>CAJRST010010001.1:11543210-11647230 GCA_907169785.1 Menidia menidia
AGATAGATAGATAGATAGATAGATAGATAGATAGATAGATAGATAGAAATATGCAATGTCTGATAAATGCGTCTACTATTTATCACAAACTAATAATGGAATTTAGTTAGACGGGTTAGAAATAACTGGGGATGATTGTATGATAAACTGTCTCTCAGAAAAAAATGTTTTGTCTAACCGAAGTAGTGTGAGGGAACGTGTTTGACACTCTCTCTCCGTTTGAGGTGCCGCACTTTCCATCAACATCTGTAGCTGTGGCGAGCAAAAAAAACACTCTGGCCGTGGAAGAGCAGAAGCTAAAATAAGAGCGTTCATCACAAGGGGGTGCAGCGGATGTGTGAAGAATGAGAAAAAAAAGCAAGTGTCTTATTTTATTTTTGTCATCTTCTGGTACTGAAACCTCTGTTTTACCAAATAAAAGGGCCAGACACCTCTGTGACTCAGTGGAGAATGATGACACTTGTTGAAATTTACTGGACAGCGCACGTTTTCTCAGAAAGTCAGGCCATCGTTTAATTGTCCAGATTTTGTTTCCTCCTCACTGGCTTCTCTTTACTCAGAGGCCTGACGCATACAGGGACAAGTTGGAAGAAAATAATTCATAAATCACCATAAATATCACATCCTTCCTCATCGGCTTATGCAGATCTCTGTGGGGGACACACAGCTCAGCTCATAAAGGGAAATATATTAAGGACGTGTCGGTGATTAATAGAAATGTCAGAGCGCTGCAGGTCAGTGTCCAGCGGTAGAAGAATGCGGTCACTGGGCGGCTCTCAGGTGTGGACATGCATAAGTACAGTATGTGAGTGTGAAGCAAAGGTAAATGAAGCAGGACCTTTTTTGATGGAGAAATATGGGAGGTCTACTCATTCTGGAGACGGACGCTGAGAAGACAGAACCACCTTAAAAAAAAATATAGCTCTGACCAGATGAAAAAAGGTGTGTGAAAAGTCAGAGTGGAGTATCGTATCGAGTGCTGGTTGTTTTTATTTTTGTTAACAGGTTTTGTGAATAGTTGGCGGTTGTGAGATCATTCTGAGCTTCTTTGACAGACATCTCACTTGTTTGGGTTTATGACACCAACTTTACCTTTTATTAATTGACCTCTGATGAGTAAGACATGGAATAATCTCCATTGGGAACCGGGTTTACTTTGCCTGTGTTTAATAATGTTTATTTTTAATTGTGGTATGATCGCTTAAACCAGAGATAACTTTTCTTTTTTAATGAATTGGCACTGATTGAATAAATAAGATGCACATCCTGAGATGAAATAAAAGGTTTTTCCTTGTATTTGTATTTATTTACAGAGGATGAAGTCTTACAGCGGGGACTTGTTGAACATTGTTTAATTTGTCTCTGCTTTTCTTGTGCTTTATCTTCACACCCACAAACTTGAAAATAAACAACAAGAGATTTGTGTGTTCTTGTTAGCTCGTGGGTCATAAAAAGATGACGAAGAAGGACTAAGTTGTTTTTAAATTGGACTGTTTTATTCATATTTCTAAAGTATAAAGGTTCATGATACCCAGGTTATCCTCTTATTATTTGGGCTAACTAACCATAATAAAGGAAGCATTGCTATTCAGCATTATAATGCTGATTATTAACTAGAAAAGTCCTCCCAGGCTGTCAGCCCTGGATGTGCATGCATTCACATCCAAAGCCGGATCAGAATCCAATTTTGAGCTGCCAAATTTTGAGCGGATTGCTGCCAAAAAAAACAGAAAAGGAATGCTTTCTGACCTGTTTAATATCACTGCCACGTCATCAGAACACGAGATTTGTCCATTGACAATGCACATGCCGTTGAGCAAACACGTATGAGACATGCAACAAAGTTCCAGTGTGATTCTGGGCTATGTTTCCCAATGTATTCCCCCTACCCCCAAAAAATAAATAGAAAATGGTCAGTGCTCAGTGATATCTTAAGATATTTGTTGTGTGTATTATAAATGTATAAATATGTATTATCCCACAATTTTCATACAACGTGGTCAGTTTAATATGTTGAACGCTGACAAAATTCTACTGTTGTGAGTGCAATCAGTTGCACGTTCCACGAGTATTTCCTTTAATCTGTCTCCAGATATGGTCATCGGCAAGATAAACCCGGTTGTGTGGGTGGGGTGAGAGAAAGTAGAAAGTAAACTTGGGTAAAAAACAGGACGGAAATAAGCGAAGGTGAAAAGTCAAACTGAACTGAAGCTCTCACAGAAAACATCGATTATGACAACAAACTGTCTAAAAGTTATAATGTGACAGGTTATTGAGGCCTCAGGCTAAGAAAGATTAGAGAGAAATCTTAGAAAAATAACCCCTCAAGTCCAGAACGTGCCTATATATATATTTTTTTTTTCTTTATTTTTTTTTTTCAGGTATCACAAGTCCTGTTTTAGGCTCCGTTGAATATGATTGAGGTCTTTATCAATTTATTTTTTCACATCTACATATTTAGAGCTGAATTATCTATGATTCTTACTGAATCATTTTCCAAGGTGTGGTAGAAGGGTTTTTTTTCCATGTTCTACTGTATCAATTATGCAATCGTGAAACATCAAACTCATTTTTTGAAGCAGACGTTTCAAAGAGGAGGTGGGATCAAAAACGCACCTCACTCGTTTCAGGGGAAAACTGACTTACCGGTGCAACATTTCATTAAAATTTTAGTTTAGTGTGTTTAGACCGGCACGCAACGGCCTGCACGGGGAGGCCGAGGCCCCGTCCTCCAGGCAGGGAAAGAGGAGCGCGTGGCTGGCAGCGTGGCTCACAGAGAACCGCCTCCAGGCTTATGAAAGCATCCATTCACCTCCATTCACACAATATTCAAGCAAAAGAGAGAGAGAGAGAGAGTTCCCCCCTAGTGAAAACAAGCCCGGTTTAAAGAGAAAACAATCGGCCCTCCCCGACAAAATTCCTGCTAATTTGCCAGCGGGAGAGGAAGCGACGCGAGCGATGGACGCCTGCCCGTCTGGGGCCAAAGGAAAAAAAACGGGTTATCTGCGAACGGGGTTGCCCGGGCAACGGCAACCGGATACTCAATCGAACCGACACATCCCCAATCTTATCCCGTTCTGAAGTTTCACCCCCTCACCCCCTGAGTTCATTCCGCTCCTTTAATAATTGTGTGTCGGTTTGAAAGTTGATCCGAAGGCCTCGGGTTTTTTATCGTACGGCGTTTTTCCTCCCGTCCCATCCATCAAAAACTTCCCCGGGAATGACTCGTCGCAGTGTGTCAACTCAACACGCCGTGCAATGTGACTCAGAGCGCAATTTGACTTTCCATATTTATTTTTCTGGCCTATTAGGAGCGGGGCTGCTATTCTGGGGAGAGACTGTGAGGGTGCAGTGTGTTCGGGGGGGGTGGGGGGGATGTGTTTTAGTTCCCGGGGGAGGAAGCTTTGGGGGAAACCTGGTGCGTCAGAAGGCCGCTCGCGACGTTTTTTCGTTTATTAATGATGTGTACGGGCCGGTTTACAGGAGCCGGATTGTCCCGGGCGATTAGCAGGTGGGCCTCGTCTTTTACACCCCCGGGCCCGGGTGTTTGTTTGCGTGCGGAGTCGAGGTGGAAGGGGGCAGGAAAATGAAGGATATGTGCTCTTGAGGTCTGAGGTTTGAACCTGGTGGAAGACATATTTCATTGCAAGAGGTTTAATTTTGCCAATATTTGTAGTGGAAATCAAAACCAAATGGAGCTCCAGTACTCTTTATTTTTTATTTTTGTGGTGGTGTTTGTGCTTTAATGGCTTTAATCGAAGCTCTAATTTTTCAGTATCAGTGTCAAATCAGATCCTCCTCCTAGTTTTTATGGTTTAGACTTTGGGAAATTAGATTAGGACGGAATTCGTGGCAGATTCGTGGCAGATATTAATGATTGGAAAGCTAACGTTGGAGCCTGGGAGGAAGTGCTCCGCATGGCATTTAGGCCAGAATGAGGATGACAAAATGCAGAAGAAATTAGATTTGAAAGGGCGTGTAAGAGAGAGACGTGGCAAGATGAGAAAGTTTTTATCCAGCAGCAACTGTCCTCATCAACAAGGCCAGTGACCCCCACCTATTCTTCTCCCACCCCCCTCTACCTCACTAATATACACAATGCTACTGTCAGCATTTTCTGGTCTGTCGTTGCACATTTCAATTGTTCATTTGTACATTCACATCTGATACATACTTTCGATATTTGTAATTTAATATCCAATATTGTATCTTTGAGTCTTATATCCATATTTCTATTTTCAGATCTATATTTTTAAAGATTGTACTTTTTAGTTTAATATTTTCTGTTCTATATTTTTATTTCTAGATTGTATTTCCTTGCTTCTCATAGAAGTGTTGTGCACCAAACACCAAAGCAAATTCCTCGTAAGACAAAAACCTACTTGGCAATAAACCTTATTCTGATTCTGAAGTAGTAGTCACAACAGAGGAATGGAGTAGAAACGTGGAGAAAGGCCCAAAAAAGTGAATGTAATTGATCAGATCTTCCCTCTTTAACTATCACCAAAGCGTTATTGATACCAGCAGGTGATGCACGTTGCCGAACTGATATGATCAGGGACATCCCAAAAAGTACCGACCTTGCTAAAAAATCGTTTTGATAAAAGGCTCGACACCGGATTTAACCTTTGAGGACTAAAAAAATTCAAAAGGACGCGCCTGTTTTAAATGCTAAACGCAGTGCTTATTAAAGCCTCATTAACGCTGTTTGGCATGTACAGAATTTTCAAGTTTGAAATACCCGTCACGGCGGGTTAAAGTAACCGAGTCGTGATTGAACGACTGCACTTGCGCGGAGTTGAATAAAGGGTCATTTATAGAATGCTCTGCACAAACTTGTGTAATCAGAATTCGATGCTGAAAACCCATGTTTTTCAGCACTCGGGCCAACTTATTCTCCCCTTTTACTTTTTTTTTTCCGCCTCCAGTCAGCTGGCAAGGAGGAGAAGAAGGGCTCTTTGACTCTGTGAAAGGGAAGGGAAGGGGGTGGGGGGGTGATGATGAGGATTGGAGGGGGGTCCCGGTGCTCTTGGAGTCTGATAGTCTGGCTGGTTTGTACAGCCTGTTCCTCCCGGGCTTTGAGAAGTCGGGAAGTGAAGGAGAGAAGAGATTTCTGACAGCACATCTCCACCATGTGGACTGGTTGATGTTGGAGACCAACACACAGCTCTGGATAAGTAGAAAACCCTTCAAGGGGTGTAAGAAATTCACTATGAATGGAGAGATTCATTTTTATAAGGGAGAGATATAACTACTTTAGTAACTCTGG
Organism: Menidia menidia; assembly: GCA_907169785.1. Classification (NCBI taxonomy): domain Eukaryota; kingdom Metazoa; phylum Chordata; class Actinopteri; order Atheriniformes; family Atherinopsidae; genus Menidia; species Menidia menidia. The sequence continues at coordinate 11,548,480 of CAJRST010010001.1, forward strand.
TGCTAATAACACTCAACAATGGCCTCTGGCTTTCTAGTAGATAGGGTATACAGAATATACAGGTCATATACAAGTCATTTATTGGGTTACAGTGTAGAATAGATGCAACCAGGATCATTTTGTGGTTTGAATAAAATTTGACATTATTCTTTACCTGCAAGTGTTAAGGGAAAAAAATTACGAGTTAAGAGTTGCATTTTACAATGGATTTACGTCCAAACCGCAAAAATCTCCAGGAAAATGGCTGAACAGGTCGTTTTCAAATCTTTTGAAGATGACCAGTCCCCCCACCACACTACGGAAATATAATTTCTTACCATCAGTTTTTTTAATACATCACAAACTCCTTCCAAATCTTCCTTGACCGTAAATGCCTGGATTAACGCACACCTCACACTGACTTTATGCAAACACAGTATCTCTTTTGATTTTTTGATTTTTTTACTATTGATGAACATGAGTCAGTGATTTGTAATAAATCATAACGTCATTCCCCTCCCAAATACTCTTCACAGCTTTTTGCTTCGCACACCATCAAACAATCACTGCAAAAGCGCACTTTATGTCCCTCACGTACACAATTAAATCACATTTTCTAGCCTTTTTATCTATCTCTGATTGTCTCTGTTGGTACTCTTCTGTCCTTGTCGTGCCGAAACGTTGCAAAAATGTAAGTATATATGAGGAAAACTACTCAGTACAGAGAATAAATAAAAAATGTTGGCCTGGACCAAACGATGGCGGAGTCACAACATCCAAATATGCCATCATGCACACACTTTAACAGACGACATCTTTAAATTTGCATGCAGTGGCCACCAGAAGTTCTTAATTTAATTTTCGGTTCAGTGTAAAGTTAATTCTTATGGGGAAGTTGATCTCTATGATTGCACTAAGAAACAAGAAGCTTATTCTCTCAGGGACAACAAACATTAGTTTATACCAATAACTCGTTCCTCAGAACTGGCTACTATCAGTTTAATATTTCCATAAGTGTTGTGTCAAAGCTGTCAAAATGGAGCAATGTGCATCCGTCTGCAGTGTTCAGCTCCCCCTCTTCTTGCAACACCCCCTGTGCCTGCAGACCCCCGCGCTGACACCTAATCCAAAGCCGCGCTACCATAACATTTTCACAGGGGTCGCGGGCAGCACAATAACAGCTCCACACGAACGGGTGAACTGCTCCTTTTATAAGAGGAACGACACACGCAATTAGTGTTCGCCGGTGACGGCCTGCCGCCTCCACGTTTTTTGTGTATTTTGGTAGGAGTAACTCTAATCCTCAGATAGAGTGCGATCTGTAAGAGACGCTGTTTAAACTGGGCCAATTGGTTTGTGAGTAATTCGTTCAGACCCACGCTGGAAGTTTAAGTATGAACAAAAGTAAATATCAAAGTTTTTTGGGTTTTTTTTACTAAAAAGACTAGTAGAATAGGACGTTAAAGTCTTTCTGTTTATTCCCCGACGTGGTTTAATAGCTTTTAGATATATTTCCGACAAGCCGACTCAGACTCCTATCCTCTATCGTCTGAGCAATAAAACTAATGACAAAATTGGAACAATCTGCTTTTTGAATGGGCACTTTTATTCCTCAAATGCAGCGATCTGCGGCCTAATTTGTCCTGTGGGACACCACACGCTCCCCATAAAGCCACATTAGGGCTCCGGTAGCTGTGTAATGAGTGTGATTCAGACGAGGTGCCTGGTGGCAGCTTCACAGGGACACACACACACACGGACACACACAACTACGTTTTACAACTTTGAACATCAGGTCAGTGTAATAAATCACTTTAACATGATTGTTTTAATCTTTTTTCTTTTTCTTTTTTTCTTTTAGGGTTCCTTAATCCTGATTTTATTGCCATGAAGGATCACAGCCAAATAATGATTTTCTGTCCTATTTAAACGAAGGAAATAAGAACCCAGATTTAATGTTTTACAGAAGTTCATAGATATGCTCGAGCAGTATCCAATCTATGCAGCCTATCAGCCGGACAGGTTTGAGGTTTCCTGCTGGGATTTCTTATTTGGCGTCTCAGCAAAATCATGAAAAAACGTCAAACGTATTAACTGCATTTCCTCGCACACTCAATTCGAAACGGTCTGTTTTTTCTTTTTCAAAATATTCCCCATACATTAAATTTTGCACGTAAGTAAATCCTTATCTTAACCCTATAATGCCAAATGTATCATATTTGATACACAGGGTTTCTGAAATGTTTTGCGTCTGACACCTTTTGCATAATTTAACGGTAAAAACTTTGCTCAAAATCCTGTTGTACACAACCAGATATACCTGATAACAGGAGGCAGAAGACTACACAAAAAATAATCTTGACTTATCACATAGTAATAAATTATTAACATTAACATTTTTTCTTTTTACATATTGTTTTAAAGGCCAAATAAAGACTTCAAACCAAAAAAAAAGTAATTTTCTGTTTTGTTTTATTCTTGGAACGGGCTTTAAAGGGTTAAAACGACGAGGTCAGTAAGTGAGCACACTGTATGATCTGAAATACACCAGAGTTTTTCAACCACTGTGCCTCGGCACACTAGTGTGTCAGGTGTGCCGTAGAAAATCATCCTATTTCACCTAATTGGTCTAAAAATATTTTTTGATAAGGAATTAATTTTCTAAAAATAATATGCCATTTTTGAGTGTCTGTGCTTAACTAGTGACTGGTGGAGTAATCATGTAATAATTCCTTATGACTAGATTTTGTATATAATTTTGTATATTGAAGTGGACATGTTAAGAGCAATTGAAAGAAGAAATATAAAATATGATAAAAATACATTTCTGTGTTTATTTGATTCCTATTCAAGACACTTATTCAAGATAAAATGAGAATAACTATAGTGTCACTATAGGCGGCTACAGATTTGTTTGACATTTTTGGTTGGTGTTGTGCCTCGTGATTTTTTTTCAATGAAAAAAGTTACCTTGGGTCAAAAAAGGTTGAAAAACACTGTTTTCATAGACATGCTTCCACATGAGCACGCCTCTCGTCCGTTATCACCTCGGGCCTCCGCGTTTCTCGGCATCCTGAGCGGGCCCGCGGCAGCCCAATAACACTGTCAGTGTCAGCACATGCCTCCATTACCGCTTACATGTTCCTGACAGACGCAGGGTTAGAGTAGCGTTAATTAAGAACAGGTTTTTTTTTTGGTTTTTTTTCACCTTCGCGAACACCGTCTGCGGACTCTGGGGTTGGAAGTTGGAAGATCAATCCACACCCCGGCCGTGTGCCAGGGAATCGTGCTCTACAGGTTTATATGACAAGGTGGCAGACGGACGGTGGTAGGACTACCATCCCGCCCGTCTGACCACTCCTGTTGACAGCGTTATTGGTCCGGCGCTGCTCGTGTGAGCACGTGCAAAGCTTTCGTTGTGGTCAGGTTAGAAGATGAGTAAAAATAGTCTATTGGATTTCACATTCTTCTGAATTCTAGACATTAACTCATTGGCTGCCAAAGACCTCTATAGACGTCAATTCAAATACAACCGTTGACTGCCAAAGACGTCTATAGACGTCTTTTATGTTTTTCAACGAGAGTGGCTGGGGGACGATCTGCTAAAGCTTGTCCGTAAATATCGGCTTCTAGACAGAGTATGTACTAACAAATTGACCCTCTAGGTGGCACTTTTGATGGGAAATGAGCATAGATTGTAGGCAAATAAGAAAAAGGTAATGCTTCGCTATGAGAGAACATGTCGCCGGTGAGACGCAAGTCGAGGAAGAACGGAATAAGGTAGAAACAAAAAAAATTTCCTGATGAAAGAAGAGAGTCTACTCTTTCTTTTGGTGTGTTCGGTGTTTACAAGGTCATAGCACAAACTATTCTGTGGCTCTTGAAAAATCAGTCAAAATGCTCAAAAAACTCTGGCAGTATGGGACTCTGTTCTGAAAATGGCTGGCAGTCAATGAGTTAAGAAAAATCTCCAAGTACAATGTTCAGATGATGTTTCATCTTCCCAACAAATCAAAGCATTTACCAGTAAACACATAGCACAATCCCGACGCCCAGAAGTCTTCAGTTTTAAGACACTACACTGAAGAATAATTTCTTCAGGCTGTGGGAAACACAAGGATATAGCAGAGTTTCATCCATCATCTCTTGTGATGCTAACCTGTTTTAGCTGGAGCTGCTGTAGACTTGACAACTCCCCCAACTTGTACTTACCAGTGGTTTCGAATGAACTGAGAGAGGTAACTCAGCTAACTAAAAGAAACAATGACATCAACTACACAATGCAGATCACTGCGCCGAGGTAGAGTGGTTGGCACTGGCACCTCGCAGCAAAGAGGTCAAAGTTCAAACAGTTGCCACTACTGTTCACAGAGATTGAGATACCTCTTCTCGGGCAGGAACATCTGCTTCCATTCTGCTTAGCCACTGGTAGTGAGGCGGTAATCATGAATGGTTTAATCCTCATTGTGTATAATTCAGGTGTTTTAAAACAGAAGCAGGCTAACGTAAGGAATCGACTTCAAGCAAAAGCAATGTGATATTTTCAATAAACAGAAACGTTTGGCATTTCCATTGGAAATATCCGGCAGCTTTGTCGATCTGAGAGTTTGTAGATTTGGGCAGGGTAGTTACTGTCAATTCACTCCATCCCCCTTCAAAAACAAGTGTGTCTAACTGAGGGACTCGATGTCTCGACATGGTAGATGCTCTTCCAATTTTTAACTTTGTGGAAAATTTGTCGTATATGCAAACTTAGTGAAACACAAAAACTGTCCTCAAGCCACACACGTGAACTGTATTTTAAATGTTGAGATAAATGCAATATGTTACATATGTTGAGATATGATATATAAGCATAAATATATCTTTTACGGAGTCTAACTGGGCAGACATTCTGTCCAGGTACTGATGTGCAGTTTTACTGGTAATTTAGATGTTTATACATCCATATATCCTGTATGTATACACTTACGTGCTACTGTTTATACTGTATAATACCTGTTTAAAACTATACATGTAAGCACTTGGTGTTTTAAGCGTATTGAATCAACCGAAATTAAATGAAGAGGTGGGTTTGTTGTTAAAGGAAAAACAACAGTTTGAATGACAGTTGGCTTAAAGTAATGACTGAAATATTTAAATGGCTACTGACTTGACAGAAATTTTCTTCGCAGTGCCAAAGGCACTTCAAATGTCTGCCGAATAAATTATAAATCTGGAAACATTTTCAAGCATCAGGCCATCAGATTACACAGATGGCTAAAAGTTACTCAATATATCGATTCTATTCATTTAAAAGCCTTCCAACTTTATTACTAATGACCATGTTTAGAAAATAACTAACAAGTTTTCAATACTGAAAACACATATGAGATATATAATTATCAACATGCCAACTTCAGTGGTAAAGCCACATATCTATATACATAGATATCAGCGGTTTCATTCAATTTATTGGTAAACGATTTAAATAGTGGGTTACTAAATTTCCTTAATCAGCTGTGAATAATCCTATTACGCCACGTTATGTAATGATGTAGTAGACAGAATATGGAGGACTGTGTAGAAATAACTGGCAACAAATGCTGTAAAGTAGCACAGGGATCAAACACAGTAGTACAAAGTGCTCATTAATTATATATGTATAAGTAGGAATATGGTTTTGTTTTATCCTGTGTTTATAGTGTGTACACACGGTTCAGTTGACCTGGGATAAAAAATATGTCTTAATGGAAATCTCACTCTGCATAGAGCTTTTAGCTCTGTAAGGAGAGAGAAAAAGAGAGCGACATAGAGAGAGAGAGACAGAGAGATACCTGGTGCTGGTTCAGTGGCAGCGACTGCTAATGTTTTACCATCAATTAGGAGCTAAGCCTAAGAGAGCGACATGAAAGAAGACTCCACGGGGACTTTCTACAGCCGTGCTCAAAGCGGATGCCAGAACCGAGCCACTCACCGAGTCTGGTTGGCAGAAAAGCGCTACTCTGCGGTGGTACTTCGCACAGGTCTGCAAACTGTCCGTCTGACATCAGCTCTGTTCTCCTAAACCACAATGTGAGAGCAAATTTCTCAAAAGCCTAATGTGATTTTTTAAGAGTACATGTTTTTGCACACTAAGTACATAAGCAAGGGTCTATCCAAATAAAATATTCACAGTGTGGAAAACGACTTATGACAAAATGATTAATGGTGTAATCACAAAAAGTTTTAAAAAAAGGTTATCATTTTTGGAAGAGATGCAAAGTAACTGAAAGTGATTTCTCAGAGATCAGAATTCTAAACATTTTTCCAGAGGTGAGTTAAATTTGGAACATATGGAATGATTCAGGTTCACGTTTCCATCCCCAATATGGGGTAGTTTGTTTTGAAAGTAGACACTTGGAGCACCATGTTGATACTGATGTCACTGGAACTTCAACAATTTGTTAAAAATGGTGAACATCTTTTTAAAAACTATAGTAACCGTAGATACAAATGTGTGAGGCTGGATGTTCTGAAAGTTCTCGTGTTAAAAAAATCAATGCAGAGTTAGAACTGCTTATAAGAAAAGCTAGCAGGAAATGCAATTGAAATGGCAATCGTTTACTTAGGTATGACATAGGAACCTTAAATGTCTAATGAATATGTGCTTATATTTAATCGGGGAAGCTGTCTAACTTCACAACCAGTCATCATTAAGTAAAAAGAAAATCCTGCAATCTTTCCATAGTCGAAATATATTGTCTCTGATATACAGTATAAAGTTTCATGATTTGTAACAGAAATAGGGCAAGCATGGCATTTGTTGAATGGCTCTTGAAGAAATGAAAAAATACAGCCCAAGGATTTTTAGCTCAGTTACAAAAATGTGCCAGATCTGAGAGTAATTGGATGAGTAGGGTAAACAGTGTCATCCATATGGATGACACCCGTGTTTTAAATCAAAAATGGAATTCAAACATTATAATTAGCATTTTTCAATCAAGTGATGTTTCTCCAATATTCAAAGAGGAAGTAGTATAAGAGTTGTATTGTGTCCTACTGTGTCATATCGTAATGTTATAATATACTGTAGATGAATGAAGTTTGTATTCGTTGCATATAGGACTATCTTCAAAAAAGAACATGGCAGCACGGCCTACTCAAAACATAGAAAGTTACATCTGAACAAACAGCATCTTAAAATGCATTGAATAAAAAAATGGTGGGATAAGCTCCAACTGTGTATAAATAAACTCTCTCTCTCTCTATATATATATATATAAACAGGGACTTAGATTTTATATCTTTAAAAAGATCCTTTTTAATATATAATCCCTCAATTTATGACTTACTGGGGTAACCTGTTATTGTTGAGCATTAGCCAGGTAAACATGTCTGCCTTCGACAGCTATTTTGAGCTTACTTTTCTAAGTTGCAATATTTATGTGGCATTGCCTAAAACCTTTCCTAACCATCACAAACACGCACAGTGTCAACCTTTTTTTTCTCCTTCTGTTTTCTTTTTCTAAACTGCCCGTTACTGTTTCCCTGCTGGGCTCAGCGTCGTTGAAAATAACGAATATATATCCTATAAAACCCTACGACGGCAGTCTGCTCGGGGTTTACGCAAATAATTAGCCGCGGGCAGACGTAATTATATGCTGAGAGAAATATGACCTGCCACAGTGCATGACAGAAGCCTTAAGGTAATGACCCTCTTAATGTGGAATTTTTCTTTTGTGCATTTGAGTAAACAACTAACGAGGCTGTTGTTTCTTCCTGTGGGAAACAAAGCAGGGGGATTAGGGGCATTACATGCAACATATCTTTGCTTCCATCGACTTCTACCTGGTCTGCATGCACTAAAAACGTGGGCATAATCTTTTTTCAGGAACAAAACCAGCAGGGTGATTTGTTTGTGTGTGTGTGTGTGTGTGTGTGTGTGAGTGTGTCCACCACATGTTAGCATCACTTTTGCTGGAAAACGACCCACCAGAAGTAAATGATTTCAAACGTTGAACCTCTTGTGAGATGCATTAGTAGGTTCCCTGTTGACCTGGGAGTGAGTTAAATGGTCCTTTAGCACTGGCACATGCTAACCTACCGGTTTGTGAATTTAATCAATACGTTAGCATGCTTTGGGATGAGTAAGACAGACAACAAATGAATAAAGAAAAATAAAAACAGATCAAAAGCAGATGAATCCACATATCGCAATTGGAACCGGGAACCGAACCTTTTGATGAGATTGGGACTAAATATATGTCTAATCAAGTTTGGAATGGTAGCCATGAATTATTTGCATCCCATCCCACCACCCTTTTTTTTTAACCGAAACATACTCTAACCAAAATCTAACCAGGAAAAGGATGCGTTTTAAGTCAGAAAAATTGTTTTTTAAACTCAAAATGTGTATAAAAATGTAAGTAAACAGTGAGTGAGGAAAAAAAAAACTCACTCTGTGGTTCAGACTGTGGGTGAGTTTTTACTTTGATTTAATCTAAATTACATTACTCGAGTGTTTTTTGTAGTCCAACAAAAGCCATGGACACTCAGGTGGTAGTTATTAAATAACTAATGGCACATAAAGCACAGAATCTTTGAGTTTAAAATAAAATGGAATATAGAATATATAGAATATACAAGCGAACAAAGAAGCTTTGGACTCCAGTTTCCATCTTTTTACGAGAACAGAATCATGAAGTCATTAAGTTCCATGTCGTATTATCTGTCATAGACTCAGTTTCCCATAAACTCATGATAAAACCCACTTAGCTCACCACCAAAAAATGGGTTCTTTTCACCTTCTTTTAACATACTCCTAATCTGGAACTTCTCGAAGTCTCTTTTTGGTAATCTTTGTAATGTCAGTGTCATAACCAAATTATACCAGCGATGTAGGCACAGGTGAAGGATATGAGGCAATTCTCATGACTGGCAGTCATAAGCTGATACCCAAAAGAGGGTTAGGCTGTGTGAAACGGGGAAGAGAGAGCGCCGAAGTGATCCACGCAGACCAGACACACACACACATCTGCGCTCACACACTCCAACACGGCGCACATGTTGGAAAAATACCAATGACATCACCATCACTCTGCCCGCCATTGACACGCTGCTGTTTATGTACAAGACGGCTGCTGCCCCACGCCACCGGGACACACACACACACACACACACTCTGTCACCTACCACACCCTCTCAAACACTCACAGTCACCACACCCCCACACACCCATACACACCCATGCCACCGCCTACCTTCCCACCCAGTTCCACAAACATAGTCACTGTTTTTTTTTCTCTATGATGTCCCTCCTTTTTTTCTCTTTAAAAAAAAAAAAAACACCTTAAACCTTGCTCATCACACATGTATGTGTGTGTGTGTGTGTGTGTGTGTGTGTGTGTGTGGAATGGAACATTTCATTTGTCAAGAGGTGTTACCGAGAAGACTGATGTCCCATCTTTGTTTTGATGGCATTTAGTGGAGGTTTCCTGCTTGTTCTCTCCCCTCCTCAAACACTTTCTATTAGCCTTTTTTTTGTTTTTGAGTATTTCTTCATTTTTTTTAATACTCTTCTCACTTTGTGTTTCCGAAAGGTCATCAGTGTGTTAATGTGGTAAATTAAGATGGTAATTCATCCATTTTTAGACATAATATGATTACTGTTAGGTTTATTTCTGACAACTAATAATTTTTTAAAACTTTTTTACCCAAAGAAATACGTTTGTCGTGTCTGAGCCAGTCACTGAAAGGCAAGTTTAGTTTGGAGTTTGTCTGTCAAGTCTTTTGTCGCAGATGCATATTTGGATGGCAGAGCAACATTATAACGGTTTTTCGTGCCTGTGACAAATGTGGACCTGTTAAATTTGGTCAAAGCTTGATGTAAACAGTTAGACTTTGTTGGGAAATGAGCTACTGGAACAAGATATTTATGGACTGAATGTTGTAATGCTACAATAACAGTAATCATGTGGATGCATATGCAGAGGAAATGGGACTAATTTGAATATGGTCAGGCATGTTTATCATTTATCTATGGATTTATAATTGGTTGAGATTTCAAGATGGCCTATTTCAGGGACAACTTTTTAAGCATGTGCATAAAAACCTCACCCCCAAACATCCATCCATCCATCCACAGGATCCTTGAAAACAAATCCGGCTCAATAAAATTCAGCAGGACGTGATGTCAACTTCTTATTCTCTAATCCTGAGACCATCTCTGGAGAGGCCTGAAAATGGGTGTGCTCTGAGCAACTTCATAAGAAACTGGCGGAGCTCCACCATTACTGTCGAGAAGAAACAACGAAACGTCCAAAGAAAAGCTCTGCCAAGCCCATAGGATCATTCCTGAGGAGACTTGAGACTGCTGCTGCAGCCAGAAGTATTTCAACCAAACACAAGGCTAAGAGGCTAACTTAGCTATCCTTAAACTTGAAATGTCAGCAATTGGATTCTGAAAAACAGATTTGCTATGAATCGATAAAGGGAGGGGTGTTGAGCTGAGAAAATTGGAGATCTGGAGTATTGTGGCTTTAATTTTTCCCTTATTCTCTCAATAATACTGCTCCGTTTGACTGGTGCACGCAGTAAAGTGCAGTTTGGTTACTAAATCTGCTCCAGTTACACGTCTACAGACACGACAGCTCCGCCTGACCTAATGCTACTAAAAATGAAACTGTTCTCCACAGATGGATACATATTAGGATCTTTTCCCCTCTGGCTAAAGCAACGTGGATTTATTTTCTTGTCTCTTTTACGGTTTCGACGCATAAAACAAGATACGGCTCGTTGATTTGCGAGGCAGTCGGGGTTGTCCCTGTTTTCTCTATTACGAATCTTGAGAAACCGTAAAAAGGAAAATAAATAAATTTAAAAAAGCATTTGGTTCGGCCTGGAATGCCACGGAAACGGTGAAAGTATGGCAGCAGGTTACTTAAGGGGGAAATAGGTCCCTTAGACACCGCAACAATTAGCCTTTCACATTAAAACGTCGCCTGTTGATGGGACGCATAACACTGAACGCTGTCAGGATCAAGTCGGCGACACTAAGCAGAAAAAAACTGTCTTGATAATCTACCTGTTGACTGTCACAGTCTCCCCCTATGGATTTTCTCCCCCTCTCTTACTTTTTTCTCTCTTTCCAGGTCAGATTTATTGGCGTCCTGGTTGTGGCCCAACTGCCGTGTGTTTTATTTTATTCTTTTTTTTTAAGTGCGGTCGGTAGAGTTCGCAGTAAAGTGGGAACATGTGTATGGACAAATACTCCCTTCACACCCTGCTACTGTTGCTACAAACACCATCAAAATTCAATTCAAAACGTCAAGTTCTATCAATGTCAAAAAATTGCTTGCAGTAGGGTAGAATCTTGATATGCTTTGGAAATATCCAAAAAGAAGTGTTTCTTTCCCCTTTTTTTATGTTGAACAGAAAGCAGAATAACATGCTGAGAGAAATACTCACACATGCCCAGTTACTGTTACATTTTCTGTTTTCTGTTGTTTTTTGGGTTTTTTTTTTGCCGCTTTACGGTATTTTTTTCCGTGGTCCTACTCTTCTGTTTGAATAGTTTCACCTATTCAATCCAATTTTCATTAATGAACAACTATTCGTTCAGTAAAATACTTTATAGAAAAAAAAAACTGTTATCTGGCCAAATCCTGCAGAGCTTCTGAGACCTGTAGCACAAACTCCAACCCAAAGAGAAAAACAGTTGCGACACTCTGTGACATGTCACTTAAATCAAAATTATGAATAATGCTAGAAGTGATACATTGTTGTTTCATTTTGTATTAATCAATTAAATATATCAACTCCTTAACTTGATGGCAGCAACACATATAACACATATAAGGTGAGAGACGCCAACAAAGGGAGATAAAAGCAAGTGGTTCGGCAAAGAAAAAGCCAGACCAACACGTTGCTACTAACTTGTTTAATTTGCACTGAAAAAAAAATAAGACTGGGTACAGAAAAGAGCATCTTAGAGAGTCTCTAAGGAGAAGAGGTTCCACTTTCTGCCAAACACGGCGTGCCAACCAGTTCCAGACAGTGGTAAAATAGCTAAGAATTTGAATTTGTTGAAGATTTTGATTACCTGGAGACATCTCAAAGCCCTCTCCTTTTTAAATCGTGAAATCTCTGTTACTATAGCAGGGGCTGTCAACAAGTCAATCAAAACCACGGCTCCTTCCGTCCACATGTCTATAGATCTAACCAGTTCTGCAAATGGCCGTTTGTTTACGTCAGTGTTTGACTTTGGTTGTATGTGTGTGGCTGAAGAATTCATTTATACCATTCAAAACCACTTCCCTGCAAAGTGTTGCCAATTTTTTTTTCTTCTTGAAAATAGCTGAGAGGAATTTCTAAGTGGTCAACTCTAGGTACAATCATACATTTTCTAATTGTTGAAAATGGCCCTGTACATTAAACAATCAATAAGGCATCCATAAAGTTCATTTCTTCTCTCAGCAGAAAGATTTGTTCGGATACAACATAACTAAAATAGCCCCGTCGTGATTACGCAGTGTAATAAACTTTTCTACAATTGACTTAAATCTACAATCTCTACATGGTGTGGTTCAGCACTGGAGTAAATGTAAGTCTTCATAATCGTATCCGACTATAAACCAGTCAATCAGGCTTTTTCTTGACTGAGCATTGCCTTTCAAAAGCCAAAAAGAAAAAAAGTACAAAAAAGGGTGCAGTTTGGCTTTCGCCCAGACTGGGCTGTAAGACACAAGAGCTATAAATGTTCAGCACCTGATCATTTGTGTGTTTTGGACCTCCACATCACTCCCCATTGTTATGGCGGCGGGACGCAGGGAGCGCCGGGGGAGCCCACCGGAGTCGTGGCTCGTAACCCTGGTGCGGGCGGATGTGTAACCTGATTGACGGGGCCGATTCTCCCTCAGTATATTGCCGGGGAGTCTTCAAAACCCCGGTCCCTAGCTGACATTTATTTAGACAAGGCTCCATCTGGGCTGCCGAGAAAACCGCAGAAACCAGAAGATGTCTGAGGGAGACAAGTATTAAAGCTCGTGTGTGTTTGTGTTTGGTCTTACGGACAAATATTAAAACCCAGCTGGTTTCAGACCGACATGCATGCTTCATGACATAGTGCAGATACATCGTACGAGTTTATCAGAGTTAACTATTTGAACAATTATTTGAGAGTTCCAAGCATAACAAAAGGACTAATGTTAAAAAATAAATGTCTCTGCTGGTGTGCAAAAAAACAAAAACGATTCTTTAAATGACAAGTTTTACATCGTGTCAGGACAGAAAACCTTTAACTGGTCCAAGTTCAATGTCTTAAAATCAATACATATATGTTTAACAAGACTGCATGTACATACATGTGATGACACAAACAAAACCTAAAACAAAACACAAACACTGTGAAAAACTGAGGCAATGAGATAAATAGTGGCCATATGCTGTTTATCTAATGCATTTGACTCTTTGAGCTTCAGTTAGCACGTTAAATGAACCATTCCATCAAAGGACAATTAAAAAGAGTAAAGAATCACAACTCATTTGACACATTTGACGCCTAAATAAAGAACGTAGAAACGTTCAGACACAGCTGACTGTCTTTTGTAAAAAAAAAAAAAACAAACACCTCACACCAATGGACAGGCACGGTGGTGGAGGGCTGATGGTGTTGGCTTTTTTCATTACAGTGTGAGAGACTGAGGGCATCATAAATAAAACTAATTTTAAAGTATATGGGATTGTACAGGTCATTGGATTATGTGTTGTAGTATGAAGTTTTTCAAACACTGCTTCCACACGTTGACTTAGTTTGTGATAAATAAACCAATTGACAATATTAACAATTGTATCTTTTATCAAAATTTAGGGTTAGGGAGCCTTTATGACTGTGATTGCATACAACTGTAGATGATGCATAGGTCCTGAAACAATACTAAATGATCATAGGATGGAAATTGATGATTGAAAAAATCACGTGTGAGTTCTCCTTTCCTTTCCATGCAAGTAGCTTACCCACATTCATCCAAAACACACTAAAAAAGGATTGCTCAGTCTTACACAAATAACAAAAGGGTTAGACAGGTAAACCAGAATAATTCCAAAAATATAAGACATACAAGTTCCTGTGAAGACATCTGTTCAAAGATACCATGCTTTGATCCATAGGTGGCCAATAGTTGGAGTTGTATTGCCTGAAGCCAAGAAAAGAACTGTCATGAGTTGCAATGTAGTTCAAGAAACTATTCTGAATTTTACTGTCAAACGGTCCCAAATGATTGCAGAGAAGCAACAGGAGATGACCGCTAGAGAATGGTAGCAGGAATCCGTTTTTTTTCCTCCTGGTTCCAGTCTGGGAGGGATGATTTGACCGTGTGTTTGGTGTGTCTTGGAAACAGATGAAAAGTCAACTAAGATGTAATAAGCTAGCTGCGAGAGAGTCTTAAAGTCTTTGCGAGAAAACCGGGGTCTCGTTTCAAAGTGCAGAACCTGCTGTAAGCCCCCACAGACGCAGACTAAACACGGCGTCGGCCCTATTGTTGTTCTGCACTGTTACCACCCTCCCCGGAGATTTAGCAGGAGCCATAACCCTCCGCTGCTTCCACCGGCAGCCAATAGCCGCGCTTCCCTCTAATGACCCAGCCACTGAGGTCACACCACAGCCAGATCACTAGATTTTATGCGGCTCCGGATTGGAAAATGACAGGATTAGAGTTTGTTTTCTCGACAGTTTTCAGGTATGGCCGGTGCAACGCTTTTTTGAGTGCTTTGAATCGCTTTCTCAGCATGAATACAAAGTGGAGAGGGAGGAGCATGGCGAGGTTACCCTTATGGCGGAGGTAGCGGTGGTTGATAATGGATTCAGTATGTTCACCGCTTCTAACCATTGTGTTATGAGACCAGGACGAAATGTTTCGTGTGTCATGTTTTGTTCCACCTCATGTATGACTAGTCACTTCATCCTCGATATTTTTTCTCATCGGTTTCCGTCACATGTCATTCTGTGGTTTGAAGACTATGTATACACAAAGTAGTTGTTACGGGAAAGGGGGGAAAAAAAGGAGCTTACTGGAAGAAGAGGTCCATTACTGAAAGAGGAGAGTTGGATCAGTGGAGAGGTTAAGGGTCAAACAAACCAAACACGCTTGTTCCACCCATTATGGTGTCACACATGCATTTATGCATTTATATGCATGTATATATTTGCAATGTGTGCACGCCGTCTCCACCTGGGTCTGGGTTTCATCTCCATCTTCCACTGGCTGAATCATACAGTCCGCCATGTTAACACAGTGATTATCTATCATTACGCAGCGCTCCGGTTTCAGTAACGCTGTTAAACCGGCATCTAGTCTGGCTGTTTACCACAAGTCAGCTCTGACTTTCCTTTTCCATGTCTGGAATGAACAGTAACTTCTTAGTTAAAAGGCAGCGCACATGGGAACACGCACGACTCATAGAGGCAGGTGGTAAACGTCCTAAATTTAGATTTTTAACCATCAAACTGTAGCTTTGGATTTTAAATAAGAAAGTGCTCATCTTGTCACAATCCCTATTCCGATTATCAACCACCATGGCAACACAACCATTTATTGAATCAACACTAACCAAAAAATGTACTTTTCAAAGACTTGGGAATGATTTTTCTTATTGGAGAGTAATTCCATGTTAAGGTGTATGAATGGATGTGGACGGATAAATAATCTGCTGGGTTATTTCCTGGTACTTGTCCCTTTTGGAATTGGTAGGGCCCACAGCAGATCCTGCATGAAGTGCTCAAGTTTCTGATAACACAACGGGTGGTCGTTTTGTCCGAATTCTCTTTAATACAGCACCTCATCCGGCCAGATTATGTTCCATATGTGCGTGTGCCCTGCAATGAACTAATTCATACTTAGTATAAAGCACACATATGCACTTTATCCCTGTGCTTTCCCCCCTGCTTTAGTCACCTTGAGTTATCTCACAAAAAACTTTAAGAAGGAAAAAAAAAAATCTTGACTTCTGCCTCTAAATGAAAACCAGCCCCTGTGGGCATGAAACCCAACTCCCGGCACCCTGTAAGGCTAAGTTACTGGACTTATGGGGAGAGAGGGTGGTCGGAAAAGATGACAGCAACATGTGGCAACATACAGTTCAAACTGTCGGAAAGGATTCTGAAAGCCCTGGCAATGCCCAAATAAACATGACAATAAAGAATATTAGAGACATTCTTCTTTTTTTTTTTCTCTCACGGCTGACTGTTGCACCACTTCTATCACCAGGCAACCAGGCAATAAAAGAAATCATCTTAAACTGGGTCTTTTTCAGGTGTTTTTAAAACTAAAACACTAAGACACGTCTTTGTCACTTCCAATAATTAAGAAAAATGAACCAAGGAATGTGAATGTCAAATTCTATTGAGGAAATCTGGATCAGTTAAGACATGAGTGATGTGCTAATTCCAGAAATTTTAGAATAAAAAAGGGCATCATGTTAACTTCCACATATTTGCTTCCTACAGCCATCTGTCTGGAGCTTCCCCAAATGCAAAATCAATGCAATGTCCTGAGTCAGGGATGTGAATACGAACACAGGCCATGATGGATTTTTACCTCCCACAGTCTCTGAGGGAACTCGCTGGCTGTATATTTACTGAACATCTTAAAGGACGAATGGTGTTGAAGACATGTCTGCACCTCGTACGTTCGTCCATCCTCGTAAATTTTACAGCGCTTTAAACTGCATCTTCGAAGGAGCCTGAATGTCTGCTATGATGTTCCTTTAACTCAGATTAAACCGCGCTGCCTTGTCTGTTAATGGAGATATTTTGGTAATAACAGAAAATGTTTACGTTTGTTTTTGTTTTTTTATCACAATTCAGTCTTATAATGGGGTGTATTTAAGATGCTTAACAGGTCAGAAAATCTGGGTGTTTTACTAAAATGGTGTCACAATGCAGCAGAATCTTGGCGCAAAACAAACAGGATTTAAAGTTGAAAGCGAGACCTAGCTTGGTGTCCTTAAAGCAGCCTGTAGATATCTCTGACTAAGTAAACTCAGACCAATGTGGTCTTTTCACTCTCTTTGTGGCTTTCAGCCAAAGAGTATAACATGCTCAATGCTCAGAAGAGAACCTGGAGGCCTGCTTGCTGTCAACTGGGCTAAGTTGGTACTATTTGCCATTACTTTAGCACTAGTTCCATGCATTTTAGGTTAACTGAACACTAAGATTGAATGTCCAGGATGTGCCTCTCGCCCGATGTTAGCTGGGATAAGCTTCAGGAGTAGACCAGTTTACAGTTTACCAGCAGTGTCAAGGTGTAATTGTGCTCTTACTACTCCACAGAAGCAGGTCTAAGCAATCCACACTGATATTCAACTTGATATTCCTTTGGTCATAATATGTGAACGCATCTGTAATATTAGACAAGCATGTAGCAGGACTGATCTGGATAAGATACTGTTAATATATAAAAAGCAGATAGAAGCAGTCCCCACCCGGCGGTGCACTCTGTATATCCATAGGATTTTCACTGCCAACCCATAAGACTTATGATTCAGACTTACAGAACAGAGTTCCCCTTATGGTGGATGACTAATACATACAGGACAGTAGGAACAACAGATAGAAACTAAGTGGTTTGTTCCTAATGTGGTGTATTCACTAACCTCTGGCTCGAGTCTTTGAAAGCTAGCGTCGGCATTCACGTGTTAAAGCAGAGTCAGGCAAAAACTAACGGAAGATTTCCAGCAGTTTTTCATGTAGATTAGTCAAGAAGCATACAAACACATTCAAATCAATATGGATAAGTCATGTTGCACAGGCATTGTACGGCGTGTGTACAGTTGTGTGTGGGTTGCCGACTGGATTTTCCATTACAAACCAGGTTAAATCCCCCCTGTTTTCACATTTTGAGAGGACTCAAGCATCACCTGAGCATGAGACTATTAACCAGAAGAGGTGGAGGTGCTGCAGTTCAATTCGACCGAGTGTTTGACGGAAAACCTTTTTTGTTTTTTCAAGTCAATCCCAGGATGGAGAAAAATTGAAAGTTGCGCTGGCAGCCGTCAGCTCCCCCAGATACGCTGAAGTAAAGTTAACAATATTTTGAATATCTCAAATATTATCAGCTCAGTTGCACAGACTTGTGTTTTCAAAGGGAGTATCGCGGAGTTATGATCTATTGCCACGGCTTAAACAGGATGAATAACACTGGATCCTGGAGACTAAAACATCCAAACATAAGACTGTGTGCAATCGTGGGCAGACAGCAGTTAGCCTCAGCACATACCTGGCTGAGGTCCCTACTTGTGGGGGAGACACAGAGGTGGAGTGGTTGGAATCCAAATCCATATATCATCAGTTATTTACTGCCTTATCGGACCTCTCCTGGTCATAAAGCGCGGAGCAAAAGGGACATCAAGTCATCACGCGATGCTTTCAAACCAGTCCAAGAATGAGACGCTGAGGACTGGGAGCTCTTCAAGATTCACTTGTGTGCTTCTCACAGATGACAAATGAAATGTTCAAATTCTTTTTACAGCGTCTCATGTGCTCTTAAATGCAAGACACGTGCATTCGGTGTTGCTTCTGTAGTGATATTATTATTTATTTCCCTTTTAGGCCTGACACCGACAAAAAAAAAAGACCAAAGAAGTGCAAAAAAACTAATGTACTGTTGCCAAAATATCCAGAAATCTGGATTCTGTAGGCATCAGTTAGCAGTAAGATTTGTTCTCCACATGCATTAGCTACTACCTATGTCATATCTTGTTAAATCTTAAATTTTATGATCAAAGTTACACATCCACTGAAATGTTTTTCAAACTATTCTCATTCATTTCTCAAGGAAATCATAGTTTAACGATCATGAAAGCGTAAAATGATAAAGACTGGAATTGGTTTATATGCTCATAAGTGGCTGTAGACTTTAGAAGCTGCCATATCACAAATTCATGTGGATGAGTGAGTGAACGAATGGTTGTTCATCTCATTTGTCACTTTGTTGGTTTGGTGGTGCACTGGCAGTAGCTATACTGATATTTCTCTGCATTTTTTAAGCACACAATTATAGAAGATATGATTGTGACAAAACCTTATTACAAACCAGCTACAGAGAGGGTTCCGGGGCTTCCGATTAAGCCCATTTTGCTGTCACAGAGTATGGCCCACCAGGAAATTGCCATTAGAGCAATTTTTAATAGGCTACAATGCATCTTAATGGTACAGAGTGCAACTTACAAAACATGCAATGCTGAGAAATATGTTTGATATGTTTATTGCATAAAGCTACTTGGCTCCAATTAGTCTCTGTGTCCTATCGCTAAGATTAAAAATGTGACTGATCAGATGGGAGAAGACCCCAGAAGTTTCCTGTTCTGTTGCACTGGATGAGTTTTAAGACAGCCGTGCACAGCTCACAAATAGCCTGGGCTCCCAACATCATGGAGTTCACTGATTGAGGCCTGCAGACTAATTTATTACATTGAAAGGCGTATATATTATAGTGCAAAAAATGGAGGGGAATCAAACGTCTGTTTGTTAAATAGCCTCTAATTCCCCCAATTCTCCATCCCTTTCTACTTCTGCCCCTTCCCTCCTTTCTAAGTCTGGCTCTGCAGGTAAAATCATTTCAGAAAACACGTCAAAACATGGCCATAAATGTCAAAACCAGAATTCCCTCATTTAGCCGTCGCACACACACACGCACCGCGGGAAAACAGGAGCGTCGCTGACGTGACGGAGTGAAGCTAACTGATGTTGTCACCGGGCTCCACCGCCCCGGACAAAGTGCCGTGTGTGTGTGCGATTGTTCTGTGTGTGTGTGTGCGTCTGTGTGCGGGAGCAGGAAGACCCATTAGCGCGCGGTAAACGGGAGGGGATATTGGTGGCGCATAGGTGTAATTACCTCAAGCTAACACGGAGCTCCGGCCGCGTGGCGCCTCCAACACAAACACCAACTCCAGAACATAGATACCACTTTGTCCTCTTTTACTGCTTGACCCGAGGGAGGAAAGTTCAGAGTTCTGAAAGTGTGTGCGACTGCGTGTGCGTGAAGGCTAAGAGAAGAAAGCCCTGGGAAATAAGGAACCCAAAGAAAAAGGCAGGATAGAAGCACAGTGAAATGTGTAGGTGTGTTGTACAATGTCTGATCTTTTGCTCTTGATGTTCTGCTCATCCATCCATCTTCATTTTTTTTTTCAGTATACTCTGTTCCCATCACCCATCGGCCCATCGATCCAGTTTTCTGGAACCCTTCATATAGCATCTTTCTGGTCGTTTCCTTCCCCTTACTCCATCCATCAATCCATCTCCACCTACTCCCTGACACAAGCAGCTGGACATCTCACTGCTGTATTTGCTTTGTGAGAACATCTGTTTCGCTTACGGGTTCAACCCTTGGCCTCGAGAAAGCTTCCAATAAAACCTAAACTCAGGCTTCGTGTGGAGCACCATCGCTCTGTTGACAGAGGGGATATACCGCGCAGTTGTGCATCAAACGACGATCGACACCCGTCAGAACACATAAATATCCAAAAATAGAGAAATAAATAATCCAATCTCCTTCCAAAATTGTGAATTTCTAAAAGGTTGCAAAAGTGTTAACTTGTGGCTTGTTAGATTTTTGCAGTCATTTGAAATGAATGTGTATCCAACATAGCAGAATAAAAGAAGTCTTACCCTTCTATTTCTTCATGGGGGTACATTTATTTTAGAGATTTATAACCAGATTAACTTCACTTCCCACATTCCACGACTGGCCGATGAGCAGCCGTTGTTTTTTAAACAGCTGGAGGTAGAAACGTATGTGTGTTCTGGAGGGGGGGGGGGGGGGGGTCACTTGTGTTGCGTCAGCTTGTTACCAGGAGTAAATGTGTGTAACTGTAAAGCAGGATGCACCAACATGTGCACCGGATCTGTGCTCTCTGATTCCAGCTCAACACAACAGCAGCAACAACTGGGGGGGGTGGGGAGGGGTGGAAGAGGGAGACAGGAAGGGGGCGGGGTTTGGTGATGTCATCTCGGTGGTTTGGGACATTTTTATCACACATGGTTTCTATATCAGGCGGGCTGCTGTTTAGCTGAAAACACAGGGGTTTGGGGGTGGACTGGACAGGCTTCAAAATCCCGCGTGTGCAAGCACATCTGCAGATAAACACTGACCACTGGCCAGAAACAGGCTTCCACCCGCTCAGAATAACAAAGCCCAAAAATAAATGTTTTCTATTTTGGTGCATGTCAGTGTTTTTAATATGACAAAGAGGCTGTTCTTTCTGCTTTACCCAGCGGAATCAAAAAGCATGTTACAGCCAAGAATGAAGGCCATGACTTTTAAATTACTCTCCTCATGTACTAAACGATGAAACTAAAAGTATGATGTAGATTTTTTTTTTCTCTTTTGTGCTTAAATTAATAGATTGTCTTAGA
Source organism: Menidia menidia (assembly GCA_907169785.1). Classification (NCBI taxonomy): domain Eukaryota; kingdom Metazoa; phylum Chordata; class Actinopteri; order Atheriniformes; family Atherinopsidae; genus Menidia; species Menidia menidia. Next base: position 11,569,829 of record CAJRST010010001.1, read on the forward strand.
CCAATGAACCAGCATGAGGCAGAATGTGGGTAGACATGACAGGCCGAGAACTATATACCAAAATGCTTTTAGTCATCCCCAGTATGGGATGTCAGTCATGTCTATTTTTGTAGTCACACATCATTAGTTTCAATGTGCAACTGACATTTTGGATATATTTGTAAGCCTGTAACTCATATGTGAACAGTTTTTTTTTACGTAAATGATCCAGCCCACCATTTTTTCTAAAGCTAAAAAATAAAAAATAAATCCCAGAAGCTACATCTCAGACCCTACAGGCCTCAGTTATCACGAAGCACCTCAAAGATCGTGACAGTACTCTCACAAAAAAGACAGAACGAGTAAAGACTGGCTGGTTTTGAAAGACCAAAGACCAGCAAAGCTCAGGGTTCAAAACCGAGAGGGAAAAAGCCCTTTGGACAGAAGAGACGATGCGAACGGAGATGCTTACTCATTATGCACAGCACCACACAGGGAATCAGCAGAAACCCCCCCCAGTGGAGGACACATTAAATGTGACCATCTTTAGGTCTAGCAAGTCACACGAGGACAGAAGTTTTTGTGGGTGAGCCGATCTCAAGACCACATCCCACACTCCACAAGTAGATTGGTGTTCATATGAATGCACTGCTCTCACATTCCTGCTTCAAAACCAGGATAGGGTTTCTTTGGTCTGTACAGGGAAAGGTCAGGAAACTACCTGACCCTCTGTTTCCTTGGTGACCAAAGTTTACACAACTACTGCATCCTCTGCGCTTGAGTGTGTGTATGCGTGTGTGTCTGTATGAGCCCTGATTGGTCTGTGACATACAGTCATCATCCGCCAGCTTTTAGATTATGGGTTATTGTATTAGTAGGCTGAAGTATTAGGAAGTCAGGCCAAATGGCCCCGTTCTGCCGTGTCCGAGCTTCAGTGGGTCAGCACCGTTCGGGTGAAGTATTAACAACAAACGAAAGCAAGTTTATTGGGAAAAAAAAAAGAGTCATTAAAATTCCGTTCTCATCAACAATGGAGGCAAATGAACCACCAGATGATTTCCCCTCGTCCCCGGTCGGTTTTACTTGTTGCTCAACACTAGTCAGCACAGTATTCCTGTGCCAGCACGAATCTTACATCATCCCTTTTTTTTCTGTGCTTGTTCAATTCTCGGCTGAGTTGAAACAAGAACACAGACACACTGCAGTGGGGGTGTTTTCCGTTTCTCTTTTTTCAAGACCATCGAATGGACTACTCGGACTGGTAAGTTCTGCAAGAACATCTGTGAAAAAGATGGCACGGATATTTGGTTAAGGTTAAGGCTAAGGCTAAGGTTAAGCGGACCTGATCTGACAGTAACTAATTATTTATATTAAATCAACCCCTTTCCATCCACTAAACCTAAACTCGTATTTGAATTACAACTCTGACCATGTGTTTAAACACCTAATGGTCATTAGTAGGTGTGAGCATAGTAGAGAATGGACCATTTTCCACCAGATGTGAAGCAGAGAGCTGAAACGGAGACAGTATTCTGATGTCTGATGTCTCAACAGATGTTCATGAGAAACTCCTCTTCCTCATACGGCAGCAAATGACTATTGCGTAAGATGGTGAAGCAAGATGCTGTAGCGGGATGATGATGTGACACTTAAGCAGTAGATGTCAAACACATGTCATCACTCAAGCTGGGTCTTTCTTCACACAAATGAAATGGGTGTAAAAAAAAACAAACAAACATAAAAATGATTTACCAATCTGCCAGAATTTGCGATCTCTGCTGATGGAGTATTTAAACACTAAAACTTATGATGGAAGGACATGTTTTTGACTTTGGGAGGCAACAGCCAGACAGCCAGTCAGCAAAATCTGCAGCCAGTCTTTTGTCCTCCTTTGAATTTTTATGTATTTGCCCTGTAAATGTTTTAAAGCGCAGCTGTAAAAAAAAAAAAAAAAAAGTTTGCAGCAATAGCTTATTTTTGAGAGTATTCTCCATTAAAACCGATAATGTGAATATCAGTCAAGGTGGTTTTCTGAAGTTTGAAAGCGGAGCGAGTACAAATCAAAATGTGGGCTCGGAGATCATCTTTCTTTACAGCTTAGTAACAAGACAAGCACAGGCGTTGATGCTCGATGGCCAAAAGTGTGTCTTAAATGGAAAGAACAGCCTCATTAACAGCCTTATACCTTAAAAATGGATTCAGGATATAGGTCTTCACAACTTGTTGTCAAGCTTGGTAGCCACTAACTATGTAAATAGGGCAAATCTGGCTTTGTTGTATAGCATATATCCGTGCTTGCTGCACAGATAGATATATATATTTATATATATTATATATATATTCTTCCTATCAGTATTGCACATGGTCCATTACACCCACAAGCTGCTCGACAATCACAGTTGGTCCAGTGGTGTGTTTTCTTTTTCCAAGTGCTGCCGTGTTCTTCGCTGTTGTCATAGAGAGCAGGAGGTACGCAGTGAAATGGTTCCCACATGTTTGAATATTACTCTATCCATTAACTGTGTTTGTGTGTGTGTGTGTGTGTGTGTGTGTGTTCCTTGATTAATTGGTCCTATCCACTAAAGCCCTGGAAACACGACTGCACCAGGCCACTAATTGTCATAATCCGACTTTATTTGTTTTCTACCGCTCGGCCAGACCTCTGCGGGATCGCGCGCGTGTGTGTGTGTGTGTGCGCGTGTGTGTGTGTGTCATCTACACTTTTTTCGACAACACATGACCTGGCAACGGCAGCTCTTCCTCCTCCGTTCCCCTTTTTCTGTCTAGACCCGAGCAAAAGGAGGCGAGAGGTAAGCCGAGAGGCAGAACGAAAGAAAGGTGGAAAGAAAGAGAAGAAATGGCTCTCCGCTAATCCTCGCTGTGGACGCTCGTGTTGCCAGACGCGTCCCGGCGGATGATCCATTTTCCTGAAAATGTTTTAAACTGCTGTGCTGCTCGCTGAAGCTCTTTGAGCCTGTCAACATGTTGCCGCCGGTTGCCGAATTGGTAATAAAGTCTCCTTCGAGTGTCTTTGAGCATCGGATCAAAACTCCACCTGCTTGCAACTGTTGGGGTTTGAATCCAATAACTCTTCAGGCTTTTTTTCCAGAACCAATATGGGGACCAAAGTGGTGCAAATGAGTTAGTTCATGTCCTAAACCCAAACTAGCGCAAATAAGCATATTACTAGCACGTGTCGTATCATCCACCAGTCAGAAATTGTGTTTTTTTACCGTTGCATTTCCATCTATATGCCTTGGGAAAGTACCGTGTCAAGAATTTCCCCCATTCATTATTGTGTCAATGTAAATAAAAGCAAAGAACATGATATACATGTCACGTTTGGCTCAAAACACATTACTCTGTCATGCTGTCTTCACAAATGGGCACAATATATTTATATATATATTTGGTGGGGTGGAGTAAGCCACTCATCTCTCCTGTGAGAAGTGCCTAAACAAATTTTGACTGTACGGTTCAATTCAAGACTGAAAAAATAGATTTTTGACACAAGTTACATCCCACAACACTTGTGACGCAGCATTGCCAAATGAACAAATCAAGCCTGAAGGCGCACGCTGGCACACACAGCAAATGAAATATGATGAAACCGTTTTGCAATGAACAGTTTAATGTGCGATATCTAAGTATGGACTCTATGGGAAATGTGAATTTCTATCTTCAGACTAGTTAGTTGAACCTCTTGGATAACGCTTATTTAAGTACATTTTTCCAAACGTGTACATGTTTCCACATCAAACGAGATGTCAGTCTTAAGTATTTGCCTGAAAAAGCAACAATGGATGGAGTATCAAACATTAAGACATTCACAATGTTATTATAACATGTGCCAATCATTTCAAAGTATGCTCGGTTTGTGGCACAAAACTTTACTAAGACATTTCCAACTCCTTACCAGGGGGAAAAAAAACAACCATGTTTGATATTAACAAATATCTTTTTCAAGTTATGGTTTCATGATGAAAGCCATAAGTATATGTGTGTCTGTGTTTGTGTTTTAATACATTTAAAAACCAACATATGTTCTCTGTGACATCTCTACTCGACTGAACTAAACTTTAAATGTTTGTTAAATCACAAAATTTCCAAAATATCAGTATTTTTCCAATAGAAGTGGGGCTTCTGAATACTATACCAGAGCTTATATATTTGTTTTTCCTTGCTCCAGTGGATTTATTGGGCTTCCTTTCTAAGATAAACTGTTTCAGGTTAAACAATAGGCTTCACATACTTTTAATATGTCTCCAGGCCCCTCTGCTTTTTGTGAATTTTCAATAGCTTGTCTCCTTGTCATTGTTTATCAACCCTTAGGCCCACTTCATCTATGATGGGATCCATCACCAGTATTATTATTATTCATCAGGCCTGTCAAGTCTCATCTTTTCATTTTTCATTTTATAAAGAAACGCATCCAGAGACTAATCTTCCATGCCTTATAAGTCAGAGCCAAGAATCTTTTCAGAAGGATTTCAAAGTTTAGCGCATTAAATCAGTTCAATTTGAGGGGCCAAACAAATGCATTAACGTCGGAGATAATCCGATGACGCGCTAATGTCTTCAAGAAGTTTCTTCTTCCTTAAATCTTAGGCTTAGCAAACAAAGTCGCAGTGAATAACTCTTATGCAACCGATCATGGACCAGCAGATTGTAGTGGCGGCTTGATGGACAATCTTTGCGTTCCTTGTTAAGTCACAGGTTCTCCCTCCTCCATTGGATGGCTGGTTTTTTGGCCAGTTAGTGAGGCAGGGGTAGGAGGTGGGGTCGGGGGGAGGTTTACAACGTCTCCTGCAGCCCTGCAAACAGAGTTCTGAGCCAGGACGTGGCCGTGATAAATGCCGCCTCTCCCCCCTCTGACCCTGATAAATAGGACCTCCTCTGAGAGAGAAGAAAGAACTCTCTGGAGAACTCCTCCATCTTCTTCCCGTGCTGTTGCGGAATTTTGGGGCCGATGGTGCCGTCACCTCTCCCGTCCATACCCACCGGCAAGAGACACAAACATCTGTCCCGTTGATGAATGCAAGATACTTTTGTATTTGCTTGTATTGACGCGGAGCCACGGCCATCCTGCGGAGGAAAGATATACATCCCCATAAAGCCCGACGCTCACGCATTGGCCCGGTGCCTCAGACAGGTAGTCTGGCCCAAATACAGATGAGAAAGTGAGAGACAGTAAGATGTTCAAACCAGAACATTTCCAGTGTTTTATTACTCCGAGGCAGAAAACACCTTAAGTGTATTTCCTCTGCAGCTGTCCTGAATTACCGAATGCAGCGAGTTGTTGACTTTGTTTAGTAAGCATGTTCTCTATTGCGAAGGGCATCGTGTTGGGTACACAACTGTATATTTTAAACAAGAACTCTCAGTTCCAAAGATGTGCCTTCTAGCTCGTAGCACTGACAGTGTATTCCTTAAAGCTCTGCACCTGAGCACGTGCATCCAAACAACCCTAATGACAGACATGAGACAGTGATCAGTGACATTTTGAAGATGCAAAGAGTCAGGCTTTCTCTCTAAAATCTCCTAAACATGTTGTGACTTTCACGACTGGGAGCTGTGGACAGAGTTTAAAAGATTAGACTAATAGAGGTGCCATTGTGGTTCTATTGTTTTATAGTATTGCCTGATTTTCATAAGAAAAATTCTGTAGACATAGACATTACATAGACAACTTTACTTTAATTTTGTGTGTACAGAGTGCACACAAAACGAAATTTCATTGCATACAGCTTAAGACAAGAACAGGATTCAATAATTTAGCAGTCTAATGGCAACAGCGAAAAAGCTGTAGCTTCAGATTCGTTGTTATTCATTATCAACAACAAAATTGTATGATAGATTGCAAATACAAACCTTTAATTTTTCTCACTCCTGACGGTTTTGCAGCCTGCTAATCCATCGAGTGACAAATAAGAAAAACAACTGGCTGGCTAGCATCTATTTGCATCCAGGAAATGAAACCGCTTCCTTAACCAGGTACTACCGAATGCCCGGACCAAAACAAGCTCATAAAAGTGGTAATTAAATGGCCACATTGTTGCTCCAAATATTCACAGAAGCTTCCTCGGGCTCATTTAAAATAATTAATCTTTCATATTCTCATTTAAAACTGTCAAAATGTGAATACTATGGTGACTAGCACACAAACAGGATATCAAACATGGTGGTGGAGGTAAAAGTCAGTAACAGCAGATATAATAGTCGCTGTCATTTCCTTTAGCTTATTGGGTTGTTCTCTGGTCAGCCCGTCCACTCCCCCCATCTCTGTCCCAGGCTCTGACCTCTGACATTGACCGTAACGACCGGCCTGCCTCTTGTAGCTCTGACACGTCGTAAACATTGACAACAGCCTTTAACCGGCAGCTAATTGCGGGCCTGGACGGGTGTGGACGGGTGAGCGGGAATGCTTAATCCAATCTTTCCCATGAAAAGCCAACCGGAAGAGACACCTGTTTATGTCAACATGATGTCACCGTTTCACCACAGCTAATTTTCTACTTAGTAAACAGAAGTGTTTTCCTAGGCCTTTTTTTCCTCTGCGTTTTACTGCCTTCAAGACTTGTATTTTCCATTTATTTTCCTGACCTATTGAAGTCACCAACGCCAATCATTTCAAATAAGAAAAACTAGAAAAACACGAAATTTGATAATATTTACCAAGGAATGCCATCAGAGCATGAGTCTGGTTCGTAGTCCAATTAATTTTAGGCATTGATGGGTGTCATTTATTCCCATAGCAACCGTCTCTCATCACTACCTGAGAGGTCACCTAAAAAAAACAGACGAAATCCTTCCTCATAACCTAAAGTAAGCAACAAAATGGCCAGCCACCACTCAAACACACACACACACACACACTCTCCACACCAAAGGGGGCTAAAGGTTCAGCTGCAGTTCACACACCAAGTGTTAAATAAGGCATTATAATCCAACCCCGGACTTTGACCGAGCCTATAAAACCAAACTACTGAGCACTCCCTCCACCAGCCTAACCCCTTTAGGTGAAGCCAATAAAGTGCACCGCCATTTTCTCAATAATCAGCCATGTTAATCATGCATATCAGCCCTCCAATAACTTTAAACGTCATCTAATCCCCGACAAGAGGCTGTGAGAGAAAGCCAGCCCTCATGGCTAATTTTACCCCTGTGGTTTTAGTCGGGCGCCTGGTCTAATTCAAACTTTACGTGGCCCCGACACGTCTGAGAACAATGTAGTGGCCTTTGGGGAGCCACTACGGTGACAAATGACCCTAAATAGGTTCGGTGCTCTGTGACTGTCGCTGGACTTAAAGTGGCCAATCTCTCAAAGCTCTAATGCTTCTACTTGTTTGTGTGTGGTTTCAGGCTTATCGTGAGTGCACTCTTGCGAATCTGCATTTTAATCTCAAACCTCAGGGTCATTTCAGTTTTTCCTTTTTCTTAACATAGGGTTACTTGGTTCAAATTGTGGATGGAAATAAAGGCATACGGAGGCAGGCGTTTTAGAAGGCTTAAGGCCATTAACAAATAAATAGACATAACTTTCATATACATAAATATAAACGTATATGTAAAAGAATATAAAACCCAGACATAAAAACAACTACCTACAACCACCAGTTTTTGTTTTTCTTCACCTACACTATTCCTTCCTTTCTTCTAATTGTCTTCCAGTTCGATTTGTGCAATAACTGGAGTGGACATTATTGCTTTCGCCAAACCTCACACTGTCTTCCTCTCCCTAAACCATCCCAGAGGTTGCTTCATTGACTAGATGATGTTCTCTTCAGTCTTCCAAATCAGGGCAATAAGATCAGAATGCATGTTGTGAGTATACACAAACCACATTCACATGTGGGAATGCATCCATACACTTCTACTATGGGATAAACAAAGTAAAACGTGCATCATGCTGCAGCTTGTCGTTTGTTCGTTATCATTTATGACTTTGTTTGGAAAGGTTTTCGTGGCGAGTATTTACAGTTTTAATACAAACACACACATGCATATGGATGTGTATTTATACGCTTGACTAAATTACTATAGCTCTACCCTGGTCTGCTTTCCATTTCACCTCCATTCTTTTCCCTGCAGCTCTCTGTTACATTGTTGCACTGACCCATGAAAAGGGGGGCTTTTTACCTTATGTGCTCATTTTTTGGCCTTTCGATAAACATTTCCTAGGTCATTCAACACCACATAGCACAAACATTCTTGATAAAACCATTTAACTTTTTTTTTCTTTTTTTTCTCAATACATATACATATATATATATATCACAACAACTGTCCATAACAATACCAAAACAGCTGCTTTCCTGTATATTTTACCTGAGATTTGTGCCATTATATCAACACAGACCATATTTATCCCCTTAAAGCCTGATCCAAGAATAAAACAAAACAGAAAATTACTTTTTTTTTTGTTTGAATTCCTTATTTGCCCTTTTAACAAAATACGTAAAAAGAAAAAACTGAAATACATTTTTTATATCAATAATTTATAACAATGCGATAGTCTTGTACCCCCTATTATCAGGTGTATCTGATTGTGTAATATAGGATTTTGATCAAAGTTTTTACCATTAAATTATTCAAAAGGTGTCAGACGCAAAACATTTTAGAAACCCTATGCATCAAATAATACTTTTGGCATTACAGGGTTATGGAAAAACACTGATACATATAAAGAAACATTACTAGGGGTCAGGAGCATAGCTGTTTGGCTTCATCTTTGCTTGGCCACGTACACACACAGTGCATCGTGGCGTTGCATCTATTTAAGCACCGTCCCCGTGTGTCCAGGTCATCTCTTTTCCCGACACAGCCATCTTGTTAAGATGAGCTCATCCTCTGTTGGACCAAAGAGCTTAAATGTGCTCTTATAAAAATGATAACTATTCTCAAGAGGCCTGGGAGCCAGACCGCTTATAGAGACCGCAGCCTGCCAACATCGCTTGAGGCAAGGATCACTGAGATGCCGGTCACAGATGATTTTTTTTTTCTCCTCCTCAGTTATGCTAAGGCCAAGGATTGGGAATGGTAATTCTAGCAAACATTGGCAATTTTTCAACAACTTCTCTCGAATTTATTTTGAGTTATCAGATGTCCTTTTTTAATGAACAGTAAGCAAGGAGAGAGCAGTCAAAGAGAATTTGTCACTGTTTATGTCGACAATGTCAGCAATGTGATATAGAATATGCAGAGAGATATATGCAAAGACTATGTGTGACCAAGTGTAAAATTAAGTGTAAAGAGACTTAATTATTAATAAAATATTTGTATGTCTATTTGAATAAATATAAAAGCACCATTATTAGTTCTAAAATCTTATATAAAAATATAATATGTGGCAAAACAATTAATTGATGGGCTGTATTTAAAACAGGACAAGTATACAATTGGCTGAAATGGGGTTGTGCAAACAATAATAAATATATAGTTTGGGAAACACAAATAAAATCAATATGGCATGGCCAAAAAAAGCTCAAATAAAAACCAAACAAAACATGCAAAGGTGCCCCAAGTCAATCCAATTTGACACAGTCCAAAAAGTTTATACAGGCCCAAACAACTAATGTACAGCCTAAAGTTTGACCAAGGGAAAAAACAGTGGATGGTGGCGCGGCAGCATCCAAATCATCACTAAAAGATACAAATATTTTACATTCAGTATGACAATCATTTTAGTGTATCTATTTACCTTCTTGTCCGTGCACCAAACCCAGATTTGGCTTGAAAGCTCGAGTGTAATGGCTGCCAGTTGCCCTCTGCGACCATGTGGAGTAACTGAGTGAAAGACCCAGATTTGCCTCCCTCTGGCTTTTAAAAACTAAGCTCCGCCCCCCAACTTCCTACTTCCTGGTTCACCCTATCACATTTGCAACGCAATATGACAGTGGCAGGCTTTAGCTGCTTTGACCTCATAAGACTGCAATTATGAAAGTGAGTTGATTCCCACTTGCTGACACATGGGCTAAAGGTACATACACAATATATACTGTATGCGGTTTGAACATAGTTGTTGAAAGTCATAAGGAGGAAGCGTAACAGTGTTTAAATGTCTGAGAGCTGCATTGGACTCAGTAAAAAATAAAGCAGTTTCACAAAAGAAGTTTAAAGATGACAACTACACTTTCTGGGGTAAGAAACTGCTACATGCTTATGTCTTCCTTTCCAAACGGTTAAAACCCTACATTTTACAATATTTGAAACCGTCAAGATGTGTTTATTTTGCACAAGAACTCTCATCCAGCTCCGCTCAAATAAAGCTTTTTGGATAGATTGAGGGGGTATTTTTGGGTGAACATGTGAACATGATTACAAAAAATAAAGCTGAGAATGAGTTTGATGAGCATTGATCATCCAAATCCACATTCATGCAGGCCACTCCAGGCTAGTCCTGGAAAAGGATACCTGTGACATATTTACTTCGGAGACAAGATCATCCTCTGATTCATTTACGATAACAATGATCTGCAAAGTAACCCTAGCTGTCTTCCATATGAAGCATTACTTTATATCAATGATTCTGCTGGGTAGACACAAAAATGTCAATAGAAAAAGAACACTAATTACTGTATATTACACAAAGAGAGTTGGTTTTTAGGCTATTTTTACAGAAAACTATTGGAACACATCCCTGTTAATCATAAAATAAACAGTTCCATAATTTAATCCCTTAATTTGAGTCATAATCTATCTTTATTTCATCCTTTATTGTTCATTACAAAGGTAAAGTTATAGTGTTTGTGGCATCTGTGTTTCTTTTCAAATGTTCAGCAAAAAAAGAGATTATTGCAAATAACTTTTTATAACCATTGCAAAGAGCAGGCAAATACACTTTTGTACAAATTGATAGAGCAAAAAATTCCAGATTTTCTTTTTCTTGCTCTCTATCAGGTTGAGTACCACAACTAGGCGCCAGAACACAGGCCCTGTGTTCCTGCTCGCTCAGCTATCAGGCCTCTGTGGTGTTTTATAAAAGCGCAGGAAAACAGCCAAGTTCTTTGGGGACTCGCAGTACTCTGAGGGTCCCGTCATGGTTCCTTTGCAACACTGAGTCCTCATTAACTGGGGCATTCGGCGGGACACACACACACATACGCACACACCTCCCACAAGGACCGGCAGATACTCTGCAGTTAGTTTTTTTTATCTCTCCGTTAGCAGCAAACGTGTACAAAATTCAAACCCGGAGTCAGCTTCAGGGAAATGCAAATCCCGTGCTTGTGTGTGAATTTAATGAGAGCCATGCAGTCGTGTTACTTCAGGGCTGGAATAGATTGTTTCTTTTGTTCACTCAGAACTCTAATTTACATCAATGTGAAGACTCATAGGGGATTTAGAGATTCAGTTTGTATGCATCTCCAGAGATGTTGAATTTAGGAGTCAAAGGGCATAAAAACACACACACAAAAAAAACCCCACTGAAGTTTTCAACTGCGCTTTCTTTTATGTTTCTGTTTTTTTTTTCATGAGTAGTTTCTCAAAATTAACAGAAATCCAGTTCCCTCAATAGAAAAGCGGGACATTTACATTTGGACCTATTTGAAAAATGAAAAAAAACTCTCTGGCACTGTGTGACAGTCAACAGAAAAAAAAGGTGGTATAAAGTATAAAGTCTTCCTGGCTTAAAGGGAAATGGAGCTTCCCAAACTGCATTTTAGTTCTGGAACATCCATCTATAGGACAAACAGGGTAAAGTAACTCACACCGGAAACAGTCTAAAGCCTCAGAAACAGGATTTAGAGCAGAGCGTCATGGTTTACTTATTGGAATAAAAGATTAGTCTTCTCTAAAAGTGGTTTTGAACGCTAAAAGATCAATAGGAATATATGACACAAGTGGAAAGCAATTTGTGACATTCTGTATTCTAGGTATATTCTTGGTTCACTGCAATATGTAAAATATACACTCACCAGCCACTTTATTAGGTGCACACGTACGTCGCAGTAGTCGAGATGACTTGCTGAATTTCAAAACAAGTATCAGAATGGAGTAGAAAGGGAATGTAAGTGACCGTCAATGTGCCGTGGTCGCTGGTATTTTATGAGCTGCTAATCTACTCTGGCTTTCTCTCAAAACTCTATCCAGGGTTTACAGACAGAGAATGGTTTAGTCGTGTGGACTAAAATGCCTTGCTTATGTGAGAGGTCAGAGGAGATAGTTCGAGATCATCCAACAGCAACAGTAACTAAAAAAAACACTCGTTACAACAAAGGAATGCAGACCACCACTATTGGACAATGGGAAATTAGAAAAATGTTGCTTGTTCTGGTTTATAACAGTTTAAGCTAGGAAATCCAGATGGAAGTTTCAGAATTTGAGCATAAGCAACATGAAGCTTGCCTTGTATCAGCACTTAGGGCTAATGGTGGTGGTGTATTGGATTGTGGGATATTTTCTTGGCTAAATTTGGGCCCCTTTGAGCATCTTTTCAATCCTGAAGCCTACCTGAGCGTTATTGCTGACCATGTTCGTCCCTTTATGACCACAGCGTACATTCTATCTGACGGATACTTCTACAGCAAGATAATTCAGCATTTCACAAAGGTCTCAGACTAGTTTCTTAAACATGACAGGGAGTTCATTGCATTCCGATTGCTTTGCAGAAAATCTCACTATTATTTTTATGGACATTTTTCATCACAAGTGCTTAGTGAGCTCAACTTTTAAGAAACTTAAAGACACCGGCACCAAGCCCACAGTCAGCCCCTTGTTTTTATAAACCTACTTTTTAGCTTAACACATTCATAATTACATCAAAATAAATTAGTCTTTATGTTTACCCCTGGTCTCCATCATATATTGTGCTTCACAAGGGGTGACACACTTGGGAGAGGATGAAACAAGAAGAGACAAATTTCTATTATCTAAAAGAAAATGTTTTGAGGTTGAGAAATGAAATGGCAAATAAATTAGTTTGCTTTATTTCTTCCCTTTGAATAGACATGTCCAAAAAAAAGCCCACTTTAATGTGACTGCCATGCATCATATGCAGCTCAATTTCAATGACAAATGGCAACTTCCTAAAGACAGAACCATTAACTGATCATGTTCCGAACTGGATGTTCAGGTTGTTCTGATTTACAAACATGAGTTTATCATTTCCAGTCGTAAAGATGCAGCATCAAGAAAAAACATCTGCTTCTAAATCCAAATGCTGAGGGCTTTAAAACAGGCCGTTGATAGTGTTGCTTCAGACTTGGAGTGATGTCCTCAATCTGGCACGTCCAGAGACATGGCGCAGAACCCCGATGGCTTCAGATCTGTGCCACACTAACAGAAATATTTTCATGTCCTGCGGTCAGACTGTTAACTTTGCTGGCCCGAAATAGAGGATGAGACATAGTTTTGGATTTGAATTTGGAGGTCCCGTTAACCGAATTCATCTCCATCTCCTTCGGTCAGCACAACATAGGCCAAGAACATCTGTCTCTGTCTCTGTTTAGAAAAGACGAGTCATGGTTCTGTTGTGTTTTTGTGTACGTGCGTGTTGGCAGGTTTCAGATGCACGCGTACGCTAACGTGAATGTGCGTCAGTGTGTGTGTGTGTGAGCCATCCTTTGGCCAGAAGTAAGACCAGAAGGATGTTGACTCTGTTATTTTATTGATATCAAAAGCTGGAAGACAAATATTTTTTGGTCTTACAGCCCTATTTGCTCAGACTTGGTAATAGACTCAAATCTCTTGTGTTACCTTTAAAAATGTGTAACCGAGAGCGCCCGAAGCCAAACGTCTGACTTCAAGCTTTAAAAACAGAGATGCTGTTGCATCATCAGCCTCTCCATTTCGCCAGCCTCTGTCTCCCTCCTGATCTTTTGTTTGAGTCCTGCTCCCAGAGGAAAATTCCTTTTTAAAGTTTCTCTTACGCTGTTGTTCGGGGTCACTTTATGTAAAGCGTTTCATTTACTTTCCTCTGCATAATTGATTTAATGCTTTTTTTTAGCCTCCAAACACTGGAACCACTCCACTCCAGAAGTGCTGTTTAATCCTAAGCATTAAGGGAAGGGAACAGAGGGAAAAAGTCATTTATGAATTGATTTTTTTTTTTAAAGGAATGGTAAATTGCTACATAAAAATTTCCAGACTGCTCTTTCAGACTCTCTGCTGACACATTCTGTCATTGTGCATTGTTTTTAAATGAAAAAAAAACTTAGAGGTATGTTTTTCCAGCTGAGGAACAGAAGTTTGACTAAATAATAGTTATTTATAAAGTAGTTCAGTTTCTGTAACATGTGCTAATGTTATTTTAATATGTTCATATTGAAACTCTCTTCTGGAAAGAAAAGGTAATTGATACCAGTGCGTGAGCTATTCCTTGATCAGGATAAGGTTTTAAATTGACTAATGGATTCATGTTTGCAGCAAAACAGCGACAGAAACACTTTTTGTCTGAAAAAACCTGTGACTATCAAACGTTCTTCGTCGGGTAGCCCAATTTTCTGCAGGGATCCTGCTCCTTCTCAGACCACTTGAATAATGAAATTCTGAAAGATGATTACAACAAAATCCCAATTTCACGGAGATTGGAAACAAGTATGTTGTCAGCATGCATTTCGAGGGCCTTCTGGGCTAATATTTCTCTGGAACGACATGAAACGATCTCCCCGCCCCCTCGCTTTTTCTCAAACCCTCCACCGCTTGGCACGTCTGCTGCGTCGCTCCCAACAGGGGCTGCAAAAACAGCATTAGCATACGTGGGAGGGGATTTTTTACCATTACTCAGAATCAGATAGGACACAGTTAACCGTGACATAATTTTATTTGCAATGGCTCTGGGCCGAGGGCTGTAAAAATGTCATATCCTTCTATCTGGGGTATCTGCAAGTCTGCCTTCAGAGCATGAACACACAGGGTGTGGAGGTTTAATACTATACACAGAATGACTGGGTAAGAGCTGGCCACGACTGGTCATAATAAAGATCTAAAAAAGTGGATAGATTGGCCAAATAATCAGATTGGACAATCGTGTGGACCAGAAAACAAAGTAAAGTTAGCCGTCGTTGATCAAAAATGCAGATCAGTTTTCTGAAGTTGCTTTGTTCTTCAATCTATCAGCATGTAAGAAAAAACAACCGTTCTGATCATTTCTGAATTTAAAGGGAGATGGTAAATACAGTGTACCAGCATGCCGAAGTCTGGGAAGCACAGGAGTCTGATAGCATCGTTTTTAAGTTCAAAATCACAAAATCAGGACCTGGTCTGCTTTGCTTGCGTAACACAGTAACACGCCTCATTTACAAAAAAACAAATTAACTCAATTAAGCAAAAGGAATTTTCAGTTTTGCATAATGAGGCTAATTTCGTCATACGTGGTCAATCAGGCAAAAAGTAAACAAAAACGGTGCTTTGATTTTTAATCCATTTATGGTTTCAAATGTGTTGTTTGCAAGAGGTTGATGCGCCCCACAGTAGTAGTGCTGGACTGGAACTTAAACACTCGAACAGAATATATTGTCAAATAAAAAAAAGAAAACTTAACAAACTATATCATCATTCCCCTTTATGCAATGTTTTCTTTTTTACATTTCTTTTTAGATAAAGGTCAAGTACAACACAGGAGCTTTGTATAAGATGAACATTTTGAGTGTGGTATTCTGGAAAAACGACAATGGAGTCTGATGTTATTGCATAAATGTGTTTTTTCTTGCATTGAGGGTCATAATTTAACTCGATGCAAAGAGGTGCGACGGCACCTGGATTAAAATCCCAACCCACACAGGTTCCCAAAACTTTAGATTGGCGCAGATCCTCAAATTTAGCTTCAAAGAGTACAAGATCGTGGTGTTTCCCCATTCCATGCATTCCTCTCAGATATGTTTCATTCTCTTACATACTTTCAAATGCGCAAAGGTTACCCAGAGAAACATGGGTTGTTGAATCCTTTCTTCCCTATTCAGAAGGTTTCTGCACAGAACAAATCAAATTAATGATGTATGGTGTTTTCTTTATCTTCTTTACCCTTTTTAAGACTCCTCTTTGTAAGTCTGGGAAAGAGTTTTATCGTCAAGTTTAAGTGTATTTCTTACCAGGATACAAGAATGACTAAACCAGAATGACAAAGACGACGACCATGTTTTTTCACGTACATTCTTTTTTTTTTTACATTTCTTTTACACATGGCTTATGAAAATTGCATGAAGACAGTGCTGCATAAGGAGCAGTTATTAGGCCTCTGTTTCAGGTTAATGCAGGTCACAGGTGGCTGCCTGTTGGAGCAAGTAGCTCCAGATGTACGACTCCCACTATTTAAAAAGTCATTGTAACAGCAAGAAGAGGCACAATAGTGTCAGTGCTGGTCAAATTAAACTCTCAGATTGTCAAACCCCTCTCACATAGGCTACATTTTTGCATGCCTGCATTTGAATGTTTTTCTCACTGAGTCAGCACAACCACAGGAAAGCGTGCACATTTTTCCAAAATCCTTTTCACATTAGCGTGAACCAAATAATTAAAAGCTTCTGTCACATGCTAAGAAATATGGGGAGAAATGATCTAAATTTAGTTTTCTTTTTCTCTCTGCTGCTGCTTTGTTTAGTAACTTTGAAGTAAAAAAAGAAAAAAAAACAAAAGAATTCATCTTGGGGAAATTCCCTCTTTTGACACTTGACAGTTATGGATTGTCCTGTACAGAATAAGGAGTGAGTTTTAGAGCGCCGCTGAGCCTGTAATTGCAAGGGAAATTAGTAATAGGCAGTAATTTGTGTCTATATACAGCCAGACTTTTGACTGAGGCGTGTTATTTCCTAACTTTTCTTGAGTTATGTACTGTGCAATATTAGCAAGGATGCTAAAAGTACAACATAACAATCCCCGTTTGTTATAGCAGACCAGCTATTGTTAATGTAGTTCGGCTTTTTTTATGTTACCATTTAAATCCGAAAGCTAATCCTATTAGCTGAGGTTCAGAATAGGAAGAGTATTAATTTTGTTGCATCCCCGCTCTCCCCACTTTCCGAGTTATTGCGTCATCTAATTGTGTAAAACATCACTCGATGATTGTGCATTTGGTCAATTCCTGAACAAAGCAGTTTAATTCTCTTTGGGTGCATCCAGAATTGCGCAGTGACGTTTGTAATCTTGAACCCATTTAGTCTTTTGAGTCCATTACCCGGAACAAAGTCAGTCCATGTGGATTCTCTCCATTTAAATTTTCTTTTTTTTTTTTTCTTTTTTTTACCAAATCATTACCAGCTGCCTCAGACAGCATTTTGCCAGGTTAGTCATCCCTCG
Source organism: Menidia menidia (assembly GCA_907169785.1). Classification (NCBI taxonomy): domain Eukaryota; kingdom Metazoa; phylum Chordata; class Actinopteri; order Atheriniformes; family Atherinopsidae; genus Menidia; species Menidia menidia. Next base: position 11,587,043 of record CAJRST010010001.1, read on the forward strand.
CTGTATTACCAGCTGGCTGTTTCCCAGGTGGCTGCTACTGCCACAGAGAGTTTGAGTTGGTTTAGATTAGATGAATCCCAGGCTCTGTTTGACTCCCCGATCAAAGAACCTCCACGTCTCCGTCTACATTTCCTTCACCGGGTCAGAACAGCCTTTGTTGTTACATTTTGGGCATCTAATTTGTCAGGTTGGAAATTGCTTCAGAAATTGCTATAACAATGAGATTTGAGGGCTTATGTGAGGCTTGGATATCGAGCACATGAGCACTGAAAGCAGTTGAGATTGACGGAAGGCTTGTCCGCAGTCTTACCCAATTCCCCAACTTGGAATGAAAGATCCTGAATATGATTATAAGATTATAATGATATAAATATTATATTTTATAATGATTATAAGAGCCCATGTGACATGTGAATTTCTCCACTGTGAGATCAATAAAGTCTATCTTATCTTATCTTATCTTATCAAGAATAAACAGTGAACACTGTGACCTGACTTGTTAAACATGACAACCGGATAAGCTTCACTTGAAAGTTTAAATGAATCAAACTTGCATTTCCCTCCACTTACGGGTCTAGCGAAGAATCCTGCCCTACAAACCAAGCCACTGATTTAACTATCCACCTACCGACAACCACTGCAATTGTAAAAACAAAAGAGAAAAGAGATTTCACTTACATTCACTTGTATTAAAACTGTACAACAGATTAAGTTGTATTACTGTACAATAGAGCGATAGTCTAAAGTCTTAGGTCATTTCATTTAAAGATAATTTCTTTACCTCAGCATGTTTTATGACAATGCCTGACAAGTGCATTTCCTGTGAATAAGGGGGATGAGACGGGTAAGACTGGCCCACAATGCTTAAGTGGATCGAACCAAAACAACAGTTTGGGGCATTTAAGGTAAGCCAGATAACAGTATTTAGTAACTGGATCGATCCTGTGTCTCGTAACGTTTGTCATATGTTTCGCTCTCTTCCCCGAGCGGCTTGCCCGATATTTGCCTCAACCTGGGACACCTGTGTGAGGCGGGAGCTCTTTCTTTAAGCGTGCCTGAGTCAGCTATTTCGGGGAAATTACGCCAACACCTGATGACAGGGCATCCAGGGCTAATTAGAGACGTCTCCCAAAAGCCTCAGTGCTGATGTCAGTGGAGCTGCAGCTGCAGGATTTCTCCCCCGTGCACGTACACACAGATTTTTGATGGGTCTAATCTAGCCTACACACCTGGACAGGCCTGGGGGCGGGAGTGTGTGAAGTATGTGGGTCAGTGGGAAGACTCTCAGGTGTCAGTCATTTGCTGTAGCCGTGAGAATTTACGTGCTGACTCAGTGGTAATTGTTAGCTAAGCACGGGGTTCCCCAATTGCTCGGTACTTGGATATGAGGACACAAAAATAAACAAAACAGCTGTGGATTTGATCTAGTTCACCGCCTTCATCACTTTACGGGACGCAGATTAAACCATTTTCCAAAGGCAGGCCAGTGATGTAATGCATTGTGACATTTTCAGATTAATTCAAATCGTGCGAATGCCATTTGACTTTTGCTTTCTTGCCCTTTATCAAAAACATCCTTTCATAATGCTTTTATGTTTTCTTGTTATCTAAGACAATCTTGTAGGTTTACAGACTGACGAAATGACTTATATACAACTTCACTATTCCTTATCAAAAGCATTGAAATACAACTCAAAAAACTTTATTTTAAGTTAATATACAGCTTTTCACTGACAAAGTACAGAGGTTTGTATGCTCTGTGTTGTTAGGTCTTTTATATCTTTTTTTTTTTTAATTTAGTGGGTGAATTTGTCAGCCCTTCAGTAATCAAATAACTTTTCAGCCTCAACTCCATACTCCCAAATTTGGGATTTGGATTAATTTTTCTCTTGATGGTGATTAGAAATGGAATTATATGAGCAAACGTGTTATATTGTTCTAAGAACTTGTAATATCAACACAATGTAAGGCCTGATATCACTTGTCACCTACTATTTGTAGCCACGACCATGAATGTAAACTTTCTTTGATGCACGTCATGTGTGTAGCATATTTTTTCGGTGTTTCATTTCACCACAGATAGTATTTTCCATTAAGCTTCCTATTTTCTATCCATCCTCGTCCCATCCACAGACAACCAGACTCTTGGAACAGCTCATGATAGGATCGCCAAGTCTCAGTAGACTGACTTCCTCCAAAAACACAGTAATCTCGTTTGCATTGCCAATTTGGGGGTTAACAACATCATTCTGGGTTCTGACCAAAGGCCCTTTATCATTCCTTGGCCAACCTCAACATCCCCATTGGGACCTGATGACATCATTAACAAGCAACCAAGCGCCGGTGGCCAATAATCCCTGAGATCAGGAATAGTAAATGACGAGGGCAGATCCCGATGGTGGGTGTGGGAGTGAGACAAAAGGAACGGAGACAGAAAGTGCAAGATGGAGTGTAACAAAAGCAAAAAGAGAAAAACTGGTGTTTAATGCCAACACTTGGCAAATATGGCAAAAAAGCGCATATTACACCGTCAACACGTGGAGATAAAAAATGTAAAACTGTTTTGCCCACAGCCTAAATCTATCTACATTGAAAATGAATGAATACAGAAAAGAAACAAGTTGAGGTCATTGAAATTTGCAGCGTACAGACTGTGCCCTTGTTTTAGTTAGGGTTGTTGTTGTGTATCCGGGGCTGGGTCCGATGCCTCTCCAGATTAACGGGCGCTGGCTCACGCATTTTGCATTTGTTTTTTTCAGCTAAAATTCAAAGCAGCGGACGAACAGCACCAGCCTCGACGTTACGCACACAGAGCTACGGGAGAATCTGTGAGAACAGCTGCCTTTCATTTGTGTGCATCGCATCGACCGCAAAACAAAGCTGGAGGTTTACAGGCTGGCATGCTGATGGCTCTTCTAGTTTTCTTTCAACACCAGCTAAAGTGTAACATGGGGCTATGCAATCTCAGATATGCCACTCTATCAATAATTCCAATGTAGTCACATGCTATGTTAAGCATCAGTACATTTTCTGAACCACATATTCCCAAATGGGTTCACGGGGGGACTGGAGCCTATCCTAGGATTCATTGGGAACACTCACAAGGGCAATTTGGAATGTCCAATCAACCTAACATGCAGGTTTTAGGACAGTCTGAGGAAGCTGGAGTACCCGGACAGATCCCAGAAGACACAGGAAGAACACACACAAAGGTCCTGGGTTCTCCTAGGGATTTGAACCCAGAACCCTCTTGCTGTGACGTAATGGTGCTAACCACCACACCACCTTGCTGCCCTGTCTTATTTCCTTTTTTTTATTTTTTGACATGCTGACTTTAGGCCTTACTCCGTTTTGTTGTGAACCACATGTGGGTTCGTATGTTAAAAAGTTCACGACTTCTTTATTAAGTCCTCCTTACCTCTGAAAAGAAAGTAAAAATAAAACATCTATACGGCGTGCGAACATATGGCAGCTCCGTCTAACTTTCTCCTCCAAGCATAATCGAACTTGGCGTTTGTCGCAAAACATGCTTCCCACTCACACTCGCTGGTGTGTGTGCGTGTATGTGTGTGTTTGTGTGTGTGGTGACTGGGCTACGTGACGTTATCTCACAGCTCCTGGCTGCAATCTTGCTTTCAGGGCTCCTTAGCTCCGTGAGCGCTAAGTGAGGTAAATGATGCGCAGGCTGTTTTGGGACTATGAATATTTAGGGTTTGAGAGAAAGAAGTTTAAGCCACTTTTCTAGCAGCTGAGCTCACCTTCCCCCCTGAGGGCTGCGTTGTCGCGGAACACCACAGACAACAACAGCTCTCGGAAGCAGAGAAAAGAAGCAGCAGAGTAATGGAGATCACAAGGCGTCAATACTTTTTTTTTTTATTTACTGCCTCCAATTATCTCATTCCTGTGTCAGACATAGTCAGACTACTGATGAGCCAGAAGTCCACATGGTCCTTTGCTGCCCCCAACAGTTCAAACTAGGAACTGCAGCTTTTTTTTTCTTTTTCTTTTTTTTTTAGACAAGCTACCAGTCAGCTAAGATTGATAGCAGATGTCCAGAAGGTCAAGTTGAAACTAACTGTTGTTATACTTTAAGTTTGAAACTTTAGAACACCACCAAGCCCCGACTCAGACTGTACCAAAATACCTCCGGAGTAACCCATATTTCCTCAATCACACTCAGATTTATAGATATGATTTCTTGTTGTTTCATTCGATTCCATGTGCAGAATTGCTCGCACACACCGCTTTTTTTTTACCTCACGGCGGGAGGGGAGTCAAAACATGCTGGAAAAGGCTGAAAACATTACCCCCGATATGGGGCAGCGCAGAAATTGTTGTTTAGTTCGTGTTTCTCCTGTGACACATACCGATGGAGGTACAGTACGTGTCTCAGTTTTAAGATCTGACTCCTGTTTCTAGAGGAAGTAAGGCATGTTTATTAAAACCCATTACTGATTAAATTCTATTGGATGCTTGTTTAATATCTAACTTTATGAAAAATGGACAACAAAGTTAGTAAATGTAATAATTAGGTGAATGTATAGGTTATTAGGCTATAATATATATATATATATATATAATATTTGATATATATTCATTCATATTCATTCATTGATATATATATTCATTCATGTTTCTTAATTCATTTCTGGAAAATGCTTCCTGTTCATCATTTTGCCTGGTTTGTTAACTCAATCTTATGCATTTACTAGTTTTAAATGTTATTACATCAGTATGGGCTTTATGTTTTATCCACTGTAGTTTTCTTTTTTATGTGACCACAATTTGTCCAGTGTAAATTCAAGTGTATTCATGGTCATGATCTAATAGTGGACTCATGGCCTTTTATATCTGCCTCAACAATAAATATGTCCTCAAGACTTCATCCATTCCTTGTATAGGTTGCGGGTTGTGTTGAAAATATCTGTGCGTTTTATCGTGGTTGTTCATAAAACGATATCGCAGAATCACAGAAAAACCCACAAAAGACACAACTTTGCTGAACAGTTTTCGCTGTCCCGCATTTCATGAATCATTGCCTACATACAAGAAGTATTGAGTGTCACCGCATTCCGCTCCAGTCCCTCTTTTTGTGTGTAAAGTGGTCTAGTACACAGCGAGTGTCTACCTGTATGAGTGCTGACATTAAGATTTATTTATGATAAGGGAAGAAAAGGCATTCACGAGCACTTCTGGGATGGAAAAGGCATCATCTCTCCTCTCCTTCGAAGGCCGGCTGCCAGCTGGAAGCACTAACAGATTACAGACTCTAGGCCCCTAACACTCATTATATACATCAGCTCTCTGCCTAACTCATCCAGACGACAGGAGACAGACAAATGGGTAAAAACTTATTGGCGCCTGGGGGGGATACTTTATATTAGCTATCATCTACCAGCCCCAGTACATATTTTTCGCAATATGGATGTTGTTGTTTTTTTTCTTTCTCTATTTTTCTTTTTACGAGAATATGAAGGCCAAAAGAACTAACGGTATCTTCTTGAATTACTCCGAAATGTGGTTGTTAGTGAATGTCATTGGCACCTCATGATCCCCAGCCATGGTTTTCGAATCAACGCACCCTTTTCTCAATATTATGACAACAAGAGCACACTGACTAATGTAAAATCAATCTCGCTTGTGATGGATTAGGGTTGCAATCAAGAGTCAAAAGTCGGCGACTGAGACTTACCTTGTAGCTCACGCTTGACTCCCCGTTAGTGTGAATGGTTTACACGGGACTAGACGTTTATGAAACGTTCACACTTCATATGATGAGGTGACGTAGCTCGCAGAATAGAGACCAGACGACACGGAGGCATACACAATCGTCACGACTCATTGGGGCAAGGCTCGGCAGGAAGAATGATTGCGTCTGCGGTGGCGTGCGTGTATTCATTCGCATGCATTGTATGTACAGAATGTGTGATTGTGTGTGTGGAGACTGCGACAGGCCACTGAAGTCAGAGGTTTTCTTCGTACGAGTTGTGGAATCAAAGCCGAATCGAATCGTGCGCTCTTGTCGTTCTCTAAAAAGATATTTGGAGAACGTTTTTTAAAGGTGGCCTTTATGCAGTTATTGACATTATTCATTTGATTAAGAACTGAGCTAAAATTCAAACGTGTGTTAAAACCAAAGTGTGTCTTCGCTGCTTCCATCGTAGCAGCGAGAGAGTGTCAGATGAACAAACACACTTTAAAAACTGATAATCTGTGGAATCTTTGGAACCATATGGTTTAGCTTGTGTATTCAGAGGAGAGAAGACATCACTAGTGACAACAGAAGTTACTGTTGCAGCCTTTTGGCACACAAAGAAGGAAATGTCTCAGTTAGCATGTTCAATTTTAAAGTAAAAATAAAAAGTCTTAAAAAGTGAGGCTTATTTGGAAGGGTCTCCTATATCCCCACTTTACAGCGGGGATATTTAACCATAAAACTGTGCCCAAATCTCTGTTGTGGCAACTACAGAGCTGATTATTTCACAACACTCTCCAAAAATGATCATCTGTCATTTTATAAAGAGCACATGTGAACAAAAACTTCTCCATCTTTTATCTCCAAACAGCAGATTACTTAATCTTTCATTAGAAAACGAAAGAAAACTCACATGCATTTGTGCAAGCCACCATTAGAGACTCATGGGCTAATACATTATTTATGCCTTCTCCTCTGCCATTCTCTGAGGAAATGACATACCTGACACTATCTTCAAAACCTTTTCTTCTTTGGGTCCGATCCAACATTCTTCTGTATTTCTAATGCTTTACACCAGCATAATTGTCTGTTTTTTGCTCTTCAGAAAGCTTTTTCCCCCCTTCTGTTCCTAATCGTTTTCAGTCTCGTATATTCTTCAGTCTAATAAAACCTAATCTGGATGTTCACTAGCGCCACGCGAAACTGGCCATTTTGCCGTTTTCTGCTGTCCAGCTTGCTGCTAAATGTTCAGGAGGAAGGGAACCAGAGAAGCATCCCGACCGCCTGAATTTTCCCTTCCAGCAGTTGGAACAAAGCTGCGACGATGCTCGCCTGCCAGATGAAACTGAGGAGCTGAAGCTGATGTCTGACAGGTGACATTTTAAACCAAACCTTCGGGGGCACTTTGAGACGACGACTGCCGGAAAGGAGAAAAGAAAGAGACAGAGATTTCGATTTCCTTGAGTCAAAGCAGACCCACGGGTGATGCAATCTTACATGAGATGTGTTATCTCTGGGTATGTCCTGTGGTCAAGACAGGCTGGATAATGGTGCCCCAAGCTTAAAACCTAAAGAGAAATTTGACAAAAAGAGCACAAATAGGAAACTTTTAATAAAGTAAATAAGTATCAATTAAGTTAGTCAACTTTTATTTCAACTTGATCATTAGGTGGTTGAGAACAGATTAACTTGGACTTGAACTAAGAAATGGATGTAATTATGAGGATGTGTTTGCCTTTTGTTTTCCTTGTTTGGGAAAAGCAGTCGTTTCATTTATAGCAGAAGGTAAAGGAGATGTTTCTGGTCTTTCGGTGGGCCTCCCCAGGCACGTTAACTCTCAGAGACCCCGGACAACTGTGGCTGTATTCCTCGAACATCTGTATAAACATGTAAAAGGTTTGGCCACAGGGAGAGAGTCATGCCAGCGGCCGCCTGCTATGATATCAGTTAATATAAGCATTCATTTCAGGTTCGGATTTAAATAGTTTGCTAATTTAAGCTCTGACATCATTGCCTTTATACTCTTGTTCGATCTCTTTGAGCCCTTATGTGAAATATCTGGTCATCCAAGTCCTCTGTTCCAATATATATCCAATATTTACCAGCTAATGACCTAAAACTACAGATCCATGTAGGTTTTAATTGAAGAAATATGTATTTCCCAGCCCTGCGATGGACTGGGGGACCGTCCAGAGTGTATCCTGCCTTTTGCCTATTGACATAGGCTCCAGTCCCCCCCGTGACCCCATTGGGGAATAAGCGGTTACGATAACGGATGGACATATTTCCCAATATTATTTGCTGTAAGCTACGACTAAACTTTTTTTTCTGAAGTGTCACATTCAGTTGCTCTCAAATGTTGTGGCTCATAGGAGAATTTTAGTGCGGCCTATATCTTAATGCGTAATCTTTATACTGTCCCTATGGGATGATTTCAAGGGCCATTTTCTCAGAGGACACAGTGATGAGAACTGAGCATTACAGGAAAAAAATACAAAGCTTGACGCTTACCGGTGCAGGACAATGGTTGCTTTCTATATTTAGATGACTGAATTCTACTAGAGTAGAATTTATAGCAAAAAGTTGTTGGAAAGCTGTATTTTATAAGCTAGAGTTTCTTTCACAGAAGAAAAGAGAGTTCAGAGAATTACCACCATTTTCAGCCACATGCCCTGATATTTAATCCAGCCAACAACAAAAAAAAAACAACAACAATATGCACAATTCGGATTAAAAGCAAACCGTTAACTTCTTAGTTTTAATGACCAGGTCTTTCGTGTCCTCCCTCAAATTGGGCTTGTGTTACAAGTTTGGTCGATAGTTGCATGATTAGTTGTGTAATGTGAGATTTTAAGTAAGAAAACTCTTCGTTAGTGGGATAAAAAATGTGGTATTTATTGCTCAACTCCCTTTTATGTAATCAGTCATTTCAGACAGTACTCAATTCGATCCTTATATACAACAGACTGTTTAACAAAACCTACTGCGTGAAAGTTTGGAGGCAGGAGGACAAATACAGAGAGAACACACTGTTCCGAAATGAAATGCATGATTGCAACATAAACAGCATGTTAAGACTATTATTTGGGTTTTTTGGCTTTTTAAAATTCTTATTTGTTTTGAATTTTTTTTTTTTTACCTCTAAGCAAATCTAATATAAGCATAGAGCAGGCCACGCATACTTCCAGCCAAACCTCCAAGTTAAAGCCAACCAGAGAATGAGGATATCATTTGGGCAAATTCTGGACGTTTAAAGTTTTGGGCAGGAGTCAAATGTTGGTTGTTTTAGTGGAAGTAATTCTTCCTCCAGATCTTGACATTTACACTATTGCCCACTTTTCCAAAATTGCAGGCAGAAAAAAATCACATTTGTTGACTAAATCTGACTGATATTCTGCATATACATACTTTTCTCTTGACTGTTTCAGCATATATTTTTTATGCCTGCTGATGAGGCTGCTAATTTTCTAAAACCATCACTTACTGTATGATTCAAATAATGCGAATAAGCAAATTATGGTACTTTCATGAAGGCTTTATGGCTAAGCATACAGTCCATTAAAAGTTTTGTGTTTCTTGTGTTTTTTCTTCTTCTTTTTGGGTCGCAAAAAGACCCAACATCTCTTCCTAAAGCCTAGTTTTCAGTCTTGGGAGTACATTTTCCCTTAAAATGCCTTGCTAGCCATCGTGGAGCCTTTGAAAATTTCAGTGTTACCTATTTTAGAGACAGCACAGCAGCCCCACAGCATGATAGTGCCTTCATCATGCTTTAATGTAGGTGGGGTGCCTTTAAACAAACTGATGCACTGCATTCCAAAGAGCTCTACATTAATTTCCTCTGTCCTTGGCACATTATCCCAGAGGGACTGTATGGAAGCCTCAGTGAACATAAGGAACAGTGTCCTCACAAGTCTAAATGTATTGAGTCCTGCTTTGTCTGGTTGAGCACAAGGGCCAAAATCCCCTCACTCTTTACAGCCTTCTCCCAAATTCCAGGTGGAATCAGTACCTTCTAGGTCTTATTCTTTTTTCAATAGAACTTATGTGCAATAAAACCCTATAAATATGAGTTTCCTAAGTTAATGTGCACAAAGGAAGCTCTGCGCAAGTGAGTGTTATTTAAGATTTATCCTTTTTTACGATTAATATCTTCAGGAATTCTTCTGTTCATGATCAAAAACTTGCTAGTGTACTCTTACTTCTGGATATATTCTAAATCCTGTGCATACAAACCCCTGCCAGCAATTCTGTCCAAGGCTGCAGCTAAAGGAGGATTCATGTCGATACAGCTTTACGAGTCATTTGATCTGTCCTTGACGTGAAAATATTGATTTGCGCAGCTCAAAAGTTAGCGGCATCATGTAGACGTGAGCCTGTGCAAATGTTTAGGTTTCTTAAATGATGTGTTGCGAGCGAAAGGCTGCGCACCATTATTGACTCGCGTGTCGCTGGATGCAAAGCGACTTGGACTGGGATCACGAAAACCCCACCGATCTGGCAAGGGGCTGCTCCAAAGTCAAATATTTGCGAGAACACACAGATCCGGTGATGAAAGCCGGTTTTAAGCTGCATTTGAGGAACAAATAACAGAGGTTGCAACAATTGCGTATCACTGGATCAACCTGCACTCTGAGGAACCAACATAAGCAGAGCCTCGTACCATAAATACAGAGGTAGGGCCATAAAGTCAAGTGAAGTAGACGTTAGAATAACAAGACTGCTGTCCTGCTACATGACGTCCACACTGTAGGGCCCCAGACTCCTCTGTTTTTCTTGGACTGACTACAGTGACCAGCCGATGACCCCAGTGATCTCTACGGCTAGTGGAATGGTGTGCGCTCAGCCCCGTGCACTCGCAGATTTGCGACATTCAACCTGAGGAACTGTTGCGTGTCTTTCTGATAAAACCCAGTCAGGCTAAACGGCCAGTTCTCAGCAAGAAAGGCCGCTTTCGCTACACTTTTCATCCAGGATTTTCTTGTCCCTTCTCCCTTGCCTCACCTCTTCCTCTGTTTTGCAATCACTTGTTTCGTGCTGAAGTACTCGCTTCTCCTCGGTAGGTAATTTAAACAGCTCAGGTGTCACCGTTAGCAACAGGTTTAACTCAGCACTGTGTAAACTCTGTGTTTATGTTACATTGTCAATGGAAGCATGACTGCTTATGAAATGATTGGAGACAAAAACAAGAGTTTGGACAATTTAATCCAGCTTGAAAGTGAATATTTGGAATAAATATTTAGAAGAAATAGTCCTCCAGACATCTTGAAATACACTTGGCGGATCTTCTTTGGATGTTAGCTGCCTTTCCGTTCTGTCAAGATGACCCCACATTGCTTCAGTGATGGCATTCCTCCCTCCATTCCTCCTTGTTTTTTTAGTTTGTTTATTCTCCTATGAGGCATACCTCAGCTTTTCTTTTTTTTCCCAGACACTTCCATGAAGCCTATCTCTGATCAGGCTCCAGGAGATTGACTTTCAGATACTGTTTGTGTGGGATCATTTCTTGATGTTAGGTGTCTTTTTAATAGACTGTTTTACGGATTGATGTTAAGTGGTTTACCAAACAATATGGGAAGTATTGGACTGAGAATGACCGCAAAAGCAGATAATGGCTGAGGAATGAGGCATGGATCAATACTTTTACACAGGAATGTTCTTATTCATTCAATTAACAGCACACAGCTTTTGATATGTAGCTTACATAAGCTATACATATCAAATAGATGGGAGGGATAGCTTCCAGGTAATAAATCAAGGGGAAAAAAACTAACAATACAACAAACATCTCAGAGAACATTATAAAAAAGAAACCACTAGTTCTTAGCACTGTGTTGGGTCTTTGAACCCAATATTCACAATGATGGTGAAGTGATCTGAATCGTCATAAAACAGCAAGTTTTTGGTGGTTTTCTTCCGAGGAACATAGTCCACGTCTTTTTTTCTAAGGAACCAGATATGTCATTAACCATCAGCAACATCTGTGAAATCGAGAAAACAGCTAGGGAACTCACATGTCAGACCTCTCTCTACCTGCACTTCGGCTTCCTTCAGTCAAGTTTAGTGTTCACATTTGGCTTCAGTTATAGACAGTACTCCAGTTAGACGAAACTCGGCACGCATTCGTTGCACAGGAAAGGCTCTCACTGTCTGTCCATCTGTCCAAAATCGATCTTTTTCCTCTCCATGTATTCATTTCAACAACTCTCACTCCGGCGCGTCCATCATTAAAGGAGACAAATTTGTTGCTATACCCCAGAGGACAAATATGTCGGCCTGCAGGGGTTTTTCTGAGACATTAATCCGAAAGTTCTCGGTTATTTTGGCTGGATCCCTCTCTCACAGTTTGTTTTATGTTATATTTGTTGATGTGCTTGAAGGAGGCGAACATCTGGAATTATCATCGCGGGCTGGGTTGATGCGAAAAGCTTGGTCTCTATGTAAAATATTCTTACATTTCACAGATCATCACAACCAAGACCCCCGAATGAGCAGATAATTAGTTTGTGATGATCTCCAGGATGTAGGGTTCTGTGTTTACTTATCAACAAGAAACTTTACGACTAAGACCCTCAACATATTTTTAATTCCTGTTTAGCCTTTTTTTACCAAAAAAAGAAGAAAAAAACCCTCAGAATCGGCCCTTTAACCCGTCAAAGTGACAGAAAAAGGAGAGTGTGGAGTTACATTTGCGGTTTGACTTGTGCTACAGCAAATATGCTACTTAGAGTCTTGGAGAATCAAATGTCAGTATTTCTACACACACTCATCCTCTTTGAAAACTCCATAAAAACTCCATAACTGCGATTAAGCTCTACATACATAAACGTATATTTGAAGAGCTTACTAGCAGTTGACGAGTTTTCATGGAGGACGAGTGTGAACGTGTACATAAATACACACACATATATCCAATGGGTTCAATACGATGTCGGCCCACCATTTGAAGCTACAACAGCTTCAACTCTGCTGGAAAAGCTGGTTTTACGGCATGTCTGTGCACTTGTTGGGTCATACATACACTGACAAGGGCCTGGCTCTCAGTCTCTTCTCCAAATAATCCTAAAATGCTCTTTTCCGGTTGAGGTCAGGGTCATTCATTGATTATTCGGATGGATTAGCAAATTATTTTGGCAATATGGTGTATATTCTTATGAAAGGACTAAGATACCTAATCATTAGTTTCTTATTCGAGAAAAACAACTTGAACTGATTCTACATTTTAATTCCAAACTTCCCAACCCCTTTCCAACTAAACAATTATAGGTTTATACTACTTTAACTATAAGTAAATAGATTACAAAAGTCACAAACATCTACACAACATGTGGAAGCTGTACACTCCAGCAACATAAGATACATCCAGATCTTAGCTATAAAACATTTTCCCATTGTTTAAACAGGCTAAGTGATCTTCTCATTAGAGTGTTCTGGACCGCTCAGCAGTCGGAATGGAGATGAATATTCCTAAAGTGTAATTATCTGTCAGAAGAGAAATCAAATAGCTACATATTTTCCTCAGCCAGGCCTCACACCTCGTCCTAATGCATGCCTGTGTGTGTGTGTTTCTCTAAAGGTCGAGGTCAGCAGCAGTAAAACTTGCTTTTTTGCTCATTAATTAGGGCAAATTACAGGCAAAACCAAGCTGTTATCAGCCTGTCCTCAAATGTTCATTTTTGGTTGAAACTCAAGATGCTTTTTCTGCACTTGGCTTCATCTAATCCACCATAAATGAGGCCAGCTATGAGCATTTACTCACACACATGTGTGTGCACGCGCAAACACTCATAAACACAGAGTATCTTCTAGCTCCAACCAATTATTTATAAATGAGGCCTAGCCGAGATTGTTCGTGAATGCCTTGCAACAAAACCACATTCTGCCTAAAGTGAGAAACTAAAGAAGTAAAATGCTTTGGCCTGAGTTTTTCTTATTCCTTTTTTTTTTTAAATCATTATTACTATTATTGTTACTCTTGGTCTCCAAATCAAAAAATGTAAATGAAAACAACATTTGCTCCTCTCATATTATGTTAAAAAAAACAGAATTTTCCATTTTAAGGCTTCCATCTGGAAGGCTTAAAGTCATACATGTCTTGTTACCCCTAAAAATAATCTGTCAACATTCCAGTTTAATTCCAATGAGATATTCTCTCACCTTGTTGCTTTAACTAAAAGAGGGGAGTTTTTGAAGCAGAAGATTATCATCATCGGGGAGGATTTCTGGGTTTTTGAAACCTGATTTTTCAATTCAAAGACAGTTTAGAGGACAAGAGCCATGCCTGGACCCGGCCAATGGCAGGGAGGGATGAGGATGAAAGACTGCAGAGCATTTGGCACACAAATGGACCACTGGTCAACCAGAGTCCCATTAGGAACTCAGCGCTACAATGGAGCAAGAAGAGGAGGGTGATGATGAAAAATGGATGTATGTGCTGGATGAATTCCATATGCCGCTTTCCTTTTAGACAAGAGCAACAGGCCTGGATCAGGTTCCCCCTTCTCAAATCCCAACGCTAGACCATCAGCATGAAAGCGGAGTAACCGACCACAAATCAGAAGTCAGGGTTTCTTTATCCTCTCCCATCAGGCCCGTATGCATTTTTATACATACAAAGAGTGTCATAATGCTGCAAGATGTAGCTCAAGTAGACTTGACTGTCAGTGAACTGTTGCCATGTCTCAGGATTACTCAGTGACACGTTTTTTACACAGCGGCCTCAAACTTTCTTTAAATCTGAATCTATTTTTTTAATAGATATTCAAATCTTACAGTTGGTTGTAATCTCTGTGTTTTAACCCTATAATGCCAAATGTATCATATTTGATACATACGGTTTCTGAAGTGTTTTGCGTATGACACCTTTTGCATAATTCAATCGTATCAGATACACCTGATAACAGGGGGCAGAAGAATTCACAAAAAATTATCTTGACTTATCGCATGGTAATAAATTATTAATACCAAAAATGTATTTCTGATTTTTCTTTTTACATATTTAGTTAAAAGGCCAAATAAGGAATTCAAACCAAAAAAAAGTCACTTTCTGTTTTGTTTTCTTTTTGGATCAGGCTTTAAAGGGTTAAAATAATACCAACAGTATATTAACAGTTGGTGTCACTGATTTCTGTCTTGTTAGCATCCTGTGCAATACCAAATTTCAAACCCCAGCCATCTAATGACAGCAAAACTCAGACAGTATCTGTTATGCTTCATTTAGAGATCATTTTGAGTTGTAAAAAACAAAGGGCAATTATGTAACAAAGAAAATCAACAATGCTGACAATGTGCACATTTGTGCACGGCAACTGGCCAGTAGAATGAGCAAATCAAGATGCAATAATCAACGCAGACTATACTCAGCGTATGCAGCCCTTCTCAGCCGTTCTCATTCCGTCAAGCTAGCCTTGGCATGGCATTTAAAAGCTGCAAAAGCCATAGTTTCCCTCACAGGCAGAAGTTCATGGACGTTATGTCCTGGAACAGGTCCTGCAAATGGCTCATTTACTACAGAAATGCAATCAGTGGAGATTTATGGAAGCAACAAAACTTTTAGTAAAGCATCGATCCTAAAATTGACATTTTCCAACATGGAAATCTCACTACTTAATTTGTACTGATTTATGTGTCACGCAGGTGCCTCTAATGTTAAATCCTTGGTGGGGGGAGCTGATTTGACTCTAACATTGTAACACATTGGCTGTTGATCGGATAATAACAACGCTGATAAATTAAATTGCTGTCGGTTATCATTTCAATAAAATCGGGTTTTGTCTGAAAAAGGGATTTCGTTTTCAGCATAATGCCTCCTCTTTAATCTCCATCACAGGTACACCTTACATCCCGGGCAGAGGGTTTGGTCAGCGTCTGGGCTGCAACACCGCGACCGCTGAGAAAAAAAACAAACGGGGCTCCCTCTATTTTTCCGTGCGTGTGTTTTTCCTACAACCCGACACTCCGATACTCCAGATCAGCGGTGAAAGCGAAATGGAAGGAACAAATTGGAACAGATAGGCCGGGCTCCAGCTTCGCCTCGCACCATTTGGGATGGACATTTTTTCAACCCAGTGACCAGTTTATGCAAATAAAGAACACCAAAAGAGAGCAGCGAGATGTGTGGTTCAGATAGCCCGACCGCAGAAATAATGGCCTGGTAGCATGATGTATGAGCCAATTTAAATAACATAAACCCCCCCCCCTACTTCATCTGGAAACTTCACACGCACACACACTCACAAAAAAAAAAGGCCTACGTTTAATATCTGAGCATGCATGCACAGAACAGCCCACGGTGAAGCACATGTGGCATTAACAAACAAATCTTAGCCTTTGCTGCTCATCGTTCTTGGCTCCCTGGAGCTGCAGGAGCCATAGCTATAACAACTGGGCTACCTCAGTCTATTTGGCCTGTCCACCTTAATCTACATCACTGGAGCTGCAGGAGTTATAACACGTCGGAGCACAATAAAGAAGAGCAAGACAGAAAGGTGCAGATATTTCCCTCCCGCTAACCATCCCATGAACACATCCATTCCTCAGTTCTTCTCGATAATATTTGGGGCCTCTGGATGCCCAAGAGTGGAGTATAAAGACTGTATTGATTTGCTAACTAAATGTTGCCGACTGTATTCCGACCAACAATTCCAATAAAGCTGGGCTGCAAAATGGAGATGAAAACAGTTTACTGTAGTTGTTACAGAGTCTGAAAAGGCACTAAAATCAAATAAAACAGTTGCAGCAAATAAAACATCAACAACATGACTGGACCATTGACCCTTAAAAGCCTGATCCAAGAATAAAACAAAACAGAAAATTACTTTTTTTTGGTTTGAATTCCTTATTTGGCCTTTTAACAAAATATGTAAAAAGAAAAAACAATAATACATTTTTTATATTAATCATTTATTACTATGCGATAAGTCAAGATTATTTCTCGTGTAGTCTTCTGCCTCCTTTTATCAGGTGTATCTGATTGTGTACAATAGGATTTTGAGCAAAGTTTTTACAGTTAAATTATGCAAAAGGTGTCAGACGCAAAACATTTCAGAAACCGTATGAATCAAATATGATACATTTGGTGTTATAGGGTTAAAAGAGCACTTTATGGAGGCAGTCTCTCAGAAGTACAAATATGCAATACAAGTATTCATTAATCTGCAAAAAAGTGCTGTCTAAAAGTTGTGAATAAACAAAAAAGCATGTTCCTTATGTCAGGGTTTAGACGATATCGGAATTCTGTTATCTGAATCAGAGGATTATGTCTCAGGGATGTCTCTGAACCCATGCAGCATGGCTAAAATTCAGTCTCGGATGTTTTAGGCCATAGGCTGAAGCCTGTATCGTTAAGTTTCGCTCCACTTATTGAGGGACTACTAAATGACACCTGCAAAAAAATCCTTAGTGCATTTTGAGCTCATAACCAAAAGTTCTCCAATCGCTTTGCGCCAGTATTTTTACAATAATTACTTAAAAATGTAACTATATCGGTAGCCTGATCACACCGGTAAAGTACGCTCGAATCAAGCCGCCTAGCCGTTAGCCAATCAGAGCGCGTTCTTCAGGTACGCTCTCCCATTCAGAGGCGAGAACAGAACAACAACAACAAACATGGCTGCTCCCGTGGAGCTGCGCGTTTCCCGTTGATCAGACAGAAAACGCAAGACAAATGAGGATTATATATGCATCACACACATATAATCGGTAGAAAAAGAACGGACACAGCCACTAACAGTTGTCCGTGGAAGAAGCTGGTCGTGTTTTCCCGTAAGTGTATTGACGGAGTTGACCGCACGTTGGCGGAGGGACACAAGACAAAGAAAGGTAAATTGGTCCAAGCAGAAACTATACATACTGGTGATTAGATAATTTGCAGACAGCATCTTTGTTTGTGGCTTATAATCAAAAGCTAAAGTAATACATTTGTTGGTAAAAAAAAATGCATGTGTAATTGGTGCCAGCCCTAGCCTTCTCACATCATTATGAAGTAGGTGTATGAAGGCTATGTGTAGGGCCTCAATAATAATAATTATGAATTTGAAGTGATGATAGGCAATTAATTGATTTGTCAAAGAATGGTTAGATTTTAAATTTGTCACCCAACTACCAGTTCAGTCTGGTAAAATAGAGAAAATGTATTTGATATTATTTGTTGGCAGCTGGTTTATGATTGAACTTTAACTCTCTCTCTCTGCTAGGGAGTTTGGTTAATGCAGCTGAAGTGAAAATGGACGAATCCATCCTCAAGGATGTACGTGGAAAAGATTGTCGCAATTGAAGTCCGGTAGCACAAACGGTGCTACAAAGAAAGTTCAATTCAATTCAATTTTATGTATATTGATACTAATGATAATGATAGGAGTTATGACAGAAATAACACTATGCAGAGTAGTAGCAGAGCAGGAACACGGAGCAGCAGGAAACTCCCAATCACAGATCCAGACCCCACAGCTCTAGGAACACCTGCTGGAAGTGATAGGAGGAGACTCCTATCACTCCTATGATTTTGATGATTCATAGTTTCTGTGTGTTTTCTATTGTAATTCTCAAGTCGTAACAACCCGAAGTGATCCTAAAAAGTGTAACATCTCAAGGCTTGCTGGGTCCAACAAAAGTAATTGTTTAAAAACAGAAATGTCTTTGTTCCTTCTTTAATTCCCTGTACATTTCCATATTAAGTCTTGCCTCAGAGGAGTGAATTCACAACCCTCGGGTTAGCTGATTGAAACCATTTCATTTCTGAAAACCAATTTGAATATTTGTCCATAGTAAACTGAATTTTGTAGTAAATGTGAAAAAAACAATCTTGTAGCTTATAAATAAGAGTTCATTTTTTAATTTTGTGATATTAATACTTTCCATTGTTCTTATAAATAATCAATAATTATGATTATTATTATTCCTATTGTTATGAGGCATCTGAAGACTTTACCCCTTTTCAAAATCATGTTATCATTGCTATTGCCATTTGTCAATAGTTACAGAGTGGAGATTTATAAATGGTTAGAATCGGTCTTTATAATTATATATGTACATGTATAAAATTTGGGAGATATCAAGTTTGGCATGCTTAGTGCTTGGTAGAATTGTTCAAAAGTAATTGAAAAATTATATGTAGGCTTCTTATTCTCTTTCAGTTTTTCTGAAGATGATTAATTCTCTCTGTAAATATTCATAAATGTTGCAACAAACAGAAGAAGTAACTCTTGTTGGTGTGGGAATGGAGTGGTGGTGGTGGTGGTGGGGGGGGTTGTTACTATTATTTTTGTTATTATTTGTTCATTAATTCCATGATTGCTTAAGTTGATATCAGATCCATTGAATAAACAGTATAAATTTACTTGAAGATTCTTCTAGTTTTTATTGTTATTTCCGAAAATGTTGCTTCCAATATTGTAACTGGTCTGCTAGGTGATAAAATTCACACCACTTTAAATAGTTATTAATTAACCAGACACAAAGGGATATCTTTCTATTAGAGTTTTTCAATTTAAAATTCAAAGAATTGCAGTTTTCATGTGCAATAAATATATATTTTGGGAAATTGCGAAATTGTTAAAAAGTGTATGTTTTCATTTAGAATAACTTCTTACTTAAAGCACGCAGAACATTGCCGCTTTAGAAGCTCAGAGTAAGTATGAATGTCTGTGGGAATCAAAGATTTGAGTACAATCGCATTAATAATAAAAAAGTTACAAGGGTTTGAAAATGGTAGAAGACCCAAAATCGTCACTTTTTGGGGTAAACTGCCACCTTTGGCACCCATTTTCTCAAATACTGGCAGGAATCCCATGGAGAACTTTTTTTCCCAGCTCCAGTACATATTCAAGATTGGAAAAGTGCTATCAAAAGTAGTCCCCAGGTTAGTGGAGCAAAATCCTATTTCTAGCCACATTTTGAGCTTCAGCCTATGGCCTATATTGTAACTGGTTTGCTAGGTGATAAAATTCACACCACTTTTCATAGTTATTAATTAACCAGACACAAAGGGATATCTTGCTATTAGAATTTTTCAATTGAAAATTTAAAGAATTGCAGTTTTCATTAGCAATAAAGATACATTTTGGGAGATTGTGAAGTTGTTCAAAACTGTATGTTTTCATTTAGAATAACTCCGTACTTAAAGCACGCAGAACATTGCCGCTTTAGAAGCTCAGAGTAAGTATGAATGTCTGTGGGAATCAAAAATTTGAGTACGATCGGCTTAATAATAAAAAAGTTACAAGGGTTTGAAAATGGTAGAAGACCCAAAATCGTCACTTTTTTGGGTAAACTGCCACCTTTGGCACCCATTTTCTCAAATACTGGCAGGAATCCCATGGAGAACTTTTTTTCCCAGCTCCAGTACATATTCAAGATTGGAAAAGTGCTATCGAAAAGTAGTCCCCAGGATAGTGGAGCGAAATCCTATTTCTAGCCACATTTTGAGCTTCAGCCTATGGCCTATTTACGATCTTCAGACTCATAGGTGCTACAACATTAAGAGCAGAAAAAACTCACTGCGTGGGCTCAAGAAGGCCCCTCTGTCATTGTAACACCATGCCACCCATAAATACAAGTTATGTTTGTAATCACAGTCCAGAAATGCTGCCATCTTCTCTTAGCAGAGCTCATTTCACATCGACTGAGTGGGAATAATATGGGAAATGGTCATACAAAATGTTTTTTTTTTTACTTTCCCCCAGAAATCATGGTCACCACACCCTCCAGATGTCACAGGACAGAGTCCATCTGGCTTTTTGGTCAGCTTATCTGATTAAACAGGGACCTAGGAACTTGCATATCTGGAAATACGCTGTCAGTACTGAAATCTATGCAGAGGTTATAAAGGGAATAGTCCCAACTACAAACTCTACATAGTTCCATATTAAAGGAATCAGGGTTTCTTGCATTGTCTTAAAATGAGTATATGATTTTCAGAAGCATGGAACATTATTGACCTTTCCAGGGCGTACACCACCACTCCCCCAGTGCCAATCTGGGATACAATGGTCCTTACTGGAAACATAATAAGAGCCAGCCAGGTTGGAACTCCATCTTCTCCCCAACCTTTAGAACGTTTACAGATTTGCACCACGTTGGCCGGACTTACGTGTACGAAAAGTTCCTGAACACACAAGCCTTGGATTATTTGCTGTTGTCATCGCTCTGTTTGCTCTTGGAACCGTTACCTTTGTGCGGAAAAGCTGCAAGCTGTAAAGACACGAAGGAGGGGCGCGCTCCGACAAACTGCAACGTGATACTGTTTGATCCAACATTTTTTTTAAGAGAAACTACAGTGCAGAAAAACAGCGAGAGCTTAGCAACACGAAAAGTAGACTAAATAAAAAACAAAGAGCTCCAGCTCTATCACTTTTAACAATCGCGCGCACACAATCGCAAAGTTAGGCCGACGGATTCCCATTAAAACGGCTTTCACTGCACAACACAGGAAAATGCAGGTGGTCGGCCATGACAACAAACAGCATAATGAGGAACAGGTGAACCAGAGCGTCACGGGACACAGAGAAATATCATAAACGCGGGACGAACTTCGGGGCAAAGAAAGGAAACAAGAATGCTTTAACGATTAGGAATATCCTCTGAACCGCAATGGTTTACCAGATGAAGTAGCGTCTGGCCGAGTTAATGACAGAAAGGTGAGGTCGCCACGCCGGGCAGGGAGGAAATGGGATGCCGGATTTAAAAAAAAAGACAGACACGCCTCTGCACCTTGAGCCAAGAATAAACGTTTTCCGTGTTCTTCCAAATTATGAGTTGAAAGATTGAATTCAGGTACTGGATAAGTACACTCGAGAAAAGAAGACTAAAATCTGTGGAGTAACAATGCTGCTAAGCATCTGAGATCTTTGTATTTTAGGGGAAACCTCCATGAGTTTACTGACGAGAGCCTGTATGGAAACACAGCGAGGGATTTTCTTCACTGGCTCATGTCAGAAGCTGCAGTTTAATGCAAATTTAAAGACCTCCTGAGCTAAAAATCCCACGGTTCTTGGGTACAAACGAGCAAGGGATGGAGAGAAGAATGGTGGCTTCTTCAGCAGTGATGAAAGAGTTGTTCCAGCCCATTGTGGTGAACAGAGACCTGCCAAAAGGCACGGCCCAGATGAATGAATCCATCTTTGTTCTTACCCGTATCTTTGCTCATGACAGTTGGGTCATGATTAAAACTATTTTACAAATGATATAAATCAGTTTCCATTTGACTCTCTGGAATAAAAACATACTATGAAACTCCTAACAGCCCACAGAAACAGTCAATATAGCTGCTCCCAACTTTTTCTAACTGGTTGATGAAAGTGCAAATATCCAACTGATGGTTCCAAACGTTTCTTAAAGGATTTGCCGTCATGCAAACGCCCAAGACCACTTAAACACTGCAAAATACGCGGTGGAAAATATTAATCAATAAAACCGTCATGTTACCTTACATGAATTATCAAATGAAACTTGTTAAACAAAATATAAATTCTCTAAATTGTCCATACCGTATGCCCCTCCAACCAGAATGTTAGGAGTTGCTAGAAGTCCAGTTCTTCCATATTTCAGTCCTTATGCCTTTACTCTTGCACACGCAGACTAATTATAAACAAACTCAGAACTTCCTATCAAAAGCATCACGTGATCAAGTGAAGACCCAATCGGTGACGTCTCCATATGACATTGTTACAATATTTTCCCAAAGTATGTACATTTTAATCGAAAATACACAAAGATATGAAATAGATAATAAAAGTAAAACATATTCATATTCACAAAATAAAATAAATTCACACAGAAAAAATGCTTCTGTAACTGCGTTAGCTACAGTCAAGATATTAAAAACCCACATTTCCAAAGGTTTCTGTGAGCTCCCATTAAAGGGTTAAACACTATGCGATATCACTCCGTGTATTCATACAAGTTCAACTCGTGCACACAAAGAGGAGCCAGTTCTTCACGGACAATAAGACGAGACAGGGTCCCGCTGCCTGCCCCTCACAACCCCGCTCTCATCAGCTTTATTGCAGCTCAGGAGGATATCCTTTAGTCCTCCTAATGGCTCCAGCGAGTATTATTGTAATTCTCCTGTCTCAGGAACGGTGATGGAGGCTTACAGAAACATCGCTGGTGCAGTTTTCTGTCTTTGGTTACTCTGGTTTCCCTGAGTCGCACCCTCCTCATGTTGTCATATCATGTTTTTGGTGTCTCCTTATTTTTTCGAAAAGCTTCTCAAAAGATGTCATCAAACTGCATTTTGATGTTTTTATGAAACCGAGATTTAAGGGAGGGCGTTATTCCTCGATC
Organism: Menidia menidia; assembly: GCA_907169785.1. Taxonomy (NCBI): domain Eukaryota; kingdom Metazoa; phylum Chordata; class Actinopteri; order Atheriniformes; family Atherinopsidae; genus Menidia; species Menidia menidia. The sequence goes on from CAJRST010010001.1 coordinate 11,610,018, forward strand.
GACCCCTTTAAGTGAGCCAAGAGAGAAAAGCTGAAAAAGGCAAAAGTGTCAGATGAAAGTGCAGGAAAAAAAACATTTTAATACTGCGTCTTAAAGTATGCCTCAGCCAAGGTGGGCAAGAAATGTGCAGCAGCCTCCCTGCAGGCCTCACATGTCCGCATTCTTTCACCGAGTTGGTCCAAAAAAGCAGCCTTGGAGGACTTGTTAATCGCTTAGAGGCACAAAAACCGAGAAAGACTTACAATGATTCCTGTAAGCCTGCAGCTATCCCAGAAAAACCTGTGCGCGTGTACATGGGAATTCCTATGAGTAACTTATATCCCACTCCACTCCCACAACACACTGCTGCACATCGACTGTTTTTTAGTTTTTTTTCGCTGGCGTTTTGTTATCAAATGGGACTAAAGACAGGCAAACAGCATTGAGAGTTGAAAGCACTACATTTCTGACATTGCTTTTACTTACTGGGTCCATTTCTCTTCTGCATCTACAGGTGATGCATGCAGACACAGATGATGTCATCTTCTTGTGATCAGTTTTGTTGGGTTATTGGGTTTTAGTTACGTTATGGCTCGTTTTCTGGGTTGTGTTGTGGTTCATTTGCCCCAAGCTTCCTGCGTCTTATTTTGTCACCCTGTGTCTTCTGTTTGGCAAAGGAAAAATTGCAATAATCATCAATATAGCTGTTTAAATATGACCCATATCCTTTAAAAGCACTTTACTGTTTAATGTCCTACACAGATACAGTAGCAAATTGTTAAAATATGACTTGATATGACACATGGCGTGCTCACTATTCACTTTCCACAGGATATCTTATCTAAAAGGAAGATTAGGCCTTGCTGACTAGATTCTGGGGACAATTTCTGTACAGGGAAAGTGGTTTGGTACTTTGTACGATTCACATGCCGTCGTGATGGGTCGTTTGAGTTCCCCTTTTTAATAAATTTCTGTTCCACACTTCCTTAGACGGACTAAGGCTCTTAAATAAAAACAAAAAAATCCACAACTGCTTGCTTAACTTCATTAACTCTACTCCCTTTGCCTGTGGTCCCTGTCTCACCTGCTCTTCATTTTAGTAACCACACTAACCTTTATATGGGCTTCTGAGTCTTTTCAGGCCAGATCCTTATTATACGTTGCTTCTATTTTTCTGGTTCCCTGTTGTCCTCCAGCTTTTTCTATGTTACCTTCCACTTCAGTGTCTCGGTTTTGTTTTACTGCAATTTTTTGCATCTGGTTCTTGTGAGTTCCTTGGTTCCCCCTGTTTTCTTTGCTTTTCTGCCTTTGGATCCACACGCATAACTCCACCTGTAACAATTTTACCCAAATGTGGTACAGAACTGTGGCAGCCTTAATAGAGTTTTCTTTCAAATTGTCCCAGAGGGCAGAGTATGTTCACCTTAGATCCACTTCACTCCCGTTAAATTATAGGATAGATGTAACAATATAAATACAGCTTAAATGAAGAAAGGACACATCTGTCTGTTCAATACCAGATACTGCCACTCAGAGTTAAGCCATTTTCTTACATTTCAAGCCAATTCTAAGCATTTGCTGTTTTTTCTAAGCTCTATTTCTTGTCAGATTCGCTTTTCCTATGAATGGGCAAAACAAAAGAGGCTTTAACTGGCACCCATCAGAAAAATGTTCATGCATTTTTTTTCTCTTTCTAGGAATTTTGATATCACTGCTATAATTTCACGATGTAAAAAACCACTGATAGTATTTTCCTTGTTTGGTTCTTTGCTTGGAGGTGTTGCCTACATCTAAATGCCAAAAAAAGTAACAGGTTTTTCTTTATGTGGGAGAGAACTTGTGCCACCTGTCTGACAAGCTTTCCTAATCCAAATGACAATAAGGGGTTCAATCCAAATGTAAGCACCTCATAACAACGTTCTGGTTCCCATCAAACAGAAAAACCTGTTGTAAGTCAGATTTAATTCATAATGCTTTTAGATGCTGTCTTTAAATAATAACTTCACTTATATTTGAGTACACACTCAAAATACTATGAATTTTAGTTTATTTTCCCCAAAAACTGTCATCTCCAGTTACTTATTTAGTAAACGATCCGTTGAACATGTTTGTACTTTGAAGTCTATGGTACATAAAAATGAAGTAAGGCACACATTTCATGTCTAATCAAAGTATGACAGTTGGGTTCTGACTTTGTGATATAAATATCACATGCATTTGGTAATAAATGTATTTATTCTTTCACTTTCTGCTCCTTTCTCTACATTTTGTTCCTCCACCTGGCAAGGAAGCTAGGGAAAAAGAAACTTGTATACTATAGATGTTATAAGAGTGTCTTTCGCATAGTACTAAGCAAGTACTGGAAATATATTCACACTTCTGTTAAAAGGTATGCATTATATGATTTAATTTAAATGAACAATCAAACAGAAACTAGTTTGAACTTTGATTTTGTCTTGTCTATTGTGTTCACTACCAAACAATGAATAAGAGTAAGATGGGCGGGTTTTGACTTTGTGATATAAATATCACGTGCAAAATGAAAGCAGCTCAGAACAACGTTCTGGTTTCCATCAAACCTGTGGTAAGAAAGATTTCATTCATAATGCTTACAGATGCTGTCTTTGAATGGTAATTTCACATACTTTTAAGTATATACATAAAATACTATGAATTTAATTTTTTCCCGGGCAAAACTGGCATCTTCAGCTACTTATTTAGTAAATTAGCTATGAAGTTAGTTAGTTAGTTAGTTAGTTAGGTAGTTAGTTAGTTAAACATGTTTGTACTTTGAAGTCTAAATGGTCCTTCTAATTTGAATTTGGTAAATGGAGTCAATATGGAAACCGTCACACATTTCATGTCTAATCAAACAAAGTATGAAAGGTGGGTTCTGACTTTGTGATATAAATATCACATGCGTTTGGTAATAAATGTATTTATTCTTTCACTTTCAAGCTCCTTTCTCCACATCGTGTTTCTCCACCTGGCAAGGAAGCTAGTGAAGAAAAAAAACGTGTATGCTATAAATGTTATAAGAGTGTCTTTCACATAGCAATAAGCAATTACTGGAAATGCCTTTACACTTCTGTTAAAAGGTAAGCATGATGTACTTTAATTGACATGTACAAGCAAACAGAAACTGGTTTTGTTTTGTCTATTGTGTGTAGCTTCACTACCAAACAAAGTTAGCATGTAGTAAGGCAATGTGTCTGCACTCAAGAATGCTGCTGTTCCAGTTCTGACTAGAACCTGGAAATAAAGCCATATCAATCCAGTGCTCAGGTCTCTGCTCTGGACTTTAAAGCCGCTTTGCTTGTGTACAAGTGTCTTCATGGTTTAGCGCTAAACTGCGTCTCTGATTTGTTAGAGCCGTATGAACAAGCTTGGACTTTGGTCTCCTGTTGGTGCCAAGAGTCAGAACCAAACAAGATGAGACTTAATTTCAGTTTCATGCCTAAAATCTGACACAGTCTTCCTGAAGAAGTGAGACAGGCCTCAACTCCGACAACTGCAAGTATTCTATCTGACTCATCTCTTTTGATTTGAATTGAATTTAATTGAAACTACTGAGTTTCTTTTTGTTTAAATGTTTTTATTTGCCTTTTGTGATTTCATGATGTAGAGTTCATCTACAGCTCTAAGAACTGCCTCGGTTACAAATTGCCTTGTGCTCTACAAATAAGCTCGCCTTTACATTCAGATATATCAGATGTAAAGATATAACATCATTAGAAATATACAAAGACGTGGGTAGGTGTATCTCTCCCCCTACTTCGAAGACCAGAACAACAGAGCGAACTTAGGTTGTAAAAACACAGCTGAAGAAATCTCACAGCAAATTGGAAGGCAAACAAATAAACAATGCCCAGTGCATTCCTTTGGGTCCAAAGGAAAAGGAAAATTCCTAACATCCATTAGAAATTGCAAAAGGGTTTGTATTAGGGGTATGTTTTCGGTAACATACCCGCTATCTTTTAATAGCAACACCAAACCAGACAGTTTAAGTGAGAACTAGATAGAAATGATGCGATACTACGGTTTAAATAAAATATTACTGATTGTACTCCCACACCCTCCAGCCTCCAAAAGCACTCCTTTCCTTTTTATATGGTGGTTAAGGCCTTTAGACTTTACTCATAAACATAATCCCTTTTTCATGTGTGCAAACATAGATTTACCATTTCAAAAGATGTCATGGTATTTTGGTTGGGAAAACGGTATAGAGCCAGTTTTAATGATGGAGATGATATCATGAGAAACCTGTCTGTTAGCTTAGAATTTATTTTTTTTAACAATGTCAAATCTGTTTATCTGATAACTATGTATGGACTTTTTTCCCATTTCAGACTTTTGCCAAATCTCTGGACAACGGCTCCTCTTTTTTCTGCGGCAAAGTTTAAAATTGTGTCAGAAGACCAATGGGAGGATTACTACCAGATTCGATATCTGCTGTACTCGGAGAGCTCTGTGAAACTGTGAGATCATTCATCAAACTGAGTAAAGAAAAGGAGCCCAGGTTGAGAGAAATTGAGTATGAGATGAGGCAGATATCTCATAGAGTTGAAAAACTGTACACTGAAACAAGTAAACAAAACCAAATGAGTGCAGGATATGCAACAATTGGATTAACCCAAGGACTACTTACAACTGGAGCAATGTCACATGTGGATGCTGGAAAAATGGGAAAACTAGCAGTCGGAGGTTGCTCTGCTCTTTTAATGATGGGCACAATAGCAACTGGAGTCATAACTTCTTGGCAAGCAAACTCAAAGAAATCAGAAAAAGAAAAAGAAATGCTAAGAACAGTGGAACAGCTGAATCGACAATTCAAGCTCATCATTGCACCATTAAAGAGGGACTTAAAGAAAATTGTTCAAGTGTCAAAGCAGCTGGAGGAAAGCCCATCCATACTGAGGACAACAGCCGGGGAACCAGCAAATGCAACCATTTCTGAAATAGATCTTTCTTTGTTGCTAAACACAGAACTGACGGAAGATAACAATGCTCAATCTGTCATTGGTCAGTTAGTGAGACAGAGCAAGTCTACTGTTCAGAAAATTGAAGAAATGAGGCTCTTTTTAAGAGAATTTGAAAACTGACAGGGGTAATCGATCGGGAATGGCGTGTATTTGAAACATCGAGTCAGATCAGTTCTAAAATGTGAAAGAAAAAATTAAGTTGACGCGTATCAAGTCCGACAAGTGATAGCAGCACTTTCTGCATGTAAAGCAGGCAGACTCTGATCCACCCTAACGTCACCTAACTCAGACTGGCCTTGAGTTAACAAAAGGATTATGTAGTATGTTCTGATTTTTCATGGTTTTGGTCACCAACCAAAACCATGAAAAGGCCAATGAATATGATTCACCTGAATAAATGCTAAGACTTGGGCCAAGATATTCAGATCTTCAGTCCTTTCCCAAGAGGTTAAGGGAGCAGCTCTGGTCTAAGCCGCTGTAATAAAGGATAAGAAAACTGTACCAGGTCACTTTGAAATGGGTCTCAGTCGAGTCCCAAACCTGCCACCACTCTCTTGATTACACAATCTTTAAGGATCTGGAAAAGGTTTTACTTTAGTGGAGGTTTATTTCACATCACAGCAAAGTAGTACAATGATCCATCACCTCAGTTCTCATAATAATTCCTTCTTTTTCATTAGTATTCTTATTCTAATTGGAGTGGATTGATAAGCAACTTGGTGGGAGTATTTATATTGACTGAAGCAACAAGGATGACTCATCATTTTCTTTCTCAGTGTTTTTCTTCACTGTTTATGTGATTGAAGACGGTTAGGTTTAATGAATTTATGAATGCCTTTTTTGTAAATTTTTTTGCATAGGGTTTAGTTTGCACTTTCTTTTGTTCAAAAGTTGTTTTTTAATGATTGTATGTAATGCAATATGTTCTACTCCAACCTCCTCTCCAATATCTTCCTCCTTTCATGGCACTACTTCACTGAGCTGATACACAACAATATAACTGCCAGTCAAAACTAACCAATAAACCAATAAACATATAACCAACATTAATCAATAAAATATGTTACTTCTCTGCAGTTCTGTCCTCATTCAACTAAGTTTACTTAGTTTTGTGCATTTTCTTACTGAGGAATCTTTGCCAAACCTTACCTGTATCTTCATCAATGTTTTGGAGAGCAGTGTTTCCCTTTTTGTCACAGCAATGTTCAACATTCAATGCATTTTTAAGAGGGTCTTGAACAATCGGTACAACAATAGGTCTTGTCTACCAATGGATCTTGTCCATCAATTGAAATGTGGACTAAGAGTTTATATATGAGTTTGAATGGTTGGAGGTGGCATGTAGAGTAAAGGTACTTTGAGTCCCCTGGGTAGAAACGGGCCATAATGAAGGGGCAAATAAGCAAAACGCAACATAAATCAGCATATCATGCATTGTGTTCATCAAAACCAATCAATGAAACTGGACAAGTTGCGGAAAGAAAGCCTGTGAGGCCAAAAATTCTATCAGATGCATCAGTTTTCTACATTTAAAAGATATATCTTGAAGAAATAGGGGGGTAAATATATCAAGCAAAGGCATACAGGGCCTGAAAGATGCTGACACCTCAGTTTAGCCATCTCTTTTTATACTGAGGCCTAGTCAGAAATGGTCTCCGTGGAAGGGTGGAATGTCCATGAAGAAGCCCGGGAGAGCTGTTCCCGAAAACTACTCGAAGAAAATGACAGAGAGCTTGTCGGAGGGGGCTCGACTGGGGGGGGGGGGGGGGGGGAAGGCCCCTGAGCTAAATTTTGTCATTCACGCTTGTTAGATTTGTACAAACTGTTCTTGAGAGATGACTCTTTGGACAAAGCATCAATCACGAACATGTAAATGCCGTTATTAGTTATGGTGGTGCCGAGTGCAAATCACCGCGAGGCGAGATCGCCGTCCACGGCTGAAATGGATATTTCAGGCACCAAAGGGGTCGGCCGACCCCGCTTGTTTGTGGTCGGAGGCGGTTGGCAGATTTAGTGAAAAAAAATCACGCCAGGTTGTGGCTGACTTCAACACCCCTGTCATGTGTTACCACTTTCACTTTGACTGTAAACCTCTTCATTATTCATTCAAACAGATTTGCAGCGGTGGCCAGCACTCCCGGCGAAATTCCTTCCATGTGTCCCTAATTACATCAGTAGGGGTATTTAACACGAGGTGAAGTCATTAACACGTAGGAAAAGTTGTCAGATGTGGAGCCAGGCAGCCCCCCGGGTGAAAATGTAGACAACTGCAAACAACAGTCCCGGCAACACACACAAACTGACCGGGACACCTAAGCAACGGCTAGCACACTTTTCTGATTCAGATTCAGTTTTCAGGGCAGAACATCTGAGGAGGAAACAACGAAGAAGTTCGGTTATCACCAGAAAAACTAGCCTTTCACGCAAAATCTCTCAGGGTCATAATTGGCCAAACTGGACCGCTTGAAACTTTTGCCGGCATTCATAGGGCAACAATGCCATCTACTGTTTAGCTAACAACACTGCGCCAGAACAGTTACGGGGAGGACGAGTAAAATCTGACGATGTCCAGGAGGGTCGGGTACCGATTGGGGCCTGCCCATTCAGTGATTCTTGATCTTCCAAATTCCTAAAATTTTCAATTGTAACAGAGGCGGGTCCCGGTCAGCACATTTAATGTATCAGGTGTCGCCTAGCCATGAAAAAAAACAACAAAAACAAATTACCTTTGGCACTATTTATGTAGATTGGTAAGCTTATTTATTTTTAATGTTATCTCTCTGCTCTCCTAAGGATTCAAGAGATGTTTTTCCGTGGAATGCATGGCGGTATCCAGGGAGACGGGCACCCACGGGCCCTCGGCCTTCAGCTGGGGGCCACTGACAATCCCCGGGGGGCTAACTGAGAAGCCTGACTCACGCAGATCAAACTATTGATGACAGAAAAATGAATACATCACCAATGAGTTGAGACAAGAAAGGCCGTGCCTGCTGCTGGTAGTAGGGGGACACACTGACTGGACCTCAAAATCATATTTAGAAACCCCTATTAATGAAAAAAAAACAATTGAAAAAAAGAACCAAAAGTCATTTTTAGCCACGAAAGACTATTTTTCTTACAAAAAGTATAATTTCGAGTAACAAAAGCCTTTGGGGGATTATTAACTGGAGTGGAACTTTGACATTCCTCTAAATGTTAAAGTAAACATTTAAGTCAATACATATACACCCTATAGTACAAGAAATCTAACCACAATATATTTTTTTAATTTTTAAAACATTTCTTTTCTGTACATATGAAACTACACAGCTCTGCTAGTTAGTATGACATATAAAGACTGAAAACAGATAAGATTATAAGACTAAACAAATACTTTTCAATGCAACTCATTTGTTGACAAAGAGCGGAAACTTCCTGAATAGTTTTGTCAAGATTTTTGTTGGGAGACCTGAAGACGTTATTGATTTTTTGACCTGCTAAAACTAATTCTGACAAAAATGGTCATTTCTGGTCTTTATGGTCTCGTTTGGCACGATTGTTAAAGCCTTGTTGCGTTTTGGACTGATAAACAGACTGGTTGTTCATGCAAATGCAAAATATTTCTGTCCTTAAAGTTGAATAGGTTATTGATTTGGTTGATGACTTATAAAGGACACATACGGAATAATCACAATGGCCCATTATTTTTAAGCAATATTGGTTTAGTACAATCAGCTATTTGTCAATAAGTACATAATTTACATGGCACAAGGGGAACACACTCATTTTACTTTTCAGTACAGTAAGGAGTGTTAGGAAAACTACTATGAAATGCATGTTTGTAAGATATCTTAAGAAATATAAAACTATCTCCTTACATCAAAAATCGAATTCTAATAGATCCCACTCATACATTGATCGATTTGCTGAATATCTTAAAATTGAAATTCCTCTTTCTCTATTTAGTCAACTATAGCTGTGATTTTGTGCCCGGGCGCTGGAAGTATATGTGACTAAGTATGTCTTTTTCACTTTTCTATCCTCCAAGATAAGAACTCCTGTTCTAAATACTATCGCGAATTCCAACCTTAGTTAGCAGAATTACCATACTAACCAGGGCTGCTATTTAAGAGGAGCATGAGCTGAGATGAGGTTAATATAGTTGTAAAACTTATATGAATCCTTTTCCCTGAGACTGCTCCTGATTCCCGGTGAAAGATATTATTTGAACAAGGCGGGATTGCCCACGGAATATGAAAAAACAACCTGTAACGTGTTGAAGGTTAGTAAACATTGTTGGAGTTGAGCACATTCTTTTTTACAATGTTAAGCTCATGAACACCATTTCTCACCCCCCCACCCGGGCCTGTGCAACTCTTACAAGATGATCTGCGTCAGAGGACTTCCCTTTAAGTCTATCAGGAATCAGCACACGGTCAGTGTAAATATCCAAGGATATCCCATGTGCCAGATGTCACACACGTGGGCATGGAGAACATATACAGTGTGACACTGAGTGACACACACGTGTCCCGTCATGACCTAGTTCCTGGTCCATCTGCGTTTCCCCTCAAATTTATAGGGTTCCGAAGCCTCTCGTTGCTTTAGTTTACCAAAAAATGTCCATTCAAAGTCAGTTTTGGGTGTTTGCATCCAGGTTTACTCCACCGATCTTGTCATTGGCATGTACGTCCTTACATATAGGACAAATAAAAAGAGGGATATTCCTTAACACCTTTAGATTACATGAGAATTTGTATTTTCTCCAGATCCAATCAACACCAAAACTCCTAAAATCTCTTTGTTTGCTGTGTTTATGGCCATGCTCTATATCCTGAGGTTATCTGACATTTACCGTGGCTACTGAAGTTTTAAAAGAGGGATCAGGGGAGGACTCTTAACATGAGTAATGGCCCCTAAATGAGGGGATCATCATTTCCCTGAAATCACCTCGAATTTGATGAACACACGGCCATTGATCAGGGTAATGATCTTGGGAATTTGATCCCTATTGTTGGTTCTGATTGATCACGGATAATCTCCAGCGCGCCATAATGGTGGAATAAACACGTCATTGGGATCTGAGTCACAGTCCAAATAGTAACGGAGGGAGGGAAGGTCGAGCCGCCTGGGTTTTGTGAAGAAGAAGAAAAAAAAAAGGTGCGTATTAACAGGTGGCTTTTGAAAACGCGCCTCGTGTGCGTCACGGCCCGGTCGTTCGTTTGCTCTCTAGCAACTGGCCTCATACTGATAACGGACAACTGGGACAAGAAACACATGATGTAGAGCAACGGCGACACAAAAACGTCATCATGGGATATTTTTATGAGGATGGGCCAATTCGCGGTTCAGTGACACGCACCAAAACATCCAATAAAGACACGATTTTCGTTCCTAAATCGACGTTAATGCGTCAATAATCTCGTCAATAATAATAAAAAAAATAAACGTCAATAATCTCACATCTATGAATATAGTAAAACGTTGGAGCAAGTTATCTATTTTTGTGTTTAGAGTTGAATAAGATGACCACTGTTTTACCTTTGTAATAAAACGAGAAGGATATCAGGCTGGTATTTACTTTTTTATATATATAAACTGGGGAAAACTGGCGCAAAGTGGCCCACAATTGGCATTCAAATGAAGGCACATTAGTCATTTATTTGTTTTCCACCTTTAAAGACGACTCTCGGGTCATTTCCACCTTCATTTTCACCTTCCTTTTGTATTTCGTTTCCCCCCCATCATCAATCACGGCCCAATCATCTCCTGGTGTCGGCTGAATACGGGGACACCCTGTCATCAGATCATACATCGGTCCCACAGGTGTGGAGCTCAGTGCGCTCTCGCTGAAGAAAAAAAATGGCACCGGGAGCCGCGCGCCTCTGCGTCCTCCTCCTCCTGGTCCTCCAGCTGGGGCGCGCCACCCCTCTGGTGGTCAAGCCGGACGCGGGGTTGGACGTACCGCGGGCCGAGGCTGCCCCTCCGCACAAAAAAGCGCCCCAGTTCATGTTGGACTTTTTTAACGCAGTGACCGCCGCAGAAGGGACCCCCAAAAGTCAGACGGAGATCCTTGAAGGCAACACCGTGCGCAGTTTTGAGGATAAAGGTAAGCAGAATCTTGTCAGATTAATTCATTCGCTTGAGTCATGTCGGTTTTTCCGAGAAAATGTCTAAATGTACTCAATACATCATTTTAAGTACCACTTGGTGATGGAGAAAGCGCTTTAATGTGGCCGTCCGGTGCCATTGCGCACGGACGCGCGTCTGTTGAGCGCGTATTTCTTCTATAACTTTTTTGTTAAAGACGTTTCTTTTACGTTTTGCCTCCCACAGGTCACAACCGTGAAGGCTTTCACGTTTTCAACCTGTCGTCTTTCAGCAGAGAGGAGAAAATCATCAAGGCGGAATTCCGTTGGTTCAGAAAGAAACAGAAACAGAAGTTTTACCTCGGAAATTCACACGGTCCCCATTTCTACAAGGTGATCCTCGTTTGGAACCATAACGTCTTTCCATTTAATAATTTCTGTTTAGTTTGAATTCGGGGCCCCATCAGTAGTGTATTTGACAGATAAATGTTGATACTAAGGGCTGATTAACATTGGCCACTAAGAGCGGTGATTTTAGAACCATTAAACATTCAGTAATTACGGACCTTAAACAGCAGGTTGACATTTTTGGTTATAAACTGACGTTCCCAGGTGAATCTATACGAGGTTTTGGACAGCAGAGTGAAGCCATGGAGGGGAAACCTGATCACCTCTAGGCTGGTGCCTCTGCACACACAAGGATGGGAAGTCTTCAATATCACGGACATGGTAACATCTCCTCTGGATTCTTTATTTTCCTAAATTGAAAGTTCAACTATTTGTTCCTTTCAGTCACTTCACAAATATTGGTTAACCAGTTTACTCTTTTGGCACCACGTCAAATGCCAATTTGCGTGTAATTCTGAGTTGTCGTTTTGGCAAATCTCAGGTGTCTAAGTGGATCCTGAACAGTCAGGAAAACGGTGCCATCCTGGTGACGACAACCTTTCTTTCCGGGAACTGGATGGAGGCGGCGGTGTCTTCAGCTAAGCGGGATGGAAGGGATGGAAGGTCCACCGACAAAAACGCCTACCTGGTCATATTTTCAGACGACGGGAGAGCAGGAGCAAACAAGTCAGGCCAGGGTAAAGTGGCAGGGAATAATGTGTGTGTGTGCATGTGTGAAACAACCAAAGAAAGTGGTCTCTGTTAACTCTTTAAAGCCCGAGCCAAGAAAAAAGAGAAAGAAAAAGTTATAAATTACTAAGTCCGAATTCTTAGATTTGCCCTTTAACTAAATATGAAAGAAACAAATAACGCTTGTCTATTCCTCGTTCATTACAGTTCGATAAATTCAAATAATTGTCTTTTGCCTACTTGTGTCAGATTTATCAGACTGTGTAAAAAAAAAAAAGGTTTTGAGCAACTTTTTTAGATGTGAATGTTTTCAGAAACAATATAACATGTTATTTATATGGCATTTTAGGGTTAAATCTCACTCATAATGCATATTGCACAACTCATATGCATTCATATATGTAGTCACTCTCAATTTCATCCTCATGATGAAGAAACCAGGAGTGGAAAGCATGTACACCAAGAACACTCCATCACAGAACTCAAAGGCCATGATGTTTTTTATATAATGAACAACACTTTTATTATGTATGTTAATCCTGTCCTGGCTGTGTTAAAAGGATAGCGTTTGGTTATTGTTAAAAAAATGTTCATAGGGATGAAACACATATATATTGTTGTGATACAACAATTACACAGGCTATTTTGTAGGTTGACCCGATTGCCTGTAAACGCAACATTACAAACTGTTGACACTTCCTGCTGGGGCATTAACATTACTTGGTTAGAAATCCAGGCTACTTGGTAGGATTGCTTACTTATTAGGATTATGCCAGTGTAGTCATTAAGTCAGTGCTGTGTTTTACAAGTTTCCCCATTCCAACACAATTCAAATGAACGGGCTCTAATCTGCCTTCTTGCACAGCACAAAAAGCTGAAAGCTGGAAGTTTTTGAGATTTTCTCTTTGGCTTCCGCTACATTTGTGGGATGTGACACCACGCGTCTTGTATGGAGTCCTGTACATGTACAGCCACAACAATGCATTTATCATGTGGAGTCCACAAAAAATGTAGTGGATTCCCAACTGTGTGGTTTCCAACATTGGGAATGGTGGTATCTCAACCCCTTGAAGTTCTGGGGAAGTTTGGATCCAAGTAATTTTCACTTTAGATCCGGTCATATGTAGTTTTACGGCTCTTTGCTGTTACTTTTACCTCCAACTGTAGAAGAATACCAGAAGTTGAATGCACTTTTTACTGTTTGTTGGTTGTTGTTTTTTGGTTTTTCCACACACAAACAAATGACTCCTGGAGTTTTATTAAAAAGGTTAACAGGAGGATGATAACTTTCCTTCTTCCACTAGAATCCACTAGAGTTTGAAGTTTTTGCTTTAGCACAAAATGAAGTAGTTTATCAGTGCGCCTTTGTCTCCCTTATAGGACAACCTGAGAACCATGAGACCCTCAGCAGGAGACGGCGGGCGTCCTCGGCCTTCCCGCCCCTTAACCGGCCCCAGACCTGCCAGCGGGTCCCGCTCTACGTCGACTTCGACGAGATCGGCTGGTCGGGCTGGATCATCTCCCCCCGCGGATACAACGCCTACCACTGCAAGGGCTCCTGCCCGTTCCCTTTGGGGGTCGGCCTCCGGGCCACCAACCACGCCACCGTGCGCTCCATCATGCACGCGCTCAAGCTGTCCAGAGACCAAGTGGAAGCCCCCTGCTGCGTGCCCGACAGGCTCCAGTCCATCAGCCTGCTGTATTTCGACGACGAGGAGAACGTGGTGCTGAAGCAGTACGACGACATGGTGGCCCTGAGCTGCGGGTGTCACTGACCACGCAGCCGTTAAGAATCGGGACAAAAGTGGGAGGGGGGGCACAAGAATTGCATCTCCATGCATATGTTTAAATATTGTTGTATTTGTAAAAATGAATTAACATTTCTTCAAGTATTCATCACAGATGCCTGGTGTAGATTAATAAAAAAAAAGTTGTTATTAAGACAAATATGTTTATTAAAAAATTGAGTTGCAATCTGTCTTTTTTGTTAGTTATAACGCTAGTTGATAATTAGATACAACTATTTATTTATTTTTCGCCAATTTTATAACAATAGTGACACCACATGTCTTGTTTTGGTCTTCTGGTGGTGTAGAAGCAATCTTCTGAAAAAAAGTTTGCATTATTATATTAGACTCGAAGGTCTTGGTTTGTCATTTAAAACATAGTCGGAGAAAATAGACCAACTTTCCTCTTTTTACTGACTGTTCTTCTAAATATTGGGATAAAATGAAAAAAAATGTTTATTCTTGAAAGTTTTATTTAATTGTTTAAAAAGTTAATTACTTTAAAGCTCAAAATACCAAATCTAAGCTCAAAATTCAACTAAATATGAAGCAAGTGAATTAAAAAGATGTTTAAAATGCTGTGGGGTCATTATAAAGAGCCCAACTTAAATGTTCACATTCTTGTACATTTTGTAGATATATGTTATCTTTCATAGACCAGATAATTCAATCAAACCAAGATGTAAGAACATTTACACGTTTTGATCAGCAGGTGGGAGAGTCGTTGCTCAAATCTGCTCAACAGCTTCAAAGCTGAATAAATATTACTTATTTAATCCATCCCACTAAGGTAATTGTACATTTCTACTTTACATATTAACATATTATTAATCAGTGAATTCATGACTGAATAGTTTAAAGACCACTGTTGAAAAATGTGTCAGTGTTTTCTGTAACTGAGTCTTAATCTTAATTGCCAATCATAGCACTTAGCCTTCAGCGCAATTATCGAGGCAATATTCCTGAGCAAAGTGTGGTTGCAGGGTAAAAAGGGGGAACTCCAATAAAATCTGTTGAAAACAGTTCTTTTTATTGGAATGGATCACAGACACAAGAAAGCCCTGCTTAATTCTAGCTGAGGAAAATGCAGATGCAACAAACCTGCAACACCAATTATCCTTAATGACTCCTACATATTACAAAAAAAACAACAACAACAAAGAATTCATTTCAGTTCAAGCTTTCCAACGGTGAAAATGAAAATTGTGATGTTTGAAACGCATTCGGCAGGTGCAATTTTGAACGTTGCCATGCAAAATATTTCAGAAATTCGGCTTTGTGGACACGACAACTCGGACTCATTAACATACAGATCATCTGCTGTTTCTTTTAAGTTAACCTGATGGGTTTCAAGTATATCTAACAATAAATTACTTCGAGCTGTATAGTGAAAATAAAAATCTCAAGAAAATGAACTTTGCAGGTAAGAAAACATCCTGAAAAGTAACAGAGATCCGATACAAACTACCAGCATTTACAAATTATAAACATTTTCTATTCTAGCGTACCCTCACTGTTTACACTTAAGTACATTATGTACATGGATCATCCATGCTCTTTTTTTTTCTCTCCCAAAAATTGCACATTTTCTTAGACAAAAATGTCAATCCACATTCATCCTCATTCATCAGTCATCCAACAATTGTTTATCTCGTATATAAACTCAACTCAACTTAAACTCATTCCTCCTCAACAAACCCAGCAGAGGCCTCAGTGGCATCAGCAAAATCGCAGTTAAAGCTTTTTACTGTGAAAGCAAATTCTAAAAATAAAAAATAAAAATAAAAAACTCCAACCTTTATACCTGTAATGTTACTGAAAAAACTGAACACGCACTGGCATTGTTCTTTGCATTTGGAGGACCGTTTTAGTGAAGTTTTTCGGTGCATCCTGGTATTTCTGTCCACAAAAGGTCAAACTATATCTGCACCACAGCTGAGTTTTTGGGTTTAACATTACAATATGGTTAGAACTTTTCATCAGTGATCAACAATTAGGTGGGGTTTTAATCCGTCATTAATGTGGAAAATGGTGCTAATCTGGTTAAAGTCGTGAAAGGCAAAGTCCACTGAAATCAGCATTGCAAAAAAAACTCCCGCAGTGAAGGAAACACCACAGTTTTTTCAAACAAAGGCACCATCAGCTGGGACAGTCCAGCTCTTCTGTGCCCATGAACTCCCCGAGCATGTGGTCGTGCTGTCCATACGCGGGCTCTAAATACGGGTGACCCTCCTTACAGTGCATCTGCCTTGCCCTTTCCATGTGCCTTTGTTCAAACTCCTCCTGCTCCACGTGAGCCTTTTGGATGGTAGTTTTCTGAGCCATGGGGGAGAGAGGGACGGGGACGAAGCTGTGGTAAACGACCATCGGTGGCGTGAGGACCTCCATGGGGGACGGCTGCGGAACTGCCCCGTCCGTCGGCTTCACGGGCAGCTGCACATAGCTCCCCGTCTCGGGATCGAAGAAGGTCTTCGTCTTGACTTGAACGGGCAGGTCGACGAAGAAGTACTGCCCCGATTCCGGGTCCTGGAGAAGCTTCCGTTGCGTCATGGGGAAAGACTGCGTCACGATAGTGTGCTCGATACTAGACTGGCGTGAAAGCTGACTGGTATGGCTGTTGTGGCTGGTGTGGCTGGTGTGGCTGGACTGGCGAGACAGAGAGGAAGGGTGAGGCACCTCTATGCAGTGGGCATCAATACTGTGACTTCTCCTCACTGGATTGTCCCTGCCGGCCTTGTCTCTGGCTCTTCCTCTCTGAGCAAGCTCCTCCATGATGGACTTCTCGATGCGCTGAGTCCTGGGGTCAGGCTTTTCGTTGAACGCCACGTCAGCACTGAGCCTGCGCTCCACTTTAGCTCCCAAGTATCTGTCGATGCTTTGAGACCGGTTGAAGGGCCTGTCCGACGGGGGCCTCTCTTCGACGTGAGCTTTGTACACGGGCACGTTGCTGATGATCCTGTCGCTGCTGTAATGTCTCTGCTCCGGCTTATCTCGGACGCGTCTGTCGCCGCTGCGGCCTTGGCGTTCGGGTGTCACCCCGGGGTCTACGTCCGTGCTCCGGTTGTTGTGTTCCTCTGGATTGCGGCCACGTCCCTGGGCCTCGTGCCTCTTTTCTTGGTGGCGTTTTTCCCCGTGGCTTGATTGCTGGCCGTCACCTTGGACGTTGCTGTTACTCCTGTGACGATGGTCATTGTGACGACCATTGTGGGCCTCCTCAGATCTTTCTCTGTGTTTTTTCTCACTACTCCTGCTAACTTTGGCACCGCTGCTTCCTTTATGCTCTGACTTGTCACTTTTGGGTCTATCTACTTTATGTTTGCTGCTACCTTGAGAGGACTTGTGGGACGATTTTTGGGCCTCCTCCTTCTTCATCCTTCTGTTTGCCAGTTTAATGGCTTTGAGAACCGCCTTTTCCGATTTTGGTAAGACGGCTGGGGGCTTGGGCAGTCCCGTCTGACTGTCGTTGCCACTACAGGTGGAACCTGATCGTTCGCTAGGAACCTTTGTCCCCTCATGCTCAGCGGGAACATCGGCAATCATTGCCTCTTCATCGGGTGCGTCAGCTGTGCTCTCTACGCCTTCAGATGATGGAGTCACCCTTAAAAATCTTTCTTCCTCCTGTGGGACTGTGAGAAAACCTCCAACTTGGGGTCTTGTCGAGTTTTCGCTTTGGAGAGTTGAAGGCAGGGATGGTGATAGATTTGATAAAATCTCCTCGGGTTTAAGAATGTCTGTTGAAGTTTCTGTGATGTCGGCGGTTGGAGCTTCTTTAGCCACTGGGAAAAGAAGCTCAGGGTTTTCCTTAGCTTGGTTTGACTCCTCCTCTACGGCCTCTGAACCACTCTGACCACGTCGGGGTGACCAAGGAGGCATAACCTTCTTAGGCTTGTTACCGAAGATGTTATTTTTTACTTTAAACAAAGCTGGGATCTCGAAGGTTGGCGAGAAAGCGTTATCAGAGTTCTGTTCCACAGGAGTTGTTGTTTGATCTGCAGAGCCAGGATCTCTGTCTGTGCTGTACTTGTGCTGTAACTCAGGCTCTTTTTGAGGAGACCTAACCTGCCGCATTCCACCATCCGGCTCACATTCCTGATCGCTCAAAGAATAATATTCCGCCTCAGCTCTGTCCGAATCCTTCTGTGAAACGCTGAGCCTTGCCTCATCTACCTCTTCCATATCCCCGGTCAAGTTTTCCAAGGAATGGTAGATGTTTGACTCGGTTTCCATGTTTCTGTGCAACGCACTCTCCACGGAAAAGTAGGAGGATTTCGAGGACAAGCTGGCCGACTCAGGCGGGCTCTGAGGGACACTGACACTATTCAGCAGCTGTAAAGGAGACACTGTATTCCTCAGTGTTTCGCTGAGAGCCTCAGCATCCACATGTACAGGATCACCGCTTACTTTGTCAGGCTCATACTGGGTGTTGGGACTGATAGTGACGTTGGCATCTGCTGAGATTAAATGCTCTGGTTTCAGAGGTGCTCTCCGCTTGATCTTATGCGTCTCTTGTTCCTCAGCGTTGTTGACGGTTTCTGTTAAGCCTTCCTCCTTGGGGCCAATAATCACCTCCAAGTTGTTGTTTTCGTTTACTGTCAGCCTCGGCGACAGACAAAGAATACTTTGAGATTGTGAGAAGTTTGGAATTGAATCAGGTTCGCTTGTAGTTCCCTTTGTCACAGAAATTGATTCTACATTGTCTTGATGTTCCTCTTCTTGTCGGTCTTTTGGGGAGTAAGTTTTACTTGGGTTTTGCATTGCTTCCTCATGATCTTTTTCTCGTATTTCTGAGGTCGTCCTGTTATTTGATGGCTCCACGTGCTTTTTAAACACACCATGTTTGGTAAAGGCAGTTTCATCCACCCAATCTGTCTCTTTGTTTGCTGCTCCATCCCTCTTGTTGCCTCCCTTTTTGCTCCTTGGAGGCACAGAGGGAGTGCCAATCTTTTTGCCCTCGCTTTCATTAAAGTACTCTCCACTTTCTTCGGACTGTCGTGCTATTTCTGCCATAATGACCTCTGAATTATCAGCCTTATTGTCAGATAAGTTATCTTTCATATGTTTAGGTTTAGTTTTAAGGTGTTTGTTTAGCTCATTGCTAATCTTGTCCATGCCAGGTAGTGCTATCCTACCACCTGATCTGTGAGTCTCTCCGAGTCTCGGTTCAGTTTGGGATAAAATCTTTCTGAGCTGATTATGGTCTCGGAAATCCTCTAGTCTCTCTTTCAGGTCTGTTTCTTTATGCACAGAATCACTGCTGTTCTGTTTATCGCTGACTGCTTTGGTACATTCCTTAGCAGCCTCCCTTCCTTGCTGTGTCCGTGTTTCCAAATTTGTGTCATCAAAGTTTTCTCCAGATGTGGAATTTCCATCCTGGTCTGCAAATGTACTCCTTTTTCTCTCCCGTTCCGAGATGATTTCCTCAAGTGCCATTTTGGCTTTGTCATAATTAGCATTTATGAGTGCCTTATTTACGATGACAGTACTGTCCAACTTTGCGAAACCCTCCGGCTTGCTTTTCTCCTTCTCCTTCTTTGCAAATATTTCTCTCTTGGCTGAAGTGTTCCCTCTCATGGAGAGCATACCTCGCTTTATATTCCGAAGCTCCCTAGAGATCAAATCATTCTTAGCCTTTGCCTCCTCATCTATGCTGACAACCTCTAGCTTGCTCTTTGCATTCTCAAGCATGCGATCGCCAAGTCTTGCTCTTTCCAGCTCTTTCAAAGCCTGCAAATCATTTATTATATGCCCGCTATCTCTCATTTCTCCACATGGCGTCATCTCCTTATCTGTCTCCATTCTAGTGTTTACATCCGGATTGCCTTCCTCATACTCCTCTGCTGGTTTGTCATCCACCACAGCGTACCTTTGAGTTTTTATGTAATTGTTTTGCGTGGATGAAAAGACACGGTTGAGTTTATCTTGTTTTCTAATAAGTTTGTTTTCTTTTGATGGTAAATCAAGCTTTGCGTTAGGCAAATCGGGATCAGGGACTTTTCCTGTGTAATTTGTTGGCCGTTTGTCAAGAGGCAACTGTATATCTGATATAGCAAAGTTTCTTTTTGGAACAGGTGGGGGCTCTTTGTTCACTTTCCCCACCAGTGGTGGGCAAATGTCACTTTCTGGATTGAAATGTTCTCTCTTGCTTCCACGTCTTTCTTTTGAAACTTTGTCCTCCGTTCCTTTCTTCCTCAGCTCTTCTTTTTCTGCCACCTCCTTGCTCACGCTGTTTGTCTGACCTGCTGATCGGGCTTTACTTTTGGTTGCGTTAATCGCTTCCCTGGCTGCTCTGATCACTTCCATTGTGCTCATGGTTTGGCCACCTGACTCTCTTTCTGTAGGCTGCGCTCCAGAGTCTTTTTCTTTTGTATTTTTAAATAGGCTTTTTGCTTTCTCTGGGATGTTTGGGGGTCTTTTAACCTGCGATGAAAGCCCTTCCATCTCAAGCATGTGGGGTGAAATCAATGGGGAAAACTCTTCGATGACATGTAAAGCACTTGGTGAAAGCTTTGTGTTTGTTGGCAGATCCTTTGGAGAAAGCAGTCTGTCTTTTGTCTCAGTTGGGGAATTGGTGTTTGCGGAAACAATGGCGCTTGGAGGGAGTTGAAGATAATTCACATCGCTGTCAACAGCACTAGCTTTCTTATACAAATTAAGAGAGGGGTAGTTCTGCTTCTTGGCCATGGGGTTTTTGTTTGCTTTGGGGTTTTTAAATGGAGAAATTACACTTTCTTCTCCGTGGCTGCTTTTCTCAGCGGTGTCCCATTTAGCGTGCAGCAGATTTGCTAACAAATAATCGTCTGTCAGAGGGTGCTCACTATCACGCTTTGTATGATCAACATCTAGGGAATCTACAGGTTCCAAAATTGGACTGCAAACTGGCTGCCCATCTTTCAAAATGGCAGGTGTGCTTAAGCCTGACGCGTACCCGTCAGAACCGGCCTGCCTTAAAACGTCTAACTGTGGAGACTGGTCAGTGTCTTCAGGCATCTCCACGGTTTTGAATTTGGGGGGGCTGTACCTGCTCTTAACCCTTTTCCGGTTGTCCTTCAGGTTGAAGAGGATGCTGGAGGCCAGTGATTTGTAGCTCTCACGTTTGACCGGTGGTTCAGGGGTCACTTTGGCCTCGGATTGAGGCCGGCCCGGAAGATCGAGGACAGACGGCGAGAGAACCGCTTGGAGGATTTCAGATGTTTCTGTTGGCTGTCTGGAGGGAATGACGGGAGTCATCAGCTGGCAGATGCTGAATGGAGTAGAGGCCAAAGAGCTGACCTCTTCTACCGATTTGACTTCCACAGATTTAACTTCCTTTTTGACCAACAAAAGACTTTCATCCACTGGTTTTCTGTTGCCCTCTTGAGGTTGTCTCCCTGGCTGATTTGCTGGAATGGCACTTTTGGCCCTGGACCTGTTGCGCCTCCAGGGGGCAGCAGTCCCATCCCCTCCATCTGAGGAACACCTCTTCTCAGCCAGAATAGCTGAAGGTTTTGGCAGGACCTTTGGTGGAGGAGGGGGAAGGACGGGTTGGAGAACAGAGGGGGGAGAGGGTTCATTTGCTTCTTTGTGGCATGTGTGTGTCTCCTCTGTATGCACAGTCTCTTGTCTGTGTGCCTGTGTCAGCTCCTTGTAAAACGGCAAGTCGTACCATTTAGGGGTATTATCTGCAGACAGAATAGTGGTGCCCGCGTCCTCTTGAGCAAAGGGGTACTGGTTAAAGTCCCTCCATGTTTGGAAAGGGCTTAACTCACTGTGGAGGAAAAAGTTTGTAATGTTAAGCTTTTTTAGTTTGATGGTGGATTTGCCATTTTTCATTTTGGTTAATTTCCCAGAGGGATGACTGGCATCTTTGCCTGTCTTGTTGGATAAACCATCACCAGACTGATTGTTGTTGTAATGTCTGTCAGCGAGCCCAGTGTGATAATCTGAAGAGAATTCTGATAACTCTCTCTGGATGCTGCGAAGTGCTGACTTATCCCATGACTCCCCGTTAGAGTCTGCCATACCTCCATTTCTGATTAGCATCCCCTCACAGCTTCCCTCGGCAACACTTAGCGCCTTGAGGAACGACGACATGTTGGATATGTTCTTCTGGGCATCGCTTTTGTCATGCTTGTTTTGCCCCGCCTTTTTGGACTCCTTGTGATTCTTTTTGAGGCGTTCCCCCACCAAAGGCTTGTGGCAGCTGAATGGTGAGTATCCATACAAGAACTCGTCGTTGTAAACCGCATCATCTCCAACGCAGAGACTGCGGAAGGCTCTGTCGGTGAGGGTGCTGACCTCACGGTCCGTCTCGTCCATGAACAAGTCTGAGAAACCATTGGGGAAGCGATGGTGGAGCATGCTCCCCATCCGGTGGCTCATGTGCCGCTTTTCCACACAGCTCATGATATCAGCAGTTGTCTCTCTGGTTTGTCATCACCAGTCCTGCCTTCCTTGTGTTTGCGTCGGTTTGTGGACTGATCTGGAAATCACCTGCAAAGAAGAAGCAAATGGTTGTTCAAATGGCTTTAAACTGTAGCTGCACTGATGACCTTTATGTGCACAACGTCTGGTGGCTTGAGATATGTTCTAACTATGTAGACAAACGCTTCGGACCATGCATGGTGTTATTTTAAGCAGCGCATGCTTTTAACTCCAATCATAGTGTTGGTTGCAATGAGAGAAAAATGCTACTTCATCCATAGCTCACATACAGTGAAAGGTTTTCATGAGTGTGCATTTCTCACCCGTCACCCATCTTCTCTTGAAATCGTGGAAAATTTAATGGGTTGACATTATTGAATCTGATCAACCGTAGAACCAATGTTCTCATCATAAAATTTACAGTGCAGAGAGCACGAAAAGTCAATCAATCACGAGTATCGCAGCCCACCTCAGCAGCAGCTGCTCTACTGTAGCTTACTTTAGCTAACTGGGTGAGTTCTCAGAATAGCTCATTAACCCATTTATATGGCCTGACCTGTGGAGCACAGCCACTGACTTGTAACCCAAGGCTTCAACTACCAACGCAACCATCACTCACCAAAAAGGAAGATGAGGTTTACTCAGACAAATCTAAAAACAATTTCAGAGATCAAAGTGATGTCTGGTAAGTGGACACTAAAAGAAAATGCTCAGAGAATATTATCAGGTAATGATAGCATCCACGGTGAAAGGAAAGGAGGACTAGATGAAAGCTTAACCAGCAGGACAAATTAATCATACCGTCTTCATTATTCCTTTTCAGATCAATATTTGAAAAAAGGAAAAGTATTATAATGACTTTACTGTATCGTAAGTCAGACTTACTGAATGTTTTGGCTTTCAAGGACAGTTTGGTTGCCAGCTATCTTCTAGCTTCCATAACCAGAGATCAGTTAGCAACAACGGTACTTTCCCAGCATCTGCTTGTTTATTTATACCCAAGGAATGGACTTGGACAGTTAACTACACTGTATGAAGGCTCCATCATTGGGGCATGACACATTGTCCCTCTAAAAGTTTTCGACAAGAGGAAAAGACATATCAACATGTCTGGGGGTTTTTTTTTTCAAACTACGACAAAACAGAAAAGCAAAGACCATTTTCTTTCTACTCTATTTAGCCCCAAAATTCTAGGAATCTTTGTTTCTGTCATATTTGGTTAGGAAGCTTTGGCGTCTCTTTAAACCTTTATCAAAACAGGACTCTCTCACCTTCTGGATGGGTCCTTCATGCTAAGTCCAAAGCAGACCGGTATCAAAGAGAATCCAAGAATCCAGTGCAGCACCACCTGCTGAGAATACTCCTCTTAGCGTAATGTCACCACAAACTTTTTTTTCTCTTTTTCATTTTAGGCTAAAATGGAAGAGACAAACGTAAACTCACCAAAGTGAGTCAAGTCCTTGGATCCATGTTCAAACGCACTGGTGTGGCCGGGCTCCTGAGCACCAGCTCAAAAGATACCAAAATAGACACACAGGACTGTGTGGCCAAACTGAGCAGCAACACGGGAACCAGCTCGCAGGCCCACATTGGAATAACCAGTGGGTGTCGAGTGGCAGGGCAAGACAGGCCCGCAGGATGAAATGGACACTGTCATTGGTTATTTTTGTAGCCAAGCAATGAGCACTGATAGGCTCTGGCATGGACCTTCTCTCTACTGTCTGGCACCTTTAGAGACATGACAGGGCCCTATCGTCAGTTAAGAGCAGGCATTGATCAGTTTAGGCAATGCAGAGGGAGTGGGATGCACTTACCTGGTTACGTCATCGGCCAGTATTTAGCAGCTCGTTATGCTTCTGTCACCAGGAGAAACGAGCTCTCTGATATAGCTCATTGCCTCACATAGAACCAGATAAGCATGGACGGCCCCTGGAGGGTAGATTGGTCACTGGAGGCGGTATCTACTGAGTGGCATGACTGTGGCAGGGTTGGGTGCATTCTTGTTGTTCAAGCTCTGTTTACAAAGCCTCGTTGTGGACATGTGTGACAGGGAAAGCTAGTTTTAGGGGCAATGCAGCTGTTGCTGTGAGACTATGCCGAACTGGAAGGGGCATTTTGTTTACTTTCCATGCTTCGGATTAAGTCAGTAGTTGACCCCGCAAACCCCAGACGACAAGAGAGAGCTTTGCCTGACCCGTAAACTTGACAGCTCTTGCCTTTTACCATTTGTTTGCAGTTGGTAGTAATATTTGCTAGTTATACATTTATGGCCTGTGTGTTTAAACTACAGATTTACTTTCGTTGCCCCGATTACAATAATGTTTTCTGGGTAATTCACTGGGAAAATGAACTTTTAATGACAAAACCATTTGTTGACGACCTCTTAGCCCTGGTATCAAAGTGGTTAGCATCAGCGTGCCGTGTGTAAGCCAGTCTATTTTTGTTAAACCTCTCACACAGTCAAAGCTTCTATTGTCAGTTTAATGCAAAACAACTTCCATCAAGGACATTCAAATGGTTTCTTGAATATCATGAAATGTATTAATGGCACGTTCCTCCAAATAATGGGATTTTTTTTTGCCACTGTCTCTCTGTTGACTCGTACACTAAAGTGGTGATGTCATGGTGTAACGCCTCTTATTTGCCTCCCACCTTTGTTTGCATGAATAAGAATATTATCTGTAAAACAAATTCAAAGTTTAAAAGGCTGTTTTAATAATAGAAGCCGAACACTGAAAGGACAAGAAAAAATAGATAAAAAAATAGATAACTCTAATTTTATCATTGACCTTAAGAAATTTATGGAACACAAAACTTTGTTTTGGCTTAAATAAAAAGACATCTTTAGATTCTCAAACTGCCACAAAAACTGATGATTCTAAAGTTTAGAATCTGGTGACTTAAAGATGTTGGTGGTTATCCCACTATAAGAAACATGACATATAATATATTGTAATTCTTTTCCTAAAAGATTTAGAGTAATGGAGACATATTTCTGTTTATGGGCTTACATGAATGCATTTTGCTTTTTTATCCAAACCAACATTATAGTTACCATCTACATTACTTTTTCTATTGAGTGTCTCAAAATATGTAAAAATGTATGCAACTTAAAATATTGCAATGTTCCACTACATTGCTTGGGTTTCCATTGAAAAATTGCACAAAATTACAATAATTTAGATTTCGATATATCTATACGAAAGTTTTGATTATCAGGCGATAAGATTAGCAAAATATACATATGAGGTTTAGGGTGTTTGATGATGAATATAAGTGAAAAGTGGCAGGTGTGGTAATTCTTAGGGTCAGTCTCATTCAAAGGGTTCATAACCAGTTCATTACCAGTTCATACAATTCTACCTAATGGGTGTACCTGCGGATGTTTACAGCGGTGTAAGCAGTGTACCTGCTTTTTTAATAAAAAAGAACATTTTTCAACAACTGTTTGAGAAGAGCTTGACGATAACTTCTGACTTCCTGTGTGATTGGTATTGTGTTTCACATTTGAAAGCCGCAGACCAGCAATCTGATAGAACTGATACAACTTTTAGTACTAAAATTGTGGGGAAATATTTCTTTTTTTGGAGAAATGACAACCTGAATCAATGCTTTTTTTTTTTAAGTGTGAAATTAAACAAAATGTCATCACTCATGCTTAATTTAGGCATCACTTAAATAATCCCAATTTTAGGCTTCGGTAAATTCAGGTAAATTCACTTCCTCTTGTAAATTCTATGATATAGTAAGTGAAAAAAGGCTCCACCAAACCATTGAGTGGTGTGTTAAAGGTTTCATTTCAGAGGATTGTATATTTATAATAAAGTCACAGATTTATACAGTAATAGATTTTTTAAAAGTTGCTTTAAACCCTAAGGCCATACACAACAAAAACAAAAGCTGGACAACCAAGATGTTTTTCTTCTTATCCTTCTTGGTCAACAAGTCTTTGTCTGAGCTGTTATGACTGACACCCACATGTGCTTCGGCTTGGCTGTTAAATTGCTGGGCGCTAGCAAGCAGCCTGGCTCATGCCTCCTCATGCCCACTGAGAATTGTCAGAAGTGTCAGGCTAGACAGGCCACCTGAGTCAGATCACATGCAGTCTGGGGGCAGCGAGGATATTAGGTGGCATTCAAAGACTGAGGCCAGAGCAGGCACATTTCTGTTTTCATTATAGACTGCTAACAGGTTAAGTAGTGACAATAAGACCGTCATATTCTAAACTATTATGGATATCATCTAATGACAGACTCTCTAGATGAGTGAACCTACGCAAACAAGATCATTTTGAAAGAAATAACAGTTGCTATCTTATTTCTGAGTCGATTTGTATTTTGTTTTCAGCATTTTTAAAAGGGTCTTTGGTCAATTTTGGCATCATCACAATGAATAAAACTCATCAGATCTGATCAGGAGATGAGCTTTAGGGTGTTTGATGATAATTATAAGTGAAAAGTGGCAGCAAGGAACATCATGAGACCTCATAAGACACACAACATGCTTAATAGGTGAGTCGAGTCAACTGTTATTCTAATGGATTTTCAACTCTGACAGTTTATTGATAGTTGATTCCATCCATCCATTGTCCATCGCTTGTCCAGGGTCGGGTCGTGGGGGCAGCAGCCGGAGCAGAGAAACCCAGAATTCCCTCTCCCCTGCCACTTCTGCAAGCTCTTCCAGGAGGATACCAAGGTGTTCCTTGGCCAGCCAAGAGACCGAAACACATAGTCCCTGCAGTGTGTCCTTGATTGATTGATTGATTATTTCGGATTAAGACTATCCCATTGGTAAATAGCAATCACTCCTTTTCATCGGTGACCATTTTGTGGTATAAATTCTACATTCACGCAATGCATGCAAATCATTTAAACAGTTAGCAATACTTCAAGCAGGCTGATTTAAAATACGTAGAATTTTCGGTTGAACGAACAAACCACCAACGCTCATTTAGCGCATCTGATTTTAAGCAGAAAGTACAACCTTCCCTGAGCTTTGCACAACAATAATTTCTTCTCTGATTATTTCATGTGAAATGTCAAACAAAATTGGGAGGCAGCAGTTAAATGACATTAGAGATAAGTGTGACAGCAGCATGACTGAAAACCACAAACTCAGGAAACTGCTACCGTATGCGAGGCCGAGAGCACTTCAAGAAGTGAATAAACACCTCTGCAACAGAAAGAAAGATGAGAGCAAGTCAGATGTGTGGGTCGTTGTCAGCTTTCATCAGAGCCATCTTCATAATCGGTGTGTAAAAACTCTTTTGTTATTGTCTTATCAGGAGTCAGCCATTTTGAAACTAAATTAAACTAAATTGTTGATGTGACATGTTGAAAATCAGGTCTGAACAAGGTTTGTACACTAGCAGACAATCATACGGTAACCTATGACCAGAAATTTGATATGTGAGCAGTAGCAACTTAGCTGAGATAACTTCATAAAGAAAAATTATAACAAGGCTCAATAGATTACCAACATGAGTAGTTTATTCCTAGATCGTGTAATATCTGGGTGTAATGTGATAGCTTTTGTGTCCAGCCATGGCTCTATGTTTTCAACAATTCATTTGAACCAATAGTATTTCAGAAAGTAAAAACAATAGCTAAACTGTATTCAGGTCCTTTGTGTGAGTCTGTCATGAAGTGACACTGTCAAACTTTTGCTTTTTAAACAGTGCTCTGGAAACTTCAGTCAACTAACCTAAACCCAGCCGCCCAGTTAAAGACCATAGCAAGCTATCTTTGGCTTCAAATATAGTGGAAATAACATTTTTTAGGTAAATAAAAAACATCAATATTTATAGTTGTCCCACAATTTGAGTTTGACGTTTTTGCTGTATTTGGTCCAAAATGTCTCTGTTGTTGGATTGTTCGTAATGTGGCCGTGAACTCCAAACTGTTTCCTACCTTAATTCCTCCATTTAGTCAGAAAATACATATACATGGAAGTGGAAATGGAACCATGTAGAAACCTAAAGTTAAAGTCATTGTTCAGTATACCAGTGGGAGATCAGTACACATTCTAACATAAAACAAAGGACTTTAAGGCATACAATCTACAATCTACAATCTCCACACAAACATGCTTGTTGGACAAGTGAAAATCTCCACTTGGTATGAAACCTCTTTTCAGAATCAGCTATGTTATCAAGTATGTTATCACATGTTTAAATTACTGTTTTGTACAGAAAAACTCAGATCATACCTAAAATAAGCATAAAAACATATAATAGACTGAGAGAGAAAAATAAACATGTAAATATTATTGTTGCCCAAAACCGTGTTCGCAGGTCAATCATTTTGATTTCAATATTCCCAGATTGATTCGTATAAGGTCAAAGATGCAGTCATTAAAACTGATCATATTGGCACTGTAGAACCCCATCTTCACTCCAGCTGCATCAGAATAACTAATGCAGCACAGTTAGCTGTCATTGCAGCTTTTAATTAATTTTTTCAGCAACCATGATTTGAATATCAACTGTAAAAGCAAGTAAAATTTGACACAGTTAAACAGTTAAATGTTTGTGTTTCGTAAAGAAAGACTAAGAATTAAAGATCAAGAAACAGAAAAGGCAAACTTGGACAGGGTTGGAAGACTCCTGGTCTCAAAGGCTGCTTTCCTGAGGGCTTTACGGTTTCCCCTGCTTCAACACAACTGATTCACATCAACACAACATACACAGCCCTGCACTAGGCTAGGCCTAGTCACTAGGCTGCAGATTACTAAATCACAGTTTCTTTTTATGAGCTTAATCAAACAGTTCCATGTGAAGTTTTGTTTCATATCTACACATCTGCTACATATTGTTTTATATGTAGCAGTCTACATCAAAGATTGTCAAAGTATGCAAAAGTAGGTGTTTATTATGTCCGCTTGCTGAACCTGTGTTTTACCCTGGCTGATCATGCAAGTTAAAGTCTCAGTGAACAGCCAGACAAGCCACGCTTTACTCACTGGCCGTGACACGTTATGTAAGAGGTCACACTTTGGCCACTTGAAACTTTATCTAACTTACTCTGCCAGCACCTTGGACGTGTTAAGCTGAAGTTACCAAAGAGGTTTACAGTACGCACATTTTCGGACAAAGGAATATGTTCAATGCATATTCCTGCTGAATGTGCTGAAGATCTCAGGCGACCTGCATGGAGCTTTATTCCCGTTTATCATTTTACAAAATTGTAACAATGGAGCAGGTGTCAGAACTGTCACAGATATGCAGTCAGGCCTAAACTGTTAGAACCCCACTTGCTGAGCGTGTATGCACTATTTCAGCCACACTCTCCTACAGTCATGCCTCACCTCCCGCAGACCCACTCCACTTATTTTGGCCCCTCAAAGAGCAGCTGGGATCGAGTGCTTGGCCCATGGCTGTCGTAAATTTTTCTGATTTCTTCCTATGCCCGATTGCCCTGCCACGTCCTCGGTTATATAAGTGCACCTCTAAGAACTCGACCATGAGCGTTAAAAAAAGTAGTCCGAAATGTTTTGGAACTCTTTGAAAATGCATGCATTTGTAACACGAGAAACTATGTGGTTGTTAAAAGTTTTGGTTCCACTCACACTGTGCGAACTTGTCAAAGTCGGTCTAAAATAAACACGTAAAATATACAGTTTGCGGTTCCCTATCTGGGTGTTATCTAGAGCCTGTTTAACCTGCATGCATATCTGTTTGTTGTCACTTTGCTTGTTACAGCATGACTTATTGGAGACAATGCCAGCTTCCATTCAACCAGTATGGAAATAATTTCCAGAGCACCTTTTTGAATGTCCCTATGTATTTTTAAAGACTAAATGCAAGTAGAACAAAAAAAGGGAAAACAATCTGTACATTCCCTAGAAAGTGTAGTAAATTAAATTGCCACCTAAGTGCCAGGACAGTTTGAAGTTCACATTCAAATAGCTCTCGGCCATAGTTGTGGCACCAAAGTAAGGATGCAAAACTTCAAAGAAGAAGACAAATATAGAAAGGTTATTGTACACTCAGCTCATAAAAGAGCCAAATGCATTGTGACTTATCTTCACCTGTTGAAAAGATGTTTCAATGTCAGCCAGTGCCCGAAGCTGGTATGGCTAATGGTACTGTACAGATTTACAAAAATAGATAAGTAGATTACTTAATTTATCCTTTCTAGGGAAATTTGGTAA
Source organism: Menidia menidia (assembly GCA_907169785.1). Classification (NCBI taxonomy): domain Eukaryota; kingdom Metazoa; phylum Chordata; class Actinopteri; order Atheriniformes; family Atherinopsidae; genus Menidia; species Menidia menidia. The sequence goes on from CAJRST010010001.1 coordinate 11,640,462, forward strand.
TCATAGAAGTCTGGTATATGTGAAATACACTAAAGATACAAACACAAGAACGAAAGAGGGTGTTCTCAATTTCATGAGATGAAATCTGATAAAAAGCTGTGGTTTTTTTAACAATGTGTTTGCAAGTGCTGTGTGTGCATGTAAAAAACAAAAACCTCCCTCTATGACTGTTAGGCAGTGTTTGGTCTTATCTAATGGAGGAATTTGCCAACACTGTCAGTTACATCCTTCCTGTCAACACAATCAGCTTTTTGTTTTGGAGTTATGACCTTTTAAACGTGTTTCAGAGTGTCTGCCGACAGTTGTAAGGGGAGATGGACCAGATCCTGAGGAGCCTTTAGGTGAGCCAACTACACAACACACACCATCATAACGTACTTAGGATGTCTTACTCACGTTTCTCCTTTAAAGCCATCCCTTTTCTTCTTCCTCCAAACATACAGAAGGATGGAAGAACTGCATATTATTTCACACGTCCCCATTAGCTGAATTACCCCGGATTCAGTGTAGCATGCCAAACCGCATATTTAATCTTTTATTGTACTACCTGGGAAATCTGCATGCTTGGAATTTGACTGTCACATTTACTAGGTGATATGGTGGTTAGCACCATCACCTGGTGGAAAGAGGGTTCCCGGTTGGAGTCCCCAGCAGTTAATAAAGTGTATCAAAGAGCCAGAGGACGATCTCTTCGCTACAAATCTAACTAAATAGACATATATCTTCGTCTAAACCCACAAGACCCAAAGGATCGACCATATACCGTCTGGCTTGTCAGGAAGGATGAACATGATGTTCTGCTCCGTCACAAGTGTAGCGTTGCCTCAAGTTTGTTATTGGCAACTTGATATCAGGCACAAGACACCTTCGGACGATCTTATGATCACAACTTGGCTTGATCGGAGTTCCTTTGGCATATGGCCATAATATTCTGGCTGATCGATGTGGCAACTATGTTGATCCTCTGAATGGGGACACAACATGTGTGTCTGTTAGAGTTCAGGTTTGTTTTCCGGTGTTTTCTGGCAACGTTTGTGTATTTCAGCAGTCTGACAACGAGATGTTACCATACCTAAATCTAGTACAAAACAGATATATAGACAGTAATATAGACAGAAATAAAGACAGAAATGAGGAATAACACATCATATTTATGTCATTTGTTTACCCGAAATTAAGTTCAATTCTGAGATGGAAAAACTTGACTCTTCCCTATCCAAATAGTCTTTATTTTCTAATCATTCACATTCAGAACCTCTGTGAGTACAGCAACTGTGACAGTTTGCTGGTCTGAGGTCCTGGCAACAATCTATAAATCAATCAAACTAATTAGTTAATCTATCATCTAATCAATGATAAGGTTTGCTTTTTGTGGTACCGAAAGGCAGATTACAATACTCATCAAGTCATCTATAGATTCTTATAATTATTGTTTTTGCAGTCCTCCATATTTACTGACCCACTTTCAGATTCCAACTGCAAACACTTGATGATGCGGCCTCTTTCACGGAATGGAGCGTGACACCGTGACTCAGACTTGCATCCTCAGCAGAGTAAACAAGTTGTGAAATCAAACATCTTTCCTCCTTCCACCTCTTCTTCTACGCTCACTCGGACACACACTGTCCGGATAGGGTGACCATGAGCCCTTGAATGATGTTCCGCTCTGTCACACGACACTTGATCTCAGCCCAGTTGTTTTCCTTTTTCAGATCTTACCTTCGTCTTGATCGGCGTGGGGATCGGCCTGCTCTTTGTTGCCGCTTTCATTCTCTCCAAGTTCTGCTTGATTAGGAAGCAAGCGTTCGGAAAACAGGATTGGTGAGATTTTTTAAGGCTGTGAGCATCTGAATAAACGCACTTATGAAGTTGTGAAATATAAACAGTGAGTTTTACGTGACTTGTCTCTTCTCTTCACCGTGTGGAGTGGCATGAAGAGGCCCTCAGAGGTGAGCAGAAGAAAAAAGGCCACCGCCGCCATTGTTGTCATGCTAGTTGCCTCTTTTTTAACCCTATAATGCCAAATGTATCATATTTGATTCATACGGTTTCTGAAGTCTTTTGGATCTGAGACTTTTTGCACCATTCAATGGTAAAAGCTTTGCTCAAACCCCTGTTGTACACATTCAGATATACCTGATAACAGCGAGTAGAAGACTACACGAAAATATATTTTTGACTTATTGCACGCTAATTTCATCAAAATAATTTAAGTTTTTTTTTCTTCATGTGTTTTTGAGGGGCCAAAGAAAGACTTCAGACTAAAAAAATCCAATATTCTTCCTATTTTTTTGGATCAGGGTTTAAAGGGTTAAAAATCACAATGATGGAACATGTGAAGAACGGTATTATTCTGCAATGACTACGGGACACGTGGTTTATATCAAAAGATCGGGCCACCCTAACCCTTATTTACTCTCACCCGCAGCCAAACATGGTCATTTTGAAACATCTCAGCCAGTCGCAACATTCGGCGGAGGTGGTTTCCAGTGACATGCAGGGTTAAAGGTCGAGCTCCATGCGAAACTTGGCATCTGGGTGAAGGGTCAGCCCGTGTGGCCCCACGTCTCCTCTAGTTTTGCCGGAACTTCAACCCCAAACCTCTTCAGAGACACGTCACTGTGCAGTCCTATAGTGAATATCTGTGGAGGATGTGCTCTAATTCAGTGGTTGGGAGTTCTCATCGTGTTTAAAAAGATGAATAAATAAAAAAATAAGCCCAAATATGTGTTGGTTTTTCTGCATTTCTCTCACTCTTTCCTAGGTAAAACCCAACATTTCACTGAGACGTGGGAAGTAATTCATCCTTCTTCCAGAAGAGGGAGACGTTACCTCTGAAATCCTGTGAACCTTTTGCTCACAGAAACCTTGAAAAAGTTACATTCCCTCAATAAATTGACCAATGTTAAAACTCATATAAGATATATTTGGAACAATTAATCAGTAGTAATCAATAACAATAATGGCAGTGTATCCCATTTTCACATCAGAGTGACTGATTTTTAATCATTCAATAAAGTTTAAAAGATCAACTTTATTGTTCCTGAGGGAAATTTTCATGTCAGAGTACAACACAAAATACAAAACTGGAAAATAATCATAAACCAGTGAAAGTGAAAAGGTGTCATGGTTAAAAGTGTAAAAGTGACAAGCGTCTTGGTGTGTGCGAGTCCGTTTAGTTTATTTAGGTTAATCCTGCCAATGGAGGAGGCCTTATACAGTTTGATTGCCACATCAGCAAAGACCTCCTGTGATGACCCTCGGTGATAGAACATCTTGGTTCTGCAGACGTTGAAAGATCTGAGCCTCCAGAGGAAGTGCAGTCGGCTCTGACATTTCTTATAGATGGACATGAATGTTTCTGGAAGAGTCCAGTTTACCGTCTATGTGGACACCGAGGTATTTGTGGTCCTCCACAGTGTCCAAATCCGAACCCTTGAAGGTGAGTGGGTTCAGGCAGGTCCTCTGTTTCCTAAAGACCACCACCAGCCCTTTTGTCTTCATGATGCTTCAGTACACACCACTCCACACACCTGTCCACCACACTCCTGGACTCGGCCTCCTGGTCCCTGCTGATCCAAACCACGATGGTCGACCGAGAAAAGGTACAGACAGTTTAGGAATATGCACTGATTAAAAAAAACATTCAAATAAAAGAGATTGCTTCTTTATTTTATCAGAGAACTGAGCTAAGGTCTTGAGCTGCCACTGACTTTTGCATGTTTAGCTTTTGGTGAGCTATTTCCCCTTCTTGGGAAATAGCTCTTAAGACCTTTCAAGTATTGTTTTTGGGTTAGCTTTTTCACTCAATTTGTACCCAACCATTTTCAGTTTGTGTTCAGAATATTTTTTTTTTGTTAAGCACCCAACATACTAAAAAAACATGTAAGAGTGAAATTCTGGATGGCATAAGGGATGTTATGCTAGGTGGACAGCCTGGCATAAGCATGGCAGAGTTATAGTATCACACAAGAATTGTAGGATTCAACAAGGACCAATATACCCAATGATTAGTTGGTGGGTTGCAATCGTCTCATTAGCTTGGCGACAGAGATCCATGAATAATATGATACAATATCTTCCATACAGTGTTTACTCTCCTTTTCTGCTGTACTCAATTTAGTGTTTTTTTAATCAATTGTATTAAAAGATGGGGTCTGGAGTATAAATACTTAGGATTAGAATTTGTATTCAAATCTCAGTTTCACCCTCCCATCCACCCATTTGTTATTCCCCCTAATTTCAACCCTGGTCAGATTGACTGGTTAACTTTGAGCAACATAGTTGTGATTTAAAACACTACTCATTCATAAGATTCAATGAATAACAATTTAATACTGCCAGTTTTAAGTAATTGACATGACATCACCCCACAAATCCCTATACATCAGGCTGAAGAAATCTTACAAAATGTTTCAACTCAAAGACATCTGAGAAAAGAAAATACCCCAGGAATTTTCTTAATACCATCTTCTTATTAGCAGCCACAGTTAGACGTTAGGTGGTCTATTCAGGTGAGAATTCGGCAGCTGAAGACACGGGCTCTTGGAGGGGTGATAAAAAGGTTGTAAAGAAGAAGTTAGTGTCTCTTCTCACATGTCTCCCTGTCTGTCTTAGGGTTCCTTTTTTTTTTTAAACTTCATGTACATACTTTAGATAAAGCTACATCTTCTACCTCTCTTCTTTGCTTTCCAGTAAATAAGTTAATTTGAAGTATGGAAGCGCTGTGAAGCACAAAATAAAGGACCCTTGTACCAAAGTAACTTTGTCGGCTGGATTTTCATTGCATTTTCATCATCCAGTTGAGTTCAGAAACTGAGACGGTGGGATTCAGGGAAAAGAATGCCCCGCTTGAATTGAGGAAAACATTGTGACGTTTTAGCTATGCTCACAAGTGAGAGGGATCACATGGCTGTGATTTCATTGTGCAGATTTTACATCAAGGAAATTCAGCAAGACAGAAAGACAGGAGTTGGACTGTGATTCCAAGGGGTTCCTTGCCTTCCTTACGATTGCGATAATCTTTCGTGTATGATGACAGACTGGGACAGGTGTTCCATGGGGGGAAAAGAGTGTTATCAGAGCATACTTAAGGTTAAAGCACTCTGGAAGGTTTACTGAATAGTTCTTGTACAAGAAAGAGCAAGACTTAGACACAGAGCATCCGTGTCAGAGGGTACAGTTCTGACTTCCAATTTCAGTCAACATCTTTATTTACCCACACGCAGTCGTATGAACCGTGCAACTATCTTCTGAAAGCTCTTTGTTTCACTGCTGTGGGAAATCTAATGGCCTTGCTCAGTTGCAAAAACAGAATACATTTATGCCAAAAAGTTAGATAATCTGGGGAATTTCTTGCCTGAGAAAGATAAGACGCAAGTTTTAGGACTAAATGACATTTTCCCATTACAACAGTCTTGGCGCAGACCATATGGAACTCAAGGAGAAAACAGCTCATGTGGTATCAGAAAATGATTAATTTTTTTTTAATTGAAATGTTTAATTCAGATTAATCCTAGTAGAATAGTGGAAAGGGTTGAGGGTACACGCAGGACAAGCTGCCAGTAGAAATGATGAATGAATATGAGAAAAAAGAGAAAGGACTTCTGGTCTGTGGTTAAAGCCCTAATTAGGAGAATCCCTCCACATTTTTTTGTTCCAACTCCTGAAGGTTATAGATCTTTGGTGAATGGGGACTTCTTTGGAAAGGGTACATCCGTGTTTGTCGAACTTTTGCCATCCAAGAAGCAGTCAAGAGGTCTCTTCAGGCGGTCTCCTTTATCTGGTGATCGAGATCGTCCCTAGGCAGCTGGGGTTTGCGAAATGGCTTTTAAAGTGCCCCAAAAATCTTCCAGCGAAAGACTGCTAAACAAAGATTCACTGTGGGATCTTGTTACACATGACAAGACGGGGACTGGGGACTTGTATAACAAAAAAAACCCTAATAGTCCCCTTGTTTTTGGCTGGTTATCACTAAGAGTTGCTAAATATATGGCCAGCAATGGACGCCTGAGCCCAGTTGGGGTAAACGCTTAATGTGAGATTCCCACAGAATGAAAAAACCTCCTCTTCTTTGTGTCAGCCTATGTGTGTGTTCCAAAATAACAGCCCTCACTGAGGTCTGCGCCCGCTGTCCTCCACAGCTGGAAGTGTGATTTGCCGGGCGTCAATCTCAACAACGCAAACCCTCCCCGTCCTCCACCCTGCACAGGAAATTACATTTCCCACTCCCCTCGCCAGTCAGAACCGGTACGTGTGTGTGTGTGTGTGGCCTCACACATGCTCACCTGTCTGTTGCAGGCTGCTTTGTGCATGTGTGTGTGTGTGTGGGTGCGCACGTGAGCTTCCCAAATCTGTTTTGACCGTGCGAGTTGGGAGGGGGAGGGGCAGAGGGAGGTTTCTGAGTGGAAACAGAGCATCCAATGTTTCATATTACCATTCTCAGCTGGCAAAAAAACAGAAGTAGTAGAAGAGGAGAGGGAGGGAACCCTTTGGCTGCCTTTCTCTGGTCGCAGTCAACTCGGAGTTTATGGGGACAGCAGCTGTGGAAAATGAAGATCTCTCTGGTCTTCGCTCTTCTGACCCGAGCACTGTTCGGAGGTATGAAAAGCTATTTTTGCTCGGTAACAAAGTGGATGTGTCAGGGGCCAAATGTCTGCCGGGATTACTCAGGCGGGTTTTTGCAGGGAATCCCTGAGAATAAGAGAGGGTGTTTGAGGTGAGGAGTGGAGAGATGAAGACAGAAATGTTAACTAAAAGAAGAAAGCCT
>CAJRST010010001.1:11652230-11687680 GCA_907169785.1 Menidia menidia
AGTGAAACCGGAACATTTGTCTGCAGCGACAGCTGAGTGGGAAGCTTTGTCGGAGCGGCTCTCGACGCGCTGCGGTCCAGGAAGTGGGAAGCTATTTTCATCCAAGTAAGCGACGGCCCATTATGGGTTCGGCGATAATAATAAAACAGCCTACTTGGACGTTTCGAATAAATACTGGAATAAGGCCACAAGGCACAAAGTTCCAGTGGGATATGTGAATGAATTTGGACCAGGGATTCTCAGACTTCTTCTGCATGTAGTATCACTGTAGTCCACACAATGAGCCTTTTCCAAACCAGAACAGGTTCACCGGTTCTTCCAGTAGCCTCTTAACCCTATGATGCCAAATGTATCATATTTGATACATACGGTTTCTGAAGTCTTTTGGATCTGAGACTTTTGCATCATTCAATGGTAAAAGCTTTGCTCAAACCCCTGTTGTACACATTCAGATATACCTGATAACAGCAAGTAGAAGACTACACGAAAATATATTTTTTACTTATTGCACGCTAATTTGATCAAACTGATTTCAGTTTTTTCTTCTTCATATGTTGTTGAGGGGCCAAAGAAAGACTTCAGACTAAAAAAATCCAATATTCTTCCTTTTATTCTTGGATCGGGCTTTAAACGGAGAGTGGGATTGGCTGGTTATAACTCACTGATGTACTTGGGGTGTGATGTTGATTGTAGGTGTCATACTGCCAGTTTTCAGACATTTGACACTGACCAGTCTCTTGTCACAAATGGTGAAAATCAGAACAGGATATACCATCGTATTTTCTCGCTTTGAGCTTTGGCTTCATTGATATTGGTTCTGCTTGTATCTTACATGGCTTCTATTTTTCTTTTGGTGCTGTGTTTTGGTCCTGGGCATCCCCTAATTTTCATTCCCCTCATTTCCCAGAGTGTTCAGACACTCATATCCCCTGTTGTCGTGTCACATGGACCCCACTGTAGCCCACAACCCCCCCCCCTTAACGTTTCCTTGTCGTATCTCACAATAGCCGACAGGGAACTCTAATTTCCTTGTAAAATAAACATTCCGTGTCCACTTGACTGATTGCACTCATGAATAAGGGTTCTATATCCATTAATTGATTAAGCATTTTTCACTTTCCATTTAATTACTTCCTGTTAAGACATTCTAGGGTAGGGTTATTAACATTGGTGTGATTTGTTTACTAATTTACAGTTTTGATTAAGCAGATGGGGTAAAAATCATACTTTCTGTTTATGACCAATAACATCTTGGGAATAAAAATTTTAACGGGAATGCTCCAATTTATAACTTTCCTTTGCCTGGTTGAATGTATCCAGTTATTCTGAAGACCGAACAGGCAGCTCATGTTTGTTTGCCTTTCTCATTCATTTATCATTTCATGAGATTCCTGTTTATGGAAGCGTTCAGCGAGCAGCTTTGTGTGTTTATTATTTAACATTTAACCCCAAGTGATGAACTTGAAAATCAAACAAAGGAACAGCATTTTACCAAGGAAATACTCTGGAAAACTATCATTTGAGTAAAAGACCCATCAGTAGCTTTGGAGAACAAATAAGCAGAATCAGATCCCTTTTGGGTTACTATAATTCGGATTTTCTAAACACAGGAAAACTGCTCTTTTTCTGGCCTGTGAGCGAGAGGGGGGGGGGGGGTAACGTCTGCTCACCATCTGCACTACACCCTAACATCTATTGCAAACTTCAGCAGGACACTTTAATGGTTCAAACCACCCAGGAGACCCCTCTGTTCCCGGCTTTAGACGCCGTTACGTGCACGTTTGTGTTTTTTCTGCTTGTGTGTTCGTGCTTTCTTTGACAGAATTATGGGATTTTTTGGTTTGGGGGAACATCAGGTGGCCAGGTGTTTCCGTATCATTCACAGAAACCTCCATCACTCCCCTTACTACTACAGAAATAAACACTTCCACAGAGAGGTTTGCTTTAGGCAGGAGGCGGGCGGTGTGAAGTGTGGAAACAGCTTCCTCTTGGCATAGGGAAACTGAACTCCAAGGTATTCCTTAAATGCATGTGGGCAAGACGCACACGGATGTGGCGTGGGTTTAAGCACAGAAACAACTCTCAAACCGAAATAGAAACACACACACACGTCTCTTTTTCAACTTTTTTCTAATCCTTTTTAAAGAAAGCAGCAATAACTGTCTTACAGCTCAACAGAATGGATCCGTTTATGCATCAAAGTGACAAACGGAACAATTATTCATTGAATAAGCAGCTGATTCCGGGAAAATAAAAAAAAGATTAAAAGACACGACAGGAAGTTAGAGGGTGGATTATCAATGAGGCTGTGTACTTGCATTCATTTGCAGTCTTTTAAAACACGGCAACAGTAGATCATTATTCAGTCCATGTATTTGTATTGATGTTTTCTGTGTTGAGCACAAAAAAAAAAAAAGCCACAATTCTGGAGTACAGTCTGTAACTGAATACAACTCTGTGCCTCTGGACAAAAAGGGATGAATTAATTCCTGTTTATGTCACAGTTGCCCTGTGTTGTCGTCAGCCATTTACAAGCAAGAGTCACAAGAAGGACATTTTTCCGTACCATAAAAGACAGTTTCATGGCCAAGACAGCAGCTTTATCAAATTCATACTTACTGCTGAGCGGGCCACACAGACACCAAAGCAAAAACAAGCCATAAACGTCAAAGATGTAAACATGATTTACTCTGGTGATCTTTTTTTTAAAGACAAGGCTTTATATCCAACCATCTGCTATTTGAAACCAAAGGAGAAACTATGAGGAACGTCTTCATGTTCACAACTTTATCTGCCGCTGTTTGCCAAATTCAATTACATCATGGCAAAGTGAACAAAGTTCAATACTGGATGGTTTCCAAATGCTTTACACTCATTAAAAAAACTTGCTCTGTAGCCACAATGCTGAAATCTTACTGGCTATGTCAACTGATGTTTATTTGAATTTTATTCTTGAAATGTGCTTCTCTTTTGATATTGTGTCATTCATTTCATTGCAGCAATCCTTCCTTGGAAGTTCTGCTCCAGTAGCTATTTGTGACTCGTGTTTTTTCCTCAGAAAAAATACATTTGGAGATTTTTAGACCTGACAAATCTTCTTATGGTCTCAAAAGTGGAATGTGGATCCACAAATATGCTTGTTCACCCCCTCCTGCATGCCCATTCAACAACAGAAGAAAGGTTATGGTGCTGAATAACCTAACTAAGTCCAAGATGCCAAGTCCTGCCAGCCAATAGCTGAAGTATCCATTTGGCCTCTGCTGGTTTCTAAGCTAAAATCACTCTGTCAAAATAACTGGCGAGGCAAATACCAAAGTAAATCAGCATTGGTTCCTTCAATCTTCAATGTAAAAAACGTGTGAACAAGTGGTGAGAAATATAATTAAAGACTGAAAAAAGGCAGTCTGTCTGGGAAAAAATAAGACATCAGTAACTGATAAAAGCCTGTTTTTCTTACTTTCTCATGGCTGTCATGGTCCCTCAACTGAGCCCAGCCCAAGCAAATATTGCACTGAATATAGAAAGTACAAAATATATTAAAGTTGTAATGCTTATCTTGACTTATCTTTACTTATGTAATTGTTAGTATCTCAATTTGAAATTGTACAAAGCGTGTTTTGCTTAAAAAAACATTTTATTTCCTTGGTAAAAATCTAGCCTTCCTCAAATTAAGAAACTTTTCAAAATACCATCCAACGGTCATATGTGTTTGACCGATCTAATTTTTACTTGAACCTTACCATTGGCTACAAACATTTTCAGCAATGGTGAATTGCAATATGGACGTTTTGCTCAGATTATTTAATACAATTCAATATGTCCTTTAATTTTTAAGTTTCTTCCTGGTGTCCTCCAAAACCAGAAGGAAATAAACTTCTCCGCCGTCCATCCACCTTAAGATATTTTAATGTGTGCATCATGGGAGGCATGACTGCTGGCATGGCCTTTTGGTTTGTCAGTCGGCCAGTCGGCCTGTGGGAAAGACTCCGGTGGGCGTGGAGTCGAGCTGCCGGTGGTTTTGCGTATTTCAAGACGTCCCGGTGGGTGTCTCTCGACAAGCTTCCTGCCTCCAGTGCAGCATGAGTGTTAAATCTCCTGTGGTCAGATGGGATGGAGGCAAAAATTTTACGTCGATCGTGGGAAAACACGTTTTAAATGTCACTTTGGACACTCACAGCACATAGATGGAATTTTCATTGCACACAACTTTATTTCCTATTGGCACTGATGTTTTACTTTTTTTTTAAAGTATTTTAATGACTCTACTTAACGTGTCCCTGTGTGTGAAGTAACCCATTTATGGCTTCATAGTTCACTTATACTGGTAAATATAAATCCCCAAGAAAGCCATTGTTGGTGGTAAGAAAACATAGTCAGCTGTCATTTCTGAATCAAGCTTCTAATAATTCCATTAATTCCATCTTCTTATTTTTTTGGTCTTTTGTTAAGATTTTTTTTTTCTTTTGGAATGGCAATTAAAACTTTTGTGCCACGTTGATCACAAATGATGACTAACAAAACCCTTAAAAACAATTGCTGGAAACACGTCAAAATGCACATGTTGAATTTGAATTGAATTGAATTGAATTGAATATACTTTATTGATCTCCAGGGAGAAATTGACTTCCAGTACAGCCCGTACCAAGATCAAACAAACAAAACACATAGACACACCAGTTGTTGTTGCAGAACAATCTAAGCCAAGACAGGAGAGTAGCGATTGTCTGTAATAAAATCTTATCTTTTTTTTTTTAGTTTCAATTTAATGTTAACTTGCTTCAAAAACAAAAAGTCAATTTCAATTTTTTTTTTTTTACTGGCTTTTTAGATACATCTGATAAATTCTGACAGTGACTGTAGGTATAAGGTTTGACACATGTCAAAATTCATGGATTATATTGCTTATCTTTTTCATGTCCTGGTGTTTTCAAACTGAGCATTTTTCGAACCCCCCGGAGCTCACTACGGTGTTAATTTATGACGGGCCGGACAGGGATGTCCAAAGGGCCAGATGTGGACTGTATTTTTTCCCAGTTCTGTGCTGAACTCAGCTCTGTAACTAATTTTATGTCTAAAGTTGCCAATATAGGTCATTATAATGTTATTGTCTGAGTAAAAAGTCTGTGACAAAGAATGTTCCTGCTCTGATATTTTCAAAATCAGCCATATTTGTGCAAACTACTCAAAAACAGTCATGTCGTATAAAATTTAGACACAACAAAAGGAGTTCCTGAAAGACAAGGAGAGTGTGGGTTAAGTTTATCGTGACGTCTTCGATAATGAGATAGTTGCTCGGCAAAGTTTAGGCCATGTGGACTGTGAATCAGAGACTCAGTCGGGCGGGGAGTAGGCTAACTTTGGCTGCTCGTCCTACTACAATTAGCTTTATTTAAACTCTCGACAGTGTGTAATCAGACAGCAAAGACGCCACAATGATGAATACGAACTTCACGTGTTTGTCTTCTCTCCTTTTCTGTCTGTGCAGTGCATGTTCTACCGCCCACCAAGGCCAAAGAAAGCCTCTGGAGTTTGTTTGAAGGTAAGTCGAGATATCTTTAGTTTTTTTTTTCTGTGTGCGCACTTTTGTGGTGCTGCACAAAAATAGCCCAACCCAAAAGATACACTAACATAGCCTATAAATAGCAAAGGAAAGCTATTTCTTTCTTTTTTCTTTTAGTCCCCAGTTTATTTTATCGTAAAATGAAAGAATACGCACGTGGTTGTTGTTTTGTTGACGTTCTTGCGTTCATATTTGTGTGTTTCAGATGTGTACCTGTGTGCGGTACTGATCTGCAGTGTGGGTCTGTTGTGCATGTGCATGTTCACCGTGACGGTAACCTGCCAGTTCATACAGAGGAAGCAGAGGCTAAAAGGTCAGCAGGAACCCGGATGTCGACTCAGCATCATTGTGTTTCCAACCTGTTCTCCTCTTTCATCAACGTTTCTCACTGTGTTCTCGTTCTTTTTTCTCCTCCCACCTAAACATAAATACATCTTGTATCTCCACAGATAATTACCACTTGGTCAAAAGTCCTCAGAACAGGTCAGATTTTTGAGCAGAATAGCTGAATCCCTTAACGATTCTATTATTTTCCTTGCAATGACGCTGTAACTCTGGTCTGACTCCAGCTCGGGGGAGACGGTCACCAGTGTGGTCAGCGTCTCCCCTGCCCTTCCAAAGAAAGAGAGGAGGTACAGAAAGAAAAGGAGCAGAGACTACCAGGAAGAGATACCACCAGAGATACCAGCAAAAGGTAACCGAGCCTAATAAGTTCACCGTTCCTTGGGTTAATTAAGTGACCATTTTATTCTAAATTGAATTAAATTAAATTAAATTTTATTTATATAGTGCACATCACAACAACAGTTGTCTCACAGCGCTTTCCAAACAGAGCAGGTCAAACCCTACTCTGAAGTTAATTACAGAAACCCAACAATTCCCACCATGAGCAAGCACTAGGCGACACAGGCAAGGAAAAACTTCCTGTGATAAAGCTCACATGATCTTAAAAAAAGTCTGCCTCTTATCATACAGGTTAATACACAAATACACGTAGACGTACATATAACTTCTAAACCTTAGTAAAGTGAATTGATTTTGTTTTGTCCATGCAGCTCCCATTGGAGACAAATCACGCAAAACCAAACTATTAAAACCTCAACCAAGGAAATTAGTATTGGTGAGTACAATGAACTTTTCATGCTGTTTGCATAGATGATTTTCTGTCAATAATCTTAATGTCTCTTTATTTGTGGGTTTTCATCCACAATTTAAATGTGAAGTGTCGTGAACCGCTAACTTTTTCATGTTTCCATATGACTCTGCCACTATTGCTACTGTCCAAACACAAAGGAAAGGGATGAAAAAGAACAGTTTTAGTGGAAACTTAGCAGGAATGGGGATTTCAATGGCATAAAATGCTGACAAATGTTTTTAGATGTCTTGTCTTTCTCCCCCCCCTCTTAACTCGGGACCCCTCTTAGGTGGCATCTGTGCAAAGCCAGCTTACATTTACCAGACCACAAACCTTTTTTTCTTTTTTTCGTGCAAGCTTTCCTCTCTCACCACCGAGCCCCTCCCCCTTCACCATATTTTGGTGTTTTCTCTTTCTCCTCTTTCCCTCTAGCCGAGGATCGTGGAGGAAAATCTGACGTACGCGGAGCTGGACCTGGTGAAGCCGATTCCAGAGACGAAGGCATCTCGGAGCGGGACCGTGTACGCTCAGATCATGTTTGGGGAGCAGCAGCTGTGAGGAAAACGCATACCACTAAAAAACTGTGCTTTGTGTATATATATATATATACACTCCCTATTTATTCCATGTGTTGTACTGTTTGTATCCAAATGGTTTGCGAGGTGGAGAATGAGACATACATAAGTGTTTTGTATGAACTTTGGTTCATTTTGTAGATACATAAACGCAAATAACATGTCCTATATATCAGAGTTCTTTGAGGGGTCTTTTGTAACCATGCTTGAAAACTGTACACCTGAAACAAAAAACCCAACAGAGGTTTTTTGGGCCACATTAGACCTGATTTGTCCATAAAGGCTGTCGGACTGAATTACATTTTCTTTGCCTGAAGTCAGCAAGAAGAAACATTATCTGACTTTGCTATGGGCCAGTAAAGAGAGTTGGTTTTTTTTTTTAAAGAAATTATTTTGGAAAGCATACTAAATCAGGTTATTTTTTACTTATCTAAATTCTGGACCCACCTATACCGAATGGAGGGGTCTTATGAATGGATACACGTGTTACTTGAATTGTATGTAATGTATGTGATGCATATCAGGGCAGTTGGCTCTGGGGGCAGGGGTTTGATCCCGGGCGTCTTTGGGTAAGACGTTGAACCCCCAGTTGCCGGCAACTCCTGGACGAAGCCTGGATAAATGCCAGGGTTGTGTCAGGGAGGACATTTGGGATTAAATTCCTGGCAAAACCCTCCCAGGCGAGTCGGACGCATCGTGGCAACCCCTTACAGTTTGGATTTTTTAAGTTTTTTGGGGATTTTTTGAGTCACTTATAATGACTTGACTGCCCTGGTGATGATCCCCAGGATAATCTGTGTTGATCATCCTGAAAGTCAGCATCTATGTACTTTTTTTGTTTTTCGAAATATTGTTTTGTGATAGAAATGTAGCCAGACTCTTGACATGAACTTGGCTTTTGACTGTTGTGTCTTCAGTTAAAAGATAAAAACAATTGTAATGGTGTGAAAGACATTCCAAAGGTATGCAACAATGTTTATGTTCAGCCTAAATACCATTGGAGAGACATGTTATGTACAGAAAGTGAGAAAAGCTTCTACAAATCTTGAATCTGTTGACAGATTCAAAATTGAAAACGTATCTTAAAGAAGTGCAAATGGACCATTTTGGCAGATTCTCAGTCAAAATAATGCAGTATCCATTGATTCCAAGCTTTTCTTCAAATTGCGTAAAAACCTCTGAATAGTGTTGTGAAAGATTTTTGCAAATTACTGAACCTTTGTCTATCTTCACCTCTTAAAGACTCTACTTCTTTACGGTGCTCTCAGTTATTGATCTGCGGCATACAAAGCAAATCGGTTACAACATGTCCCTCCAGCAGTTTGATTTTAATAACATCTTGTATTTTCATATTTTTTCAGACACATGTGGCTGCCACAGAATTCAGCATATTATAGGAAACGATGTGTCATGGGTGCAGATTTATTAAGGCCTGTAAAAGCTAATTGCAGACCTCCATTGTTAAGAATGTGAACTATTGTGTTATTAAATGTGATTTACTTGTCGAGCGTTCCCGGCTAAAAATCTGCTCCTCGGCTGTGCGATGTCTGTCTGTCTGTACGTCGGGCTGCAGTTTGTAATGACCACAGCGCCACGGAGTTGATACCGAACCAGCAATTAGCCCCCCACCTCTCTCTCTCAAAGCAAAAATATGCAAGACCTCGCGAGCCCTTTCATCTGGTGCCAAAATCAACTTAACAGGCCGTTAGCAACACGTACCCTTACAGACACACGGGTACACGCAAAAGTGGAGCTACATGAAGCTAAACACAGACACAGGGGAGGGCTCTTGACACCTGGTGTATGAACTAGGGAGACATCGAGACCTTTGCTAGATTTGGGCCACAGTATTCTGTATACACAGGTCGAATTTGGACCTGAGGAAATATTGGCCGTTATGCCAAATGCCTCCTTGTTGTTTCCCCTTTCCATGAATCCATGAGTGTGAAAGCACTTTTTTTTCATCTAATGATACTTTGGAATTAGGCATGGAAAAGAAAAAGGGAACTTTTAAACAAAAAAAGGGAGAGAGAAAAAAGAAAAAACACTCAAAGCCCAGACACAAAGGCACCCGATCTCTCCCTCCTTTCCCTATCTTGTGTGAAGTTCCATGTGAGTTTTGGCTGAAAGCATTTTGGGGATCTTTATCATCAAGTTCCACTTTGGTGAAACTACCATTTGCCAGTTTTGGATGGAAAGTTTGACTGACTGTTATCACAGTCATAAGATTGACATGTTGAGTATGCATGTTTTTCTTTTGTGTGAATTATGTCTATTCAAAACTTCAATACAGGAGTAAGATTTTAACCCACTACTGTACATGTCTGACAAACAACAAGCTGGTGATGTTAAACTTGGACTTGTTTTCTTACCCTGTATATTCCATTTGGTGTAAACCAACTCTGTCCTGTACAGTTGTCAGTTTATTTTTCCGTCGTTGCTTTCAGTTGCTGGTTTCTGTGCAACTGGAACCCGAATGAAAATTAAATAAGTGAGTGAACTTTCTGTGGCGGGCACAAGTGTCTTAAAAATGCCTTTAGACTGTGAAATATAAACTTTCTTCTAGACCAAATTGTCCTTACTGGGAATCCGCTAACTGGAACCATGTGTGTGTGAATTGTGCCTCTGTGCTTTTCCGCCCACTTTTTTCCTCTCTGCCCTCCCCTGACCTCCACACTCATCAGCATTTCTGCTCAATGCACAGCATGTATCAATACCTGAAATGATTTAAATGTTTTAAACAGTTTTATGCATGAGAAGTTATTCGTCATGGGTCATTGGATGGAGATTTCGGCCATTGATGCTGGTTAGCTCCAGCATTTCAGATAAAGCAACTTCCATCATGAAATGTACATCGTTACATTAAAAAAAACTGTTGTTTAAAACCTAAACCCAGAACGCAATCATTTGGAAATAAAACCGATAACATGTACAAACTCATGATATACAAAGTTCGTTTTGCAGATGAGCCCAGATTTGACTTTAAATTAAGCCGTTGCAGGGCGTTAAAAAGCAAAAGAGGTGTGATGCCTTTAAAAAAAAGCCGAACTTTGGACATACTTTTTTAAAAACAAGATTTAAAAGTCGTAAACTCTGTCATTAACTTTGTATAATCTCATTAAAAGACCCAAATAACCCAGAGAAATCAATGCACAGCTGAAATAAAAACTGATTGGCTGTGACCTGCAGACATCTATAAATCCCAGATGTCGGGCTGTAATACCGCATGTCCACAGAATGCAATATTTCAGTCCTCTCGAACCGCTAATCAAAGCAGCATGGACCACCCACCTGAACTGAATATGGAGGAGGCTGCAGGAGCAAGTCATAGTTGTCATGACGATGCCAAAAGACACAGCATGACATCAAACTATACGGAGGTTTTGCAGGACAAAAGCCGAGCTTAAACTCCAGTCCAGCATTAGCCGAAGGGGAATAAGAATATCGGGAGGACGCATTTTTAGTCCTAAAAGAAGTTAAATATATTCAGGCCAGATGGTTTCAAGCATTTAAAGCGAAGAAGGGGTGAACAGGGCCGAGGCTACCAAAAGAAATATGAGGCCTCAAAACTGAAAAGTAGAGGAGAGAGTGGAACAACAGAGAGCCGAAAAGTACAAACAAGAAGGGATGATATGACGTATTTTTTCATCAGACTGTTGCATCTGCCTTTAAAACTTTGGAACTTCAGAAGTCCAAGTGACACAAGATAGAAGGCTTACTTTATTTTTGCTCTGCATCATGGCAATACCAAGACTGATCAGAAGTTGTATGCATATTTACTGCAGAGGAAGCTGAAATGTAAGTAAATTATCACTTTAAAAGATCTGACAGGTTTATCTCTTTTTTCTGTAAATCTGTTATTATTTCCGTGTTTCCTTTGAACCTCCATAAGAAACAGTACATCACACTGGATGAAAAGTTGCAATCTTATACTTTTTGGATTGTGCCACAGTAGCCAATGTTGACACTTGACATTTTTGGTGGCGTCTTTATGTGATTCCACCCAAAAAATCAACAAATTCACATTCACTGTCTACTAGAAAGGTGGTTAAAAAAGACATTTACAAAATACAGCTGAAAGTAATCCTACAATACCAGTCCATGTTATTTTAAGATGCACAGTTAAGAATCAGTAAAATCACTGATTACCTCTCACATGTTCACCTCAATGCCCTTATAAAACCAAAAAAAATAAGAAAGTAGATGTGAAAGAGTTATGGCTTCTGTGGGTGTCAGTGCCCTTGCGGCGGGAAAAGATCCGTAATGAGAGACGAGGGGGGCTTAAATGTTAGGTTTAGTTTACTTGTGGACTCCAAATTATTTCCAAAAAGGAAAAGAGATTGGGTCCACAGTGTGAGAGACACAGAAGGAGCCCGAGAGGTCTTATGAAAATGTCTCACCCACAAAGAAAACACGAGGTTGACAAAAAAGAAGCTGGTCAGTGGATGATCTGGTTTGGAGGGAAGTGGTCCAATTGCAATAAAATACAAGAAGCAAGAAAAACAAAGCTCTAAATTGTTTAAGTGGGTGGGACTGTGGAAAAGAAATGGGAACAGAAGGAAAAAGTAGGAAAAAAGCGATTAAGAAAAAACGGGGGTAAAGGGTAAAAGAGGCTGACAGAGGGAGGCAGATTAGTGTTGGTTTCTCACAAGTTGTCGCAAAAAAAACAAAACTGACATCACCAGAAGAGCGAGCCAAAACAAAATGTGCCGTTAAGCCTTCGGAGGCCTCTTCTGTCTCATCATCTCGTTCCATAAAAACACAATGCACAGCAAACACAAACACGTCCCCGGCACGCATATCCTGTGCGGTTACGCTAATGCACGGCTACTCTGGCCTCCGGGGGCCGAAAAACAAAATAATGAAAGACTTCGGTAAAGGGGAGATCACAGGAATGAGGAAGTGGACGACGGATCCGACTGTCCGGCACAGTTGGCCCGTGTTGACCGTGCGTCTTCCAAACTGCCAGACCTCAAACCAAAAAGCGACCCAAATCCACAGGTTAACAAGTTCACCCAGATTTTCTCGTGTTCCTCCAAAGCCCGGTCAATTTGAAACAAATCGGAGGGACTTTGTTTTTCTAACCCTTTAAAGCCTGATCCAAGAATAAAACAAAACAGAAAATTACTTTTTTTTTTTGTTTTAAGTCTTTATTTGGCCTTTTAACAAAATATGTTAAAAAATAAATAAATAAATAAAATTGTAATATTAATAATTACTATTCGATAAGTCAAGATTATTTTTTGTGTACTCTTCTGCCCCCTCTTATCAGGTATATCTAATTGTGTAAATTAGGATTTTGAGCAAAGTTTTTACCATTAAATTATGCGAAAGGTGTCAGACGCAAAACATTTCAGAAACCGTATGTATCAAATACGATACGTTTGGCATTACAGGGCTACGGTCTCAGTCCGTGGCTGTGAGTGAAAAGCCCACCAGACACCGTTACAGCTATATCACATCTGTTTGTGTGTGTTTTTTCCCCAGTCCCACAGCTTTCATCTCGCAATTCTGTGTGCTCAACAGACGTGTTGTAACTACTGAAACTTAACAGCGGGATTTATTGGTCTGTAGTGAGGGGGCCCACTGTCATCTCTCTGAGCTGTGAGTCATCCGGCTGTCGTGTGTGTGTGTGTGTGTGCGTGTGTGTGTGAGTAGTGAGGCCGGTCAGGATTAATGAGAACCAGACCGTCTGACTCAGGGTTCACCTGCCAGCTGCCAGCAGCCAGCGGCCCTCTCCGGGGCTCCTCAAAATGATGACATCATGTGACCGTGACTTCCAAGATTAGAGGAGAAAACAGAGGAAAAGTGAAAGGGGAAAGCTATAAATGATGTTCCCTGACCAGGGGTTTGGAACACCGTACACCCTTTACACTGCTGAACACTGCTGATAAAATTCAGACCTTCTATTCAGGGATAGAACCATGATAGATAGATAGATAGATAGATAGATAGATAGATAGATAGATAGATAGATAGATAGATCTTTATTAATCATTCATAATAATGATAAAAATGTAAATGTAAAAGAGTGGTGCATGATATTGGTTGTAGGAAGGTCAATTAAAAAGACTAAAAATGACCCAGAACTGAGTTAAAACTGTCATTATACTCTTACTGCTTTATATTTAAAAAAATCTTTTACAATGTTTATGCCCTTTTTCTAAGAAGTAGTCCACGCCAATGTATTCCACATCAATCATCTGCTTTATAACTCAACTGTATTACTCCACTTTCTTCTCCAAGGGCTACTCAGTAACAGTTGTTTCCACAAAACAAAACAATCGGAGCGTTCACAATACACATAAATGGCTGGTACTGCTCTGGGAACAATCTCATGAGTCACTCTGGGGCACCAAACGCTACACAAACGACAGACTGGCACTTTGCTCTGGCTGATTAACTCAAATAGGAGGAAGACAATTGTAACAAAGGATGAAACACCAAGTGAGAGCAATAAAATTATAGAAAAGTATAGAATGTTGATCCTTCGAACTTGTTCGCACCATCACAAAACAGATGTATTTGGCTTCTTTTTTGCAGTGTAAAGCTAAAGAACCAGCAGGAAATCCCTATCTAGCGCTTCCTAGCCCAGATATATACCATCATATCATAGATATATGAAATTATTATCAAACATGTCCCACATCCAGTCGATGGTCACAGTCCTGGTGAATGTTTTTTCAAAAACTTGCTCAGCTTCCTTGAAAGAAACGTGACTAAACATTTACAATAGGGAAGCCGGGTCAGCACCACAGTCAGAGGTTCAAGGAAGGGAAACCCATGTTAATGCAAAGTTAAACAAACACACAAAGGTCTCTGCCCCCGCGGTGCCAGCTTTCCTAAACATGACGAACAAGCTATCGCGTACCTCTGCACAAAAGCAGCTTCCCTTTGGTTTTGAATTTAAGGCTTCAGGAAAAGATGACAAAGTGTATAAAAGGCACAAAAAGGAAAGAAGCACAACAAATTCTCCATGTGTCCGACCGAAAGAAAGATGCTTCATTCATCAGCCGTTTAAAAATGGCTCAAAAATATTAAATATGATTTATTTTTTCAATTTTGCATGAAACACTCCTTTATTTGGGCTGTTTAAATGGGAAATTACACAACAACAGGACTCTGAGCCGTATTGACAATTTAAACAGTTCTCTTGTATTTTCTGTTAAACGTGTCCGTTGTAAGGACAAAAATCCAAAGGAACTTTTATTGTTTTGTTGTTGTAAGAGGGGATATCAGAGGTGAATATATATATATAAATTGTCTCAAACTGGATACAGCTTATTGAACTAGTCTGAGTTTACTCACTTAAAAAACAGTAAATTAACTGTTTTTGACTTATTAGGTTTCAAAAAGACACTCTAATGATAACATTGTTCACAAAGAGATTTGCTATTAAACTGTGGAAGAAGACAGGAAGGAAGGAAATGCTTGACTGAAAGAGAGGAAATCCTGGCTGTAAAGTTGTTAAACATAGTTATGATGACACGTGTGGCGTCACTGCGTTTTTAGCTCATTTAATGACCAGCAACTGTTTCTCTCATAAAGTTTCCAATTTTCTTCTTTGACACTATGAGCAACTCCATTTTAGAATCAACAGATAGGGTATAAATATCCAGAAACTGTTTAGAAGCAGACAATGACGCATTTCATACCTTTTGCTAAATGTCATACGTGTTGACCCCTTTAAAAAATAGCTGACGACAGTTAAAATTGCTGATGATGCTAAAAAAGGGTTGTTGACAAGATGGCTTTTCAGACCTGACGCCGTTCGCTAACACCCTTATCTTCTTGCTAAAACTATGCAAACCACATGAAAATGTCTAAAAACTGCTATTCACATAGCCATTTTCCGCTTTTCAGGTGGTGAGGCAGATAGAGAATTCCCTCGTTTTTATGAGACAATCATTGTGAAGTTACAGCCATTTCTTTTATAGAGGAACCATCTTTTAAAAACATCTATCTGACCTAATCTGTACATGTTTTTCAGTACTGAATGGGCTTATTTACTCTGCTTAGAAGTTTAAAAAAGTAAGTATTGAAGTATGTTCCAGGTCTTTCAAACTTACCAAACTACAAACACACCAAACCCCAGCGCTCGCGTTAGTAATCATCAGATGTAATCTAAACTTCTGTGCCCTATCTCACTCAATCGGGTCAACGGCGTTTTGCTGTGCAGCGAGCTGCCGATCGCCTGACCTGAATTTCACACCGCACCAGGAAATGAGAACGGTTCACTCGTTATATTCCACTGCCCTGCTCAGCAGGATTAAAAATAAACTAATTCAAAAGCCAAAGGTCAACAGAAAAAAAAAGGTGGCCTATGGCTTTCAGTTACAAATAAATAAAAAAAGATTGTTGGTTGGTGTGTCTCCAACTTTGAGTTTTACACACAGTGCCTAAAAGATTCCTCTTATCAGTGCAATTCCATAACAGAGATGACTACAAATGTGATGGATTTTTCAAACCCTGAATTTCTGCACATCCTATCATTATATTATTGCTGTTAATTTATTTTCTGTGACACCCAGAGCCCTCATCATTCAGATTTGGTTTCCAAACCCCATTTCTGTCTAGAACTTGATGGTTAACCACATCCTTCAAGGGTTTACTAATGCATTGGAAAGTTCTTCCTAACCCGGTTTTAGTAGTTTCAAAAGCCAAATCAGATGTTTTGCTTGCTTGACAAATGTTATAAATTGCATACCTCTGTTTCATAGATCTTTTCCACAAGTCCCAAGTCAATATACATCAATCTATAAAAGCATCCCGACACAGCCGTTTAACTTAAAAATTCGGGCCCATATTTTGTTCTGACAGGATCATGTAACTTTTATTTTAATGCCAAACATTGGTTATGCCACTGGATATATCACTTTTATCTAATTTAAATGCAAATGACTGTTTGCAACCTTGTCATGTTTCAACTTGGAGCACCTTTTTATTGGATCCTGCCACACAGCGCCACCTGCTGGCCAAAAATAAATAATTTAAGTTTTCATATGGACTCAAAGAGCATATGGAAGGGAGTAAATTTAGCCCCGGCCCAGCTGAGTAATGAGTGCTGCAGCTACAGTGTGTGATACATTAAACCCACGGCCTCCTGAGGCCCGTGCATGTGGACCATGTCAAAGCTTGGGAAATGGGTCAGACTGGAAACTGTTTACATGTTAAAGGGCAAAGCCCGTCACATGTGCTATGTATGGTATAAGGCCAAATGTCACCCGGTCAGACCCCGGTCATATGAACTACTGCGCTTTGATTGTATTCTCAGTGTTTTTATGTAGCATATTAGCACTCTGGATGTTTCTAAATCATTCAGAACATTTTAATTAGCATAAAATTTAACCAAAATGTATCAATTAAATGTCATGAAACAAGGTTTAACCTTTTCAGCAGGCAGATTTTCCATAGTACAGTACATTTTGTTCAGTACGAAAATGTGTATACTGTATCAATTAATCAACCTGACATGGACGTCGAAGTTTTCATTTCGTTTTCAATTTTGGTTGCTCGTAGCAACCGAAAGTGTCATTCTTTTTAAAAACTGTTTCCAGAGAAACAGAGATTCCTGTTGTGACTTTTGGCTCCTCACTGCTGTAAAGTACAAACCAGTCACACAACAGTTGCCGAGGAACAAGTGACTTTTGGGCCAGCTTAGCTTTGAAGAGGAAAAAGGAAAACTGTATTTTTTTATGCTTGGAGATAAAGAGCTGGTTGGTTTGAGAGAGCTCCTGACATCTTAATTCCCGAAAACATGCTGTTTTTATTTGTCACAGAGAAGAACGGGTGATAACATCCCGTGTGGGTGACCTACAGAGAAACGTAAAACTTGGCTTTGTCTCCAGTTACGAACCTTTGTCAGAGAATGGCCAGTTTTTCAAGGAAAATACACAATGACTGAGCAAAGGTCAAGAACCAAATCTGCTATAAGATGACCATGGAGCACCATGTGTGTCTAATCCAAGAAAACTTTACGAAAGAACAAATGTTGATTGAGGAATTTGTTGTATTAAATCAATTTTAAACCCAAAAAAACACAGACTTTCTGTATATTTTTGTAGATAATAAGACTGTTTCTCACAAAATAAGTCAATTCTTATTGGAGGAGCTCCCTGTGATTATCGGCCACCTCCAGGGCCTGTTGGTCTTAAAGCTGTGAAAAAAAATGTCTATCAAACCTTCCCGATGAGCTCAGACTGCTGAAGAAACTCCAAACTATAATGGAGAGTTTTTATGCGGTGAAAGAAAGCACTTTGTTTCAGGACTGTCCGTATAAGTGCCAAATCTAGGGAAGAAGATAGAAATTGCAGAGAATGAGGATGAGTACAAATTACTGGTATCACCCTACCTGAGGATGAAACAAGACTTCAGATTTACAGGTTGTTCTTGGCGCATATTGGCACTCAAAACACTGACTGTTATCTGAATAAAGGTTGTGAGTTGCACCATGGCATATTTTTGTGTCCTACAGATCTCAATGCTTAAAAAAATTTGGATCCTAAATAACTGAAAACAATTTTGAAGCACACCAACTGAAAATCCAGCGGCCATCTTGGATTACTTTGTTCTTTTCCCTTCAAAAGATAGAATAGAATAGATAGAAAAGAATAGTGTGATTATTATTCGGATCGTTGAGGCAGTTTAAGCTGTTTTTTTATCATTAAATATCAAAGATTAATGTGTTTGTTTAAATGGCAGAGGTTTCAACAACAAAAGTATATTACGGTAGTAAAAATACTAATGACTTAACTACTTGTGGTGCTGTTCTCTCTGGCCTAGAGGGCAGCAAATACCAACAGAGACCGTAATTACTCTCCAAACACTGAACACAAATTATCTGACCCCTATAAAACCACAGAAAGCGTCTTCCTTGAATATTGTTGACGCTTAAAGATTTAAAGTGTTGGCTGCCGTAAAAATTTAGCTTACTCATTGAATCAGTGTTACATTTTATTCAGAGATAATAGACTATTCAAATTCATTTTTTTTCTTTTAGCTGTGGTATGAATAAATGCTTTTAGAAATTCCAGATAGCAGTTAGATAGTAGCCTAATGATAAAGAAGAACCTGCTGCTGTCTCTATCTCTGCATTTGAGTGACTTTCAAGTCATTTTACAGCCAATGGTTGAGGTAAATCCATTAGCTTGAACCTCCTTTGTGTAGCTGCTGTTTACCGAATCAATAACTGTCAATTTAAACAGTGTTGACAAGCAATCTGTAAAAAGCAGATTAAATCTTAACTTATACTACGGCAAACGATTGTATCGTACTTTGTACTAAATGAATCAGTAGTTTACTGGCGGAAAATCTACCAACGTTAGAATTCTTAATTTCTTGTTTCTGTGGTCCTGAGTTTGAATCCCTCACCTCTGCCCCTACATTGGGACACGACATCCGGCTTGTTATATTTCTTATAACTTAACTAACCACACATACATAGAGCTTAAAGCAGGATTGTCATCAGAGGAAGGCCTTAAAACCCAAAGCGTTTTTTTTATTCATGTGATTTTAATGATATCTGACAGTGAAATGTTTCACTGGTTTGTATACAAAACATAGTCAGGCGCGTGTAATGGTTTTGTCTAGTTTTTAAAAATATGTGTCAGGATTCAGAGCCCTGTGAGGACTCAGGCGCAGAGCAATGGTTCAAAAACAGAATTTATTATAACAAAAAACGCACTCAACAGGAGTGGAAACAAGGTACCAAAACAAGATTAACAAGGCTATGAACAAAATATCAAATAAGTAAACAAGACTATGAACAAAGTACTAAATCAAAATCACTCGCTAACGAGGAAAAAAGGATGAGGAACAAAGTAATAATACTCACTAGGATGAACACCAGGAGGCAAGAACTCAAGAGCACTCCACGGAGGCACAAGGGATCAAAAGGCAAGGTCTATGATTTTTATGAATTTTAGGGTTTGCACAGTAGTCAAAGGACGGAAGACAAAAACTCACTGGCACAAGACAAGGGGAAACGAGGAGTATTTAAACACATGAGGGAAGGGAACCCCAGGTGTACACAATAAGTAATCAAGGAAGACAAGCAGACATGTGACACACTGGGGAGTGCAAGTGGCCTGGAGCAAGGGGATGTATCTTTCAAAATAAAACAGGAAATGACAAGACAACATGGAGACAAGACAAAAACACCAACATTTCCCCCAGACGTGACAATATGATTCTCTTTAATTCTAAATTACAATAATATATGCATTATAACGAAACTAAAAACTAAAAGAAGGCAATCCTCTTGAATCACATTCACAGTGTTTCGTGAAAAGCCTAAATGTCTTGTTTTTAATGCTGAAACACATTGTGGTTAAGTATACAAATGAAAGACACCTAAGGAATTACCACAGGAGACACATAATGTCTAGAAGAATATAATTTGCTTAAAAGACAAAGGGTTTAGCTTCCAAATATCTTGATCGGATTCTATTCAGATTCGGATTCTATTCCCATTTTTTCCCCCTCTAACTACCAAATTGTGTCCACGCAGACAGTCAATACCATCTCAAAGTGGGGACTAAGCCTCAGGGGCCCGTGTCACTTAATTCTAACCCTATCCTTGAGCCGAGGAGTGCTGAGTGGACAGAACTGAGATATTAGCCGCCACGGTTATTAAGGGACAGAGTGACAGATGCATCCCTACTGCCTGAAAACGTAGGCAAGGCCACATGAGAGTAAAGATCTATGAATCAGTTGCTCTTGTTTTAGGTGTTTCAATGATCTAAAGTGATGACAAAAATCTAAAGCTAATAACTTATTAAAACCGTTTGATCCCATTGATAGCCGTGACCGCGTTTTAACACAAACTGTGTCTTTGTTGCTTTTCCATGATTGGCCGTGTGCTCGTCATTGCCATCTTTATATAAATGGTTGCCAGAGCAAGATGGAGGTCAGTCAGCTCAACACCCCGATGCTCTTTAGTCACACACACACAATGTCAGAGCCACAGAAAAATCAATTGGCACACCTTCTGTTTCTCTTTGCTTTTTTTTTTCTCTCTCTCCAGTCATCGTTTCAACAGTCTCTCCACCTTCACCTTCTCTACCTACAGCCATCCATCATCTAAACGCGCACGGACAGGCTGGATGAATAAGAAACAGCTCCTGTAGAGGAAAAGCACTGTGGCCCGAAAGAGAATCTAATCAATCTGCATCGCACAGCTCGGACTCTGATTGGCCAAGACAAGGGGGCGCGTGGACTTTCTGACATTAAAAATCTATGACTCCAAATGTTTAATCTGAACTATGAGCCAAAGGTTTTCTTTTTTTTCATCCGTAGTATACTCTTCATTCAAAAAGCCACATTTAAAATCTGATCAACATTATTGTATCCATCCTCTTAAAAAAAAACTCACCCAATATTCAGCATCGGGTATAAAAGATGCACTGACCCACAACGGAAACTGCGAACTAGAATGATGTCACTGTAACCCTCCTAATCTTTTCAACTTAGGAAGCGAAAAAAATGCATAAAGCTACAAAAAAAAACAGGTAATACATGCATATTGTCAGGTACCACACAAATTCTACATGCTTCTCAAAAACGCCTTTTATTGTTTTATTCTTTTCACTGAACGTGAGGATGATCATCAGCTTGGCCA
The DNA here is from genome assembly GCA_907169785.1 of Menidia menidia. Lineage (NCBI taxonomy): Eukaryota > Metazoa > Chordata > Actinopteri > Atheriniformes > Atherinopsidae > Menidia > Menidia menidia. The sequence continues at coordinate 11,673,119 of CAJRST010010001.1, forward strand.
AAAAGCATGTTGTAAATTATTAAGCGTGGGTCGGTCACAGTTTTAGAAAAAGCTCTGTAGTTTGCCCTTGCGACAGGCTGAAAAGAAGATAGGATCAGGGAGCTACATCATTTTTTAGGTGTTAGAGTCCAGAAATTATTCCATCAGAAAGATTAAAAAAGGGTAGCAGTTTAAATACACATAACCCACATGTCAAACGACTAAGAACTAAAAATTCAGAGACATTTTAAGGTATCAAAAAGCGAGTGCAATTGAAGCGAATGAGCTGGTGTCAAAGATTGTGACAGGCTTCATAAAAAGCCATTTGGGGGTCTGTGTGCAACAGCAAATCTCGCGAAACATCAGAGTAGACAAAAAGACAACTGGGCGGGCTAAAGTGCTGCCATCCATATTGCATAGAGAGTGCAGCCGTGTCTGCCCTCCTCATAAGCGTTAGTGGATGAAGTCATGGTCCGATGCTAATTGTCAGTGACAGAGTGGTGAGGGAGGGTAATGGCGGTTCAGCGGCAGACATGGGACACACCTCATGGGAAAACACCTGTCTGGAGTGTCTTCAGACATTCTCATTCCTTGAATAATGGGCGCCATCCTAATTTTTTCTGCCCTCTAATTGAAGATGTACGACCAGTTTCAGTCACCCAGCTGTTTGATCTAACCGAATGTGAATAATAATCAACCAGATTTCCAGTTGGTTTGAATGGGGACAGTTATCTTAGACTAGACTATCCTAGACTCGCTTTAAAAACTTGCATTTCCCAGAGGCATTGGCTAGCCATCATTTGACCTCTTCCATGTCATTATTTTATGGCTGCGGATGGGACAGATAAATTAGATAAATATTCAACTATATATATATATATATTTTAAAAAGGTCATAGCTGAATTTAAACTTAAAGAATGGTAGAGACAAGCAGACAAAAGACACTAAAACAGCATGAAATGTATTCAAACATGCTAGAATTAGCCTATGAACATACAAGGAAGTGTTCCTGTAACAGGTAAACTAGTTTAAAAAAATGCCAGACAGATTAAAGGATTTATTGCTGATCACTATCTGAAATGTCCTGGGGGAGACACTGAACCTCAGCAGAAAGATTATATCTGTCGGCTGGCATTGAAGCAACTTGGTGTTGCCTATGGAAGAGCAAAAGGAAATGGTGGATGGGTAGATATATGAGAATGACCCAATATAGCAGTAGAACCTCAGGCAGTCGATAAAAAGCATCTGTAAGAGTACATCCAGTGATTTTAAACAACAACAACCGCCCAAAATACAGCAAATATCAGAATCGGAATCAGAAATAATTTAATAATCCCAGAGGGAAATTAAAAAATATGTTCATAACCCCAAAACCTGCTTTCAGGTGGCTTATTTAATCAGCAGAAAAAGGGCATGGGCCAAGCTCACCGTCACTGGTTGGTGGCCGACTTTCATCTCAGTCGGCCGTGATCAATAAGTAATGCAATGTCAACAGTCCCGCCCTCGGCAGACACCCCACGGGTTCGTTTTGGCACGCCCACCGGCAAGGATATGAATTTTTAATCGCGCTCATTATCAGTGTTTCCAAGGGGTTTCCAAACACTGTGGAATCTTGGCACCCTGAAAATTGATCCCTGGTCACGTTATGTGATTTCCAAAAGTCAGATTTCTGAAGGGGTCGCTTTTTTTAATCCTGACAGACACCAAAATGAAAAAAATATCAAATTGCGAGAGCATGGCCACCAACAGGATTGAGTAATGACTTTTTGGGGGATGGATTTGAGCGAATATGATGACCAATAACTCCATCCGTACTTTCTACAATAGATAAATTAAAATAGACATCAAACTTCCATTTTAATTAGAAGTAAACTATTTTAAATAATGGATTGCCAGGTGACCATTGTCTTGACCAAGCTGGAACTACCCTGGCGAGAAGTCAAAGAAAGTTTTAGAGGTTCCAGGTTTACTGGAGTGGTATGTCCAACTCTGTATCTGGCAAAACCTTTTGGTTTTTATGTTGGGTTGTAATATATACTCACTCACATAAGGGGGGTTTAATGAAGATAATCATTACCTCTTCTGGAACATGTGTTCTTAAAGTACTGATTACATAGAACCAGGTTGAAGTATTTTACTTAGTTTGTGGTTGTTTTGGGGCAGCTTCTTCTCAGCTTTTGCTGATTGCAAACTGTTCTATGAATTAGATCAAAAGAAATAATATACAAGTATAACGATTCATCTTTGGGAAAGTGTTTGAATAGATATTTCCCTTGTCATTGATGATGTGCAAACAACTTATTTATGTCTCTTAATGTGCATAACTTTACAGTTTGGTGCTCAAATCCAGGGCAGATATCACTGATAGCTAATGTTTGCTAACTAACGGTGGATGTTCATATTTATATGTGTTTATTTCCACTGTTAATGGTGGGTCTTGATTGGAGTGGGTAGTAAAAAAGTAAAAAGAATGCTAGCTCATCTCATGTGAGACCCCATGTAACCTGTAAGACAAGGTTCTCGTCCCTTAATTTGTTCAACTTGGTGAATAAATACCCAGTCGGTCTCCATCTTTTCTCTTCCTCTACCCGTCCTGATTTTTCCAGCCGGTAAGGGCACTGATGACAGGGTGGGAGACATTTGTAAACTGAGTGAGCTGGTTCCTCTCTCAGTCAGTTTACAAATCTCCTGAGTGCACAAAATAAACTTACATAATGAGTCTCCTCCATTTCCACTACTGCGCACATCCATCTGTTCCACGTTTCCAAAACAGTGGGAAGGTTTTTCGCAAATGTAAAATCCCTGTTTCGCAATTACACCCAATCGTTTAAGGATTGGGTGTGAGGCTCCCTCCCACTGTCAGGAGCCTTATGAACCAGGAATTCCAAATGGAGTCCTTAGGTTTTCTTTCTACAGAGCCCACTGTTACCATGGAAACAGAGGTTGAAGCTATAATTTAGCATTTTTGTGGAACTTTCAGACTCGTATTGTTCACGGTGGCCTGATGGAAATTATGCTGCGCACAGACCAAGATGTCGTCTTTGTTTCTTCTGGTTTGCTGTTTCAGTGAACTCCAGATGGGACAGACTGTGTGTCTGAAAGTAAACACATTTTCATTTCAGCACCTGACCAGACCAACGACCAAAGAACCCATTTGAAATAAAACTATACCTATATATACAGTATATACCTGTGTATTTAGATATATATATATATAGATGTGTGTGTGTTTGTGTGTGTGTGTCTATATACATTAGCAGGATGTGTAAAAACCTAAAGCATGTTGAATATCAGTCGCCCAGTTGCCAGAAATAAGATTTCTTTTTTAACCCTGTAAAGCCAAATGTATCATATTTGATACATAGGGTTTCTGAAATGTTTTGCGTGTGACACCTTTTGCATAATTTAATGGTAAAAACTTTGCTCAAAATCCTATTGTACACAATAAGATACACCTGATAACAGGGGGCAGAAGACTACACAAAAAATAATCTTGACTTATCGCATAGTAATAAATCATTAATATTAAAAATGTATTTCTGTTTTTTCTTTTTACATATTTTGTTAAAAGGGCAAATAAGGAATTCAAACCAAAAAAAAGTCATTTTCTGTTTTGTTTTATGCTTGGATCGGGCTTTAAAGGGTTAAAAGTTGAGAGGAGAAAGCCAATAAATATATAAATGTGTCCAGTAGGGAAAGTCTGATGTTGGCTGTTGAAGTAAACTCTGAAATGTGGATTACGGCCGAACAGAAGCACAAAACTTTTGCTTGTGGGCTGCCATGTGGTTGTGTGGTGCCATGTTCCCTCCTCTTCCCACCATCCTGTTCCATGTTCTGATAACACAACAACACGAGGACCAGCGGGCCGATAAATTTAGAGGGAGCCACGCTCGGAGCCACACCCAGCATGGTGTAGCCACAGCTCCTCACCCAGCCTCAGCCTTAAAGCAAACACTGGCACGGGAGGCTCTCTCTCTGCTCTAACGCTAACCCCTTCCTTTCTTGTTGTCTTTCTCGGTGTCCCATTTCATCTTGTATGACCATGTTCTGCTTCTTTTAGTCCACTTGAAGCTTTTCTCCCTTTAGCCTTTAGCCTGTTATCAGATGTACAAATGCTTACATATCATGCGTGGACATATACGCTCAGAAGCCTCCACCCCCTCAGCCTCTTCCCCCCCTCTTTGCTCTGTAATAAGAGCAGCTGTGGCTGACGTGGAGCCGGTTCTGATTCAATTGCGGAGCAGGGCCGAGGCTATTATCCTCCGCGCGCTGGAGGAGGAGAGCGGAACAGCTGCGACGATCCACGGATTGCTCAGAGTGTGACAGTTCATCACCAAGAAAGAGATAAAAGTCCAGTATTTCACACTACATGATATAGATCACGCAGTCACATATTATACTGAGTGTGTACAGCACAATTAGATATACGGCACAATTAAATGTGGATTATGCATAGTGAAAAATGTGCAAACATCTGGAAAAACATTTTTTTAGCCTAGTTTTATCCTACTATTCTAGCACACTAAATTTCAAGTCCATGAAAGCTCTAATTTGTCATGTAACAATAATATTTATTCGTCAGACGAATCATTTAAAGGGGACATATTATGCAAAACCAAGTTTTTAATAATTTTATTATGTACATTTGGGACTGTGGAGGGCCTATTAGCAGGTAAAGTGTGAAAAAAAAATTACTCAGTCATATTTTTGTCGGGCGCCTCAGTCTCAATACAGGAGATAAATCAGGCGGTTTCAGAAATCGGTAGTTTCTGACGTCATTTGCTCTAGCTCATTATAATATTCCAGCCTTTCACCTGCATGTTGCCCCCCACCTCAGCTTACTCCGCCTATCTGTGGCAGACGTCGTGGTAGCGTGAGCGTTAGCATGCTAGCGTTAGCATGCTAGAGTTAGCATGGTAGCGTTAGCGTGGTAGCGTTAGCGTGGTAGCGTTAGCATGCTAGCGTTAGCATGCTAGCATTACCGTGCCGACGTAGGCACACCTCCCGGAAGAAGTGGGTGGATTGCCTGTGTCATATTTGCATTTAAAGAGACAGGCACTCCAAAGCGAGCGCTCTGAACGGGGCTGTTTTGGCAGGGTGATTGAACTGCTATTGGGCTTCATCCTTATGGTATTTTGACCAAAGCTTGTCACGGACATTACATTAGGACACCAGGGAACTAGTTTAACTTGTTGAAATAGGGTATAATATGTCTCCTTTAAAACATCATGTGAGCTAACAAGATAAATTCACCTCAGCTTATTCGAATTGAGCCAAGCAGCTTAGAGGCGAAGTTAACAATGCACATGGGAGGTGCCGTATATTCTGGCCACTTCCCAGCTGTGGACTTAACAGCCCACGGTATTCAACTTACTATATAGTTAATGGGCATGCTTAGCTAACGACGCAGTGAAGATGAAGGAATGGGTGTGCGCAAAGGTCCTTTATCTGTCGATGTGTAAAGCTACAGTGTTCGAGAGCTGGTGCTGATGTCTCGGTTTGTGTCTTTTTGCTAAATGAATTCGCTCAGGGGCACCTGTGTTGACTCCAGAGAAATGAACGCGTGTACAGTCCCCCTAACAATTGCGGCCTTTCATCTTCCTTCTATCCACCACCTGTGACCGCTTCTCTGAGGGCCCACCTGGTCCTCTCACATCTGTTGGGTGGGTCTTTAAACTATCACTGCGTTGCTCATAATTCTATCGATGAGAAGATTTGTTAGCATCACAAATCAGCCGCTTAAATCCTCCTCAGTGTCTAGTTATTGGTTCCTTTTTTCACCAATCTAATCCAAAATTAGATAGAAAATAAATGGACCGCTCCCCTTTAGTTGTAATGGGGCATGCGATTTTATCTGAGACATTGAAGGTTTGATCAGGGTGAACACTGCTGGTCTTGCTGACACACAATCATGGAATGATCTACTTTTATTACTGTAATGGGGCATTTCTGTGGCTCTGTTTGTCTTTTGCTTCTTGCAGCTGTGACATTGTGAAAATGTGTATTGTTTATTTTCCATTTGTGATCCTTTTCTTATCCAGGACCGCAGATTCTTAGACTTTGCCAACTCACTTGGATAATTGGCTATATAAAAAAGCTAAATATGTAATCCTCTAGCGCGCAAGATAGATGTTATTCTAATATCAAACATTAAGGGATCCTAAAATAAATGTTCTGTTGATAAAATCACCTAAAAACATAAATGGTCAGAGTCACAAAAAAATGTAAAGTTTTTATAGTTCCATAGTTATTGTAATAGTTCTGCTATGAAATGAGCTTTTGTCCATTGATTAAACAAAAACACCTGTATAAATGATCATGGCACGGAAATGATAGGAAAAGTTGTTACACACAGAATACACACAAGATTCAACTAAATGTTTAATCTCACTTAAATACGGAAAATGTGGCACATTATGTGGACCCTGTATGAAAATATAAACATATCTCTGCGTGTCATTTTGACACACCAACTGTGAAACTTTCATTGGAACTTTTAGGGAATTGATTTTTTACCTTTCCTATCCCCGTCGTCTGTCCTTCGCATTTTCAGGAGCCTGCAACAGCTCTTTAGCAAGGCATCTGACACACTATGATACTTTCCCAACATCTAGGATTTGGTGACACTACAGGGAGCAAAAGTCCCAGACACATTGGGGAAGATGTCTCCATCTCTTTCATCATTTGATACTGTGACACATGGGATGCTAATAAAGAGAGATACAGGAGGTCCTTTCTACCAGCACCCATAAATGTTGATTTTTTTTACATGCCATGTTTTCTGAAGATACACGAGCAGATAACAAGTTTGCAAATCATGTAAGAACCCTTAATCAAGTTTGTACAAGGAACCGTATTTCCCTGGCTGTGTGTGATACACACCCACACACTTTGTTGTGTGGATTACAGGTCGCTGTAGCTCAAGGCGACAGGACGCTGTTACAAAGTGGGGGATGGGGGGTGGGGGGTGACACTGCAAACTCACTCCCCCTCATTTATCTAAAGCGGACCACTGGAATGCCTGCAAGGTGTGATCACAACCTATTCAGACGTTTCTTCTGCTCTTGACGTCATTTTAAAAAAGCCAAGATATGACCAAACTAAAGAATTATTGATCCAGAACACATGAATGAAATGAGAGAGGAGGTTTTTTTTAAAAAGTGGGAAAAAGGGGAGGTGAGTGTTATCACAAGGCCTCATGAGAGAAACCGGAGTGGGGGTAAATGAGTGATTAAGGCAAGGAGGTGGAGACAGGCTGAGGACCTCTACCTCTAATTAGGTGCGGAGGGAGGAGGCACCTGCCAGCCGAGTGCCCCCCCCCCACCAAACCCCCCTCTTTCCTCCTCCTTTTGAAATCATTAGACAGATGAAGAACGCTTCAAATGTGTGTGTGTGGTCAAACCTGCGTGGTGCGCCTTTCCCCATCTCCCGCAGGCCGACGCACCACTATGAATAATGTAGAAAAAAAAGGGAGGGGTGGAGGGCACTGGGTGTGAACGCAAAGAGAGAGAGAGAGAGAAAAAAAAAGGGAGGTGTAGTTCCTCCCCCTCTTCTCCTCTCCTCTCCTATCCATCCTCCCCTCCCAGATTGAGCCAGCCCCCCGGAGCCGGCGGACGCACTGCAGAGGGTCAGGGGAGAAGCGCGCGAGAGGGAGAGAGGGCGCGCGGGGTGTGCCTGGACACGCGCGGACAAACATGCGCACGGGAGAGCGCGGGCACGAGCGATGACGACCATGCTGAGCCCAAAGATCAGACAGACCAGGAGAGGTAGGTTTTTTTTTTTTGCTCGCCTTTGGTCCGTTCGGGTACAGCCTCATGACGCATGTCACATCAGGATGAACCAAATACATATAACTTTTTCTAATTATTTTTATTATAAAACACATCTGAGAAGATGAATTACCTTTTTTTTCTATGATTAGGATGCAAACATCCTCACGTTTGCGCACTTTTCCCCTTCCATCCTCTCGTATGTTCCCACTACACCGTCTCACCTTTTCTGAATGACGCCGTGGATCTGCTGCCCACGCACGAACACGCTCACATTAGCATTTTTACTATGCTGCTGGAGAGGAGAATAAGAGAGGGAGGAGGGGGGGGGGATTCTACTACGAGGGGGGAGATCAGCATCTCCAGTTTCAGCACCATCAGCCGGCTTGTCAGCTGCTGCCCCTGCGCGTGCGCTCACACACTAATACGCGCGCGTGTTTCAGTCTTTTGTGGATGGATGTATTAATACGTGTGCGAGAGAGTGTGTCATTTTCTTCCTTCCTGTCTTGGCACTAATCTCCACGACTGCAATTATATACGGCTGGATCTGATTAAGTAGAAAATGAATAGGTCCAAAGAAAAAGAAAAAAAAAAGGATCACGACGCTCAAGTGGCGTGAAATTAATAGCTCAGTGGATTAAATCTGTATTTGCCTGGTATGGGAAACAAAAAAAAGTACAGACAAGATTCAGATGTATAAATCAATAGAAAAGAGATGGTGTGTGTGTAGAACACAGACATTAGTACTCTGCTGATTAACACACTGTGCTTTTAATAACCGTATCCATGAATCTGTGAGCGCGTTGCGTCGTATATCTTGTTTAAAATGGACTGGACAGAAAAGACAGAGGTGGGTAGTATATTATCTGGAGGTTCAGGGGGTGGGGGGGGGGGGTACGCTTCATTTCTGAGACTGGTGAAAATGGAAGGGGAGTCACTGAGCCGTGTGTGGTTAGATGTCACGGGACAAATCATTCCACGCGCCACATAATGATGATCCATCCTGTCAGGGATCATATGTGGCAAGTGACAGTCGTGGTGCTGCATCGGTTTATGCTGATATGTACCACACACACATCCCGTTTGCATCCGGATTGACCTGACAAAGGCATTCCATATAGCGCTAACCAGCTTATTTATTAACAGACGCGTCAGAACTAAAATGACACCAGACATTGTAAGGTAGTAATAACATACGGATGCTGCTTCAGGACCCCCAGGCATCACAATTTAGAGCACAAAAGCTCACACTTTAATACAAATATTCATCCCACAGGGTAGTCGGTGAGATGCTTAGTCGTCCTGAGTCTCAAGGGGATTCATCCCTGTGGTGACAGAGAAAATAGAAGAAAAAATGCCACAGGATGTAAGACCAGATGGTCCACACTTTTCAGTTTTGATGGCACCGGGACCCCATTAAAATGTGTCCATGCCTTTCTCCAGTGAGATCACACTTACCTTTAGCAGCTCATATTATCCATAGCGACTTATAGGTGAGGCTCAATTGATGCGAGAAGCCCTGATGTAAAGATACATGAGGGACATGGCGTTTATAAGGGTGAGAGAACGAGGCATAAGAGTGGGTTAAAGGTGTTAGGAGAGGCGGTGTCCCTCAAGTTAAAGAGGGCCGCTCCTCTATTGTGGAACCCTGAATAAAACTAGAAAATAATATAAAGAAAAATCAGCCAAACCCAGCTCAGATTTGGGCGGTTTAGGTCATTTGAATGTGAGATGTTTCTTTTGGACTGGTCAAAGGTAAGATGTTTTTACTAAAACTTTATTATGCATGGCTTTGGTGTTACACTATATAACCCACTGTACTTTTACCCATTTTACAACAGGGGTCAGACACTGATAAAGAGAGTGTGTGATTCAATGAAACTGTTGCGGTACAGGAAATTAAAGAAGAATCAGATTTAGTGATTTTGGTCCTGATATATATATAACCAGGGCCCTTCTGGGTGGAGTTTGCATGTTCTCCCTGTGTCTGCGTGGGTTCTCTCCGGGTTCTCCGGCTTCCTCCCACAGTCCAAAAACCTGCATGTTAGGCTGATTGGAGATTGGGGAAATTGCCCTTAGAAGTGAATGTGAGTGTGAGTGGTTGTATGTCCTGTGTGTGGCCCTGCGATGGACTGGCGGACTGTCCAGGGTGTACCCTGCCTCTCGCCCGTTGACCACTGGGATAGGCTCCAGTTCCCCCCGCGACCCCATGAGGGAATAAGCGGCATTGATAATGGATGGATGGATATATTTCTAATTCCGAATAATCAGGTTGTAACTTTTATTACAGATTTGATTTGTGGGACCACTTTTATACCGGTCCTCACCTTAAATTGAGACAGTTTGCTGGTGCGTTATTGTTTTTTTTTCTGTCATATTCCCTGAACAAAAGCCCTAATCTTATCCTGAGAGAATATAACCTCTGCGCCAGTGTTTTTTACTGATGAAATGAGAAAAGCGTTCACATTTCCCACCTCCCCTGGGCCCAAACCGCACTCTTTTGCTGTACTTCATCCACTTTTTTTAATATGTTTGTTTTCTCAGCGCGCTGTACCGATGTTCAATAAAGAAGTTATGTGTGTGGGATTTGTCCAAGGACAAAGCAGCTATTCCTTTTTTTTTTTACAATTTCCAGTGGTTTATTGGCCACTATTGAACCACAAGTGTTAACATAACAGATGGTGTCATAAAAATGTAACAAGTTGTTCATGGGGATGTTTTATTTTATTGATTTCCCTTCATTTTTTTTCTTTGTCAGACATTTAGGATAACAACAAAACTGTCATGTTTTACTCATCTGATGTGGCAAGTAAAAAAAAAGAAAAAAACAGAGTTAAAACACCACCGACTGATACCAGAAGTCTGGTTGCAGCTTTAATTGCCCACAGATCAACTGCTTCTGCTTCTTTTTTTTTTTTTAAACTACCATGGTTACCATGGTGTTACGATCAGAGCCCCCGCGGCGCCACAACACACTGACATTTTGCAACTCGAGAGCGCCACGGCTAGATCCCAGGAGCGGGATTTGAGGATGAAACATTCACGCTAAGGTGGCGTGCACGTGCAGATAAAGCCCGTGCACGGATAAAGGCTGCAGCGGGTCGGCTGCAGCTTTCAGGAAGCGGGCCTCTCTTGTCATTTGCCAGGCATCGGCCCGACCGGGAAGGAACACACGTGCGTGCGTACGTGCGCACATATTATTGGAAAATGCATTAATCAGTCGTGAGAGGCTAGCTGGAAGTTACGCTCGGCTGCACCTGTAACTCTTTCTCAGAGCCATAAATCACCGAGCAACAACCAGATTAACTAAATTGAATTCCTCCTCCATGCCTGCATATGTGTGTGCATAAACATGTGCGTGTACGTTTGCGTGCACGCAGCTGAGCTCTTTGTGTAGCATCTGAAAGACAGACAGATAGACAGACAAGTCAAAACCCCTCTGCTCTCGTTCGCCTGAAATCCAAATTTCATTTGTCTGCTGGTGAGAAATACACGGCCCCCGAGCTGTTCGAGGTGGCACCAAAGGGACCCGGAATGTGCGTTCAGGCGCTTGTGCAAGAATGCGGTGTCCCGTTTCATAACAATTGGGTTTTCGTTTTTAGGTTTACAGACAACCGTTTGCTCAGTTGGTAACATTAGATGCCCAGACTTCCAATTCACGTGAGAGAAGGTGGAAAGCCGATCCGCTGTATTGACGCTACGCAAACAAATGAGAGCCGTGCTATTCCTGGTAGTTTGTCTGCCTTCCGCAGAGATTGGGTTTGTGGAAGGCCTGCGATCACAATGCTATGACGTCCAGCTGTTGGTTTGACTCATCATTCACCAACAGCATTGTGTCCAATCCCAGAGTCCCCAAGACAAATGCCGTGCCAAAAAAAAAGAAAAAAGTCAGACACACTCATAAGATGATCTGATTAGCTCAAAAAAGCCCACACACTGAAGTGCAGAGCGTCAAAACTCTTTAGATTTTGCAAAGTAGTTTTGGAACTCCTCAACCTGAAGCTGCCCCACTGTAGTAGCTGGAAAAAACAAACAAAATTTGATAGAAAAAATAAAAGACTAGTTATTTTACTATGCTTCACACTCATTGATATTTGATAGTGAAATATCAGATTTAAAAAAAAAAAGTTTTAAAAGGTAAATCTCCTGTTTTCTCGACAAAATTGGCGACCAAAACTGGAACAGGCCAAATGTCAAATTTTACAGTCATTGAACTATAAAAGGTTATTTTAGAAACCCGACAAAACATCGTAATCTCCAAGGAACCCGAGCCGTTTACTGATGTTATTTTTTGAGACGCGCAAAATAATTCCTATTTGTCAAAGTACTTTTGCATCCAATTTGATACCGCAGTTTCTCTATTACAAAGGGGGATGTAGTATCCATGCAAAACACAGACAGGTGAGACATCGGGCACTAAATAAACTTGTGTTTCCGGACGTTCAGCTGCATACTGATTTATATCCGTTGCCACGAACGTATATCATTGTAAAAAAACAACAACAACTGGCTGTCCAGTAAATCTGTGTACAGTCACAAGCACCACGCAGAGCCCTTGTTTGACTCAACCCGTCTTTAACTGCTAGCTGTTAGAGAAGAGTGAGGTACAATCAGGGACGCGTTTCCCTGAATTGCAGTGATTGTGCATAAAGACTGCTTTCTCAGAAAAAAAAAAAACTGCCTCCCTTCACAGTGGCGCTTTGATTGTTGAAAAGCAGTGACCACAGAGGGGCTCCACCCAAAACCGAGGAAGGTCTGAATCACTCTTAATAGAAGGTCCAAATTGGTGCAGAGGCCAGTCTTTCTTGGCGCACACGCGCACACACACACACATACAGAGTCAAAAATCAGTTATTGTGACTCAGGCGTGAATCATCCAGCATGTTCCACTGGGCCTATGATCCAGGCGACTGGTGTGTGGAACACTGAAACAGGGAAAGGAGAAATGGAAAAGCACGAGAGACGTGGTGTTGTGAAGGAAACAGAAGGGTAAGACATAAACTAAGAAGGGAGAACCTCCATTTACAGCATTGTCACGGACAGAGAAGGGTTTACGTGGTTGTTACTGACTCCCAACGCTGGAGAAAGTCCTAACTATTTGACGATTCATTGTTGTACTATTGTACTATACCATGCCCAGGCAGACACAGTTCCAGATGGCTATTCTTTTATACCTTATCATTCCAAAAAACCCTAAAGCTGTTCTACTGGACCAGGGTTTTACCATAGGCTCCAGCAAACGGCCCACTATCACCACACTCCCACCTCTGTGCTTTAGAGTGTCAGGACCACATCTGAGCCAAACAAACGTCGACCTTCCGTCGGCTCGAAATCAGGCTCCTTTTCAGGTTTCAAAGGTCTACCTTGTGGCATTGTGTTGTCACAACGGGAGGTTTTTCTTTTGGAAGCACATGCAGGTCGGCAGGGTTCGGTTTTCCTCACATTATCCACACAGTCACTGGAAATCTTCATAGCTCGGCTCCTATAGTAGTGCACTGCGCTTCCATGTTTTTAATCAAAAGGAGTAATGGCTTTTATTTTTCCTCCTCCTGGAACAATTTCTACTGAGTTCTTTATGGTCGCCGAGGTCTATTCTTTTGCACCTCTGAAAAATCACACTCAGACTTTTGCTGCTCCTCTAGAGACCCTTTTTCCTCGTGATGCAGAGATCAATTTTACTCAACGCTCAAGTTCTTGGACTTAGTGGGAATCTCGAGAGTGTTCGTCCTTATTGATCTGAGTTTCAGCTATGAGCCTGTGTTTTCAGTGCAGCCTATCTGAAGTACTTTTTTTTTTTTAAATCTCCATCATAGGATCCCGTTGACTTTACCATAATGTAATTATTGTGTGGAGTCACATGATAAATTATACCGCACAAAAGCACTCATACAACTGTTGTATCTTAGATATTAGTCTCAGGCTACTGGGGCAGAAACAAAGGTAATTTATATGTAAATTGGCAACAAACTGCAGAGAAGAATCCCCTACAATGCATAGACTGAACAGAGTTCTCGCAAACAATGATAACCATGCTTCAAAAGTGCTCATGAGAACATGCCTCTAATCCAAAAGCTAATTTAGTAGACAAGGTATAAATACAATGCAGGTTGTGATAACAGAAATTGCCTTTGTGATCAAGTCCCTGCCTGTGTAACCTTAATTCTCTGTAGGTTCTGGTGTGGCTGATCATAAGGTGAAAGAGTTGGTAGGGAAATGGAGAATAATGTATGGCAGAACCAAAAAAGAAATGTTTTCGGCCCATAAAAATACTTTTTTTTAAACAAGCTATCACGGACGGAGGAAATCTGAAAAATCTAGTTGTGTCCTCTTATACTGAATCTTTTAAATGCTCAATATTTGGCAACATAGTAAGTGAATCAGGTTACAATCACCATTATACCTAAAAATAAAAACTAAGAGCTCATTTTAACACACACACACACACTACTTACTCAGACTCTACAGGAAGTTGGTCTGTTGCATAGTGATATGCGCATTGTGTTTCTATGAAAACCTCTCTAACCTGCTGTTATGAACTGGCACCTTTGTTTTTCCAGGCAGCTGTCTTCCTTCACAGCTTAAACAATGCCTCCGACACATTTCTTAGCATCAACAGGCTTTCTCTAACGGGGCTGTGACACGCGATAAAAAATTGATGAGCCGTGCCGTTTAAGCTCTCGATGTATGTAGGAGGAAGCAAGATGGAACAATAAAAAAGAATAAACATTGATTTTTTCTCTACCCCCTTCAATTCTTTCAGCCTCTGCTCTGCCTCGGCGACATCAGAAAATTGATCATTCCTGTGTGTGTGTG
>CAJRST010010001.1:11694499-11751506 GCA_907169785.1 Menidia menidia
TACACTGAATTTTTTTTTTATGTACAAATAATGACATTGAATTTTTTGTAGGTTAAAAATATATTCTAAATTTATTTTAATACTGAAAAAGTAAGCACTAATATACAACATTCAAATTTCAGAGGTATTTTTTATTCAAATTCTGATGGCACATATTTACTTCCATAATCGTCTTATTCGACAAGAAAATGTCCAACTAAAAACTAATAATAGGACGAGGTTCGGCTCATTTTTTTCTAATATTTTTACACTTTTACTGTATACTTTACATGATAAACTTAGTGTTTAGCTACATTTCGTTACATAGATTTTGTCTTACCACTGCAAATTAAAGCACCCGTATTAGAGAGCTGCTTTTTCTCATTAGTAATGTACACATACCAAACAGAGAAACTCAGCACCATCTCAGTGTGTGCTTACACACAGCAAAAAGCTGCTGGGGGGTCAGCAGAGAAACTCTGTGGCTTTTCAACATAAGCTGTGTCTGCAATATTACCAATAGAGTTGTATCACATAGCGACCAGGAGGAAAGGTTGTGAGTTCTTTGTCTAATTTGATTTCCTAACAATACAGATGTGGTCTACACCAATGAAAACCAACACAAATATTCATCATTTATCTCTATTTTCATCATTTAGCTCCTTTGCTCCTGAGAAGAGGTGATAACTGCTCGCCATGACCCTGAAATTTCTCATTTTTACCATGGCTCATGTCTATTAGTAGGAAGTTCTTCTTCCATCTGTTTTGAAGTCAGCTGTTGACTTTTTTCTATTTTTCTCCAACAAAGAAAAGGACCATCAAAATCATGTACCTTCCCATTCGTTGTTTGTTATTACAACTCTCTGTAAACACCCAGTCCTGTACAGACCCATTGGATTTGGGTAATTTTACATTAAGGAATCGACTTGTTTTAAACTATTATGGAACACCCAGTTTTCCCTCATTAGAAAACTTGAGCTCTGCATGAAATGGTCAGGTCTTAAGCTAACTGGCGGTCACACAGTCTGCTGACGCCGTTACACAACCGGCGCTGGACTTGTGCTGTTAGGTAACGGCACAACATTCTTAGGGGGTTCTTGGCCAAGCCTCTTCAAGCCACTGGATGCTCGGCAGCCTCAAAAGCGTTATTTCACCCGACAGATCAAAGCCAGTTTGGATGCTGATGTCCAGACACCTCAGAAAAAGGAAAGGATTTGTCTTCTGCGCTTTAAAAGAAAAGAGAGAAGGAAAAAAATCCTTAATTTCCGCTTATCTCCCGTTCGGAGGAGCCTGAGAGCTGCCTGACATTTAAAAAGAGAGGCAGTATTTCTCCAGGGGTGTATGTTCCGTGAAAGCAGAAGTGCGCACGCTGTAAACATTCGGCCTGGTCGCAGTTTTTAAATGTGAGCTTCTTGTCTGATCGCTGCGTGGAGGGACTACAATCAGATTTACCTAAAGGGCCCCCCGCTCTCAGTGTTATCTTAATAGCCTCCTAAAGGGATCTTCGGACTGCTTGTCAATCTGAGCATGGCTGTTCCCAGAGTTCTGATGCCTGCTGGCTATGTTGGGACTCATCTAAATGGCTCAGCCTGTGCCTTATCAGTGTATGAAATACTGGATTCATCCTCCTTAATGTCTTCCCTCTCCTCTAAATGTTCGACGATCGCCTTTTTTCCATTTGCTTTCCAAATGGCAAGTTTGAAAACGATGGCGTACAGATGACGTCTTTGTGTTCATGATCGGAGAAGCGACCCGTAATGATAATTGTTGACCCCCCCTGCTTTTTTGCAGCCAGACAGCGGAGCGGCTTTCATCAAGACAGTGCGACTTTGAAAAGCTGGGTGACAATGGCCCTGAGCTTTATGGCCCCCGCTGTTTAAATTTGGCTTCGCCTCTCGCAGCTAAATGACTCGGACGACAACGACTGTAGCGACATTCCTTTAAAATACTGCAGAATGCAGCTAAAAGAAGTCCCGTGCACACACCGGAATAAGACGTCAACATAACGAGGGGCAATTTCCATCTTGCATACAGCTGAATCGTCATTGTGTTTTTTTCGTATTTTTATGTGACACCTTTCACAGTCGCCGTTGTCATACTAAGTGTTCCATAAAAACCAAAATGAGGCCCTTTCCGCCTCTGAGCTCACCACCGGTTGGTCTGGGTCGGCCACAGAGCTGGAACAGGAGGTCAGCAGAACATCTGCACCATCTTGTGTTGAGGAACAGGAACTGGATGTTGTTTTTTGACCACGCGTTTAAGAGATTCTGTAAAAAATGTATTAAAAGAAAGGCTCCAATCACAGTTAAGCACTGATCAGGAAATATTTGAAGCCATAATTGCAACATTCAGGTTTGTTGTCTTTGTTTTGTTTCGTTTTTTTAAGTCAGTCAAAAAAAAGAAACTTGAGAAAATATAATTTAACCAGAAATCTTTCTCTGCACTCTTGAAGGTTATATGAACATTTGGTGCATCCAAACATCTCTTTTCCTCTTCCCAATTCAATATTTAACCCTGTAATGCCAAACATATCATATCTGATACATACGGTTTCTGAAATGTTTTGCGTCTGACACCTTTTGCATAATTTAATGGTAAAAACTTCGCTCAAAATCCTATTGTACACAATCAGATACACCTGATAACAGGGCACAGAAGATTACACAAAAAATAATCTTGACCTATCCCATAGTAATAAATTATTAATATTAAAAATGTATTTTTGTTTTTTCTTTTGACATATTTTGCCAAAAGGCCAAATATAGACTTAAAACAAAAAATAAGTAAGTTACTGTTTTGTTTTATTCTTGGATTGGGCTTTAAAGGGTTAACGAATAAAAAATTCACATGAACAAAACATTTGTGACCATTTTTGTTATCATGTGGATGAAAGAAGATCTGCTGTGCTCACACACTTCCTCTGCCTCCCCCCCCCCACACAGGCGGAACCGGAGAGAAAGAGCGGGCCCCCGTCAGCCATGAGTCTTTCCTGCTCATGGCAAACTCCCAGACCGACATGGACGACTGGGTCAAGGCCATACGGCGGGTCATCTGGGCGCCGTTCGGAGGAGGTAAACACAGACCTTTGAACTGAAACATAAGGAATGGGTCTTTAACATCACCAGCTTTCAGTTACAACAACGGTGACAGTTGCGAATCAGAAGTTTAGCGCGAGGCTTTTTTTTTTTTTTTTTGCACGAGACAGCTGAAAGATGTTTTGAAAACATTTCTCTCTAAATTCTATGCCAATAAACTTTGAAAGCATACCTTCATAAGCCGAGAAGTCTTCATTTCCTATCGGCCCTGAAGGCTCCCAACTGCATTTCAAATGAGATCTCGCTGTATAAGTGGGAAAATACCATATCTCCTGCCCCAAATTTACTGAATCTCAGTCCTTCCATGTTGTGTCTCTGTTCCTGGTCTTAATCTGATACCTGGAGGCAGAAATGTGACCAGATTCTGAAGGCGGTCTTTTCCGGTCAGGTGCTGCTGTGAATTGAATAGAAAATTTTAAAAAAATAGGGCAGGTGAAAGAGTTCAGACAGTTTCTTTTGGGCTTTTTTGTTTGTTTGTTGGATCTTTGACCCCAAATCATGTGGCATTAAGCTTGCCGTTTGGAGTGTTAATACTCATTTTCAGTTCCACCAATAATTGAATGACGAATCCCACGCTCGATCAGGGATTTGAAAGCTGATACCCTTTTTCCCCCTTTTCCGTTTTTGGGATCCGATACGGCAGCTGACCTGCCGTTAATTGTCGCCCGCCTGCGTGTCAGACTGGTGAACTTGACAGAAGGGCAAAAATAAACCCAGGCATGTCTGGCTGAGAGCTCACAGAAAGGCAGCTGAACGGCAAGGTGTTGGGTTGCAGATAAGCTCTATATTAATAGGAGCATAAATGTAACATACCATTATACCATTGACCAGGGTGACATCACATGTTTGATCTGGATTTTTTTTTTGTTTTTTTGGTCAGGTTTAAACTCGTTCACAGTTTTTCCTGAGGGTCTTATGTCCAGATCATGCAGCTCTGGATCAAATCCTCCCTGTGTGGTCAGGCTTAGACAGCCTAATACCAAAGTATGACATTTTTCACTGTCAATGTGATGTTTTTGCAAACACAAATTTTCCCTGTGTTATAGTTTAACTACACCCAGTTTCATGATTATTAATATCCATTATTTCTCACAATGCACTTTTTATTTTACAGTAAAAAATATATACATACTTTGTTGTTTACTTTAAAATTCCTCATTGACAATTTTCCAGTCCAAGATAAAGAATACATTGCCTTTGAAGCCTGATATCCCTTCTAAATGTGAATACAAACTTGTTCATCCAGCTTGAAAAACTGCTATGTAGACTATTAGTAAGTAAAATTACGTTCCAAAGACACACTTTTTTGTTATGGCAATGTGGGTCCCCAACGTACTTTTTTTTTTTTCTTTGATATTTGATATAACAAAGACTCAACTATTTTGGAAAAGTCTTGTTTACAGGTGTAATCTATCAAGTGAGAGGGTGATTTTCAGGCCAGATTAGTTGTACTTGAATCAATACAAAAGGTCAAACCTGCAAGTCATTCATGTTTAATAATGGGAATACATCTTCTATTTTTAGGTGATTTATATGTAGTGCAATCTTTTAATCATAAGATTCAGAATCTGATTCAAAACCCATGTTTTTTTGTTTTTTATGTTATTGTTGGAAAAACTAAAACGTTTTTAGGATTTCTTTACGATAACGTAAGTCGACAAAGCAGGTAGAGATAAGAAGAAAAGCACTCTCAAATATTCATTTACGGTCAGTGAAAACAAATGGATATGCAGTGTCTTTAGCTTTATGAACTAGTCTTTTCGTGACCAAACTTTGTCCAAACTATGTTTTCATTTGTTTCATGCAAAGTTTTAAGACAAAGCGGACACATAATAAACTGATGTCGCCCTAAATGCAGAAGGGGATCTCAGACTGGGGGCTTGGCGGTTGGTTAGGTTAGAGCTCCTGTCTGCGCAGTCCCTCGGTCGTATTTCCAGCCTCTCCCTCTCGGATTCACCAGCTCGGGGCGTCTGTGACTTCTACGTCCAGAATAGATCTGTCGCCAACTCGCAGGGCTGTCGTTAACCGCGGCTCTATAGTCAGGCGCGGCTGACCCCTCGTTTGCAGCCACTCGCATTTGTCCCCGCTCCCTCTTCCGCCTCTAGTCTTTTTGACCTCTACTCGTCCACCTATGCCGAGCAGGCGTCTGGAAACAAATGCCTCGACCGGCGAGATTCCCAATCCCGTGCCAGACAGGGACTGGAATAGGTTGGGGAAATGTGGGTTGGGCCTGCGTAAAAAACCCTCCCTGCTGCTGTGCAGCTCCTGTACGGTGAGGTACTACGAGCACTGCGAGCTGTCGGGCAGCTGCGACTGCTGCGGTCAACCAACAGGTAATTCGCAGCATCCAATTCTTCAAATTCTTCAAAGATGCGCTCAGGGTGCACTGTTAAAAACAGATTTTTCTCGCTCTATCTCCAGACCTCTTCGAGGAACATCACATCACAGTGTAGCTCTTGCTGTTATCATGCAAAAGTAATAGGGGTAGTCATAAAGTGCTTAAAGTTTATACTCGTCAACATCTTTAAGGCCTAAAATCTGGCAAACTTCTAATCCAACGAACGCTTCGGCTCTATGTCTCCTTTGTTCACCCTCAGGGATATTTGGCCAGAGGTTAGAGGACACGGTGCAGTACGAGAGGAAGTTCGGCCCCCGCCTGGCACCGCTGTTGGTGGAGCAGTGCGTGGACTTCATCCGGGAACGGGGTCTGGATGAGGAAGGTCTCTTTCGGATGCCGGGACAGGCCAATCTGGTCAAGGAGCTCCAGGAGGCCTTCGACTGCGGAGACAAGCCTTTGTTTGACAGGTGGAGTGAGGTCTTTTTTTTGGATTATGAGTTGGAAAAGTCTCATATTTTTACAGCTCCAATGCCCCTTTTACCACGTTTCTTTTTTAAATGTAATCATGTGCTCTCCTTGCAGTAACACGGAAGTCCACACCGTGGCATCGTTGTTAAAACTGTACCTACGAGAGCTGCCTGAACCAGTCATCCCCTTCTCCAAATATGAAGACTTCCTAACTTGTGCACAACTTTTGGCCAAAGATGAGGAAGAGGTTTGTGCCAATTTATTTCTATTAATATATTATCTGGGGGGGATTGTATCGAGGGTGAGTGCTACAGTGTGTTTTATGCTTCGTATCAGGGGGTCCAAGAGCTTGAAAAACAAGTTAGCATTCTACCTCTACCTAATTACAATCTGCTCAAGTACATATGCAAGTAAGCACTGTTCCTTTTTTTTCTATATCGTAATTTCAGACACATCTAACCCATCAATTTTCTAAAATTATCAATGTTTCCGTCCTGGTTTTCATACGATTATCCCTCTGTAGGTTTCTGGATGAGGTCCAGTCCCATTGTAATGAGAACAAGATGAGTGTACAGAACCTAGCCACAGTATTTGGACCAAATATTCTTCGACCCAAGATGGAAGATCCAGTCACTATCATGGAAGGTATAGACTACTTAATGACTGTGTTTAATGCAACAACACAACACTTTGTGGTATTCACGCTTAAAAACCCCATAAAACACATTGTCTCTGCAGTTTTAAGCAGATTCAGATCTCATGTGCCTTTTAACGATATTCCGACGGGTTGTGGTCTACATTGTCTAGGGACGTCTCTGGTCCAGCATCTTATGACGGTCCTCATTAGGGAACACGACCGATTGTACTCAGGGAGGGACCAGGAACGAGCTAGTTTACCTCAACCGGAGGTACCATTCCAGGGACATCAGCTCCAACACCGCAGCTTAGGAGCCTGGATCTCCGAGGAGGACCTGCAGAGCTGTCCCGTCTCCAACCCCGACCAAGAACTTCACAGTAGTGCCTCGTCACTGGATGCCAAACTGTGCGCAGCAGTCGCTCCCGCGCAGACCTCAAACCCCAACCCCGGGACAAAAGTCGG
The DNA here is from genome assembly GCA_907169785.1 of Menidia menidia. Classification (NCBI taxonomy): domain Eukaryota; kingdom Metazoa; phylum Chordata; class Actinopteri; order Atheriniformes; family Atherinopsidae; genus Menidia; species Menidia menidia. Next base: position 11,701,479 of record CAJRST010010001.1, read on the forward strand.
TTCCTCCGGAGGGAAGGGAGAACCGGTGGTGAGCCCAAGTAAACAAGCCAAGACCATGCCTTCCTGGAAATACTCGTTCAAAAGCTCCTCGGCACCTCGTTCCCAGCCTCAAGCCAAGCAGAGCAGCACCGGTGGCTCAGCGGCCGATACAACCAGTGGTGGCGGAGGAGGCAACTGGCTCATGAATGGTCTGTCCTCCCTGAGGGGACACCGGCGCACGTCGTCGGGGGAGCGGTCGGCCCGCGATCGCGACTCCACCGGCTCTTCCCAGAGACTTTCCACCTATGACAATGTCACCTGCTCCTCTAGCGGGGGGAGCGTCCCAAGCGTTTCCAGCACCCCGTGGTCCACGTCCTCCTGCGAGATCTCGGCGCCCGACTCTGGCGGGGACCCCTCGGCACACCAGAACTTCGGAGTCGGCGTAGAGGGTGGCGAAAAGGGGGAGTGGCTGGAAATGCAGAGGCAGGCGGAAGCAGAAATGGGCGGGGGGATGGTGACGGAGCCCAGCTCTGAACAGGACAGTATCGAGGCCATGGAACTTTGCACGAGCAGTGCGGCCGGCAGCGAGAACGGGAACTTGGCGGCTGGGGTGCCGTCCATAATCATGACCGAAGACGGAGATGGGACTAGCTTGACTCTGAGCAGTCTGGTGGAGGGATTAAAGGATGAGTTAACAAAGCAGAAATCCACCTATGATGCAAGAATTCAGAAGTAAGTCTTGTGTGGATCATTTTAATCCTGTTCATGTTGAATTTTAGGCATTGAATATAGCTCTTCTTGATATATTGGATGTAATATTCTAGTTTTACCAAACATTTGAGGTAATTTTTAGCAAAGTTTTTTTATTTTGAAGATTACATATTGTGGGCATTGGAGATTTTGCAATGAATGAATCTGAATGAATGAAGATACATGTGTAACAATACAAATTTCTTATTCTATGATAATTCATCCAAAATAATGAGGACAACTGTTAATCACTTTTACCTGTATTGTGCTACATCTTCTCAGACTGGAAGAGTCCAGTGTCGCTCTATGTGCCCAGATGGAGCGTCTGGAACAGGAAATGGAGCAAGAGAAGAAGAAACAACGCATGCTGGAGATCAAACTTCGAAACTCTGAGCGAGCGCGGGAGGATGCAGAAAATCGCAACCGACTTCTGGAGAAAGAGATGGAGGATTTCTTTTCCACATTGGGGGATCTGGCCCTGGGTGCGAGAACAAGTGACATTTGATACAAACAAAACTCTTTTTTTTGTCTGAGGCTTGTCAGTGTATCGGGGGCCGAATCCTCTTCAGTGCATCAAAACGTTCCTTAAAAAAGATCGAAAAAGAAAAGCATGTTGTTGCACATTCCCTACAAGCTTGAAATTTATGATAGGAAAATGATCAGAGGCGGTAAATGAACTCCCTTTCAGGATCAACTCCGCTTAACAAATTTGACATTTGCATGCTTGAAATCTATCGTTAAAAGGGTGCTTCTGTGATGAGCCAACACTCCTTGCAAATGATCCAGGGTTTATTTTATGAAGGCATTGTTTTAAACATTTCAGGTACCTGTTTGTGACTGATATAACATATTGTAACATACCTGACATTTTCTGTACTGTGAGCACTGAGTTTCTCAACCACTACTTTACATGGACTAAATTACTACATTTTGTGCTTAAACTGTAGAGTTATTAGAACTGTTCATGTTAATGCAGATAGCTGATTGATATTTGTCTTAATTGGGTATTTATGTTAAAGTAGTGACATTATTTAGGGTTCTATGTTACATGATACCACTCTGAAACCTGAAAAAGACATGGCTAGCAGTTGGTTAGCCTAGCTTTAGAGAAGAGAGTATAAGAGCTAATCTGGCTAAGCTGACCACCAGCACAAAAAGGCAAGTAATCACTACATCCTGTTATCATATTAAATGCCACATTTAATAGCGAGACAGTACCACAACACCTCTTATTTATTTACTCTCTTTAAACAGGAAGTTAGTCTTTATGCAAATCCAAGCCAGCTGTCTTAAGCAAATGTATATTTCAGTTTTCTTAACACACCTAAACAAAATTGCAAACAGTTTATTTTCCAAATTTCACGCAATTTCTCATTCCACAGAGTCAGTTCATTAAGTATCGGAAACAAAGAAATGTCTGTCTTTTTTGTCAATGCTTTCAAAACATGAAGTGGTTTTTGGCGGGAAAAAAAAGAAGCTAACATGTAAATGTATCAGTGGTATGTATTGGTGACGTGTGGCCCACAAACTCCAGAGTAGGACGGTGGTAAAAAGAAAGATTAATGCTCGGTCTATATTCAAACTTAGGTTTTTGAGTAGTGAGTAACCACTGTTGTGATTTGGCTACTACTTTTTTACAGTGACGACGTTAGCAGAAGCTCCTGTTTGTCTCAGCCTCAAGCGCTTCTGTGGTTTCACGTAGAGTTTATTTTATACACTTTAAAGCAGAAACAGGTTTCAGAAATCAGGATTTTCCAAACCGTTTCCTCCGTAGTATCTGAAGCATCAACGAGACGAAACTCCTGCCATAGCTGCCTCAAACTCTTTGTCCTCAGGCCCTTCCAGTGCCTCTTTTGTTACCGTGGGCATGGTTTCCAAGTCCATTTGATGGCAAAGCCTATCTCTTTACTCATCATTCTGATCCTTGCTGATATAAATCAATTCCTGATGTACACATAATAAGGATGACGGAAACATCTTAAAGCGTTACAGGTGCTAGTGGCTCCTTTCGAATACACAGTAATACCAAAGCTGGACCACCTCAGCTGTTGGCACGCAACAGATCCGAATCGCCTGCCTGGAAGCCATGTTGACTTTGGCACATGAAGCTGAACACTGCCCTCAGAGAAACAATGGAGTTTCCCGGTTGTGCCTTCAGGGAAGTGTTTTTAAAAACAGGAAATCAAATGTAACGTGCATATATTTACCCGGAGTCTGCTCAGTAGCCGCATTGTTTCCGTTTTATTTTAACACAATGAAATAACCGATGATGCTGATAAAATCACTCGAAGGTGCCAATTCTTGTGAAAGTCGATTGTGAACTGAGTGGAGGTTTTGCATCGAGAATGTATCCTCATAGTGAATGTGCTATTGAATCTTAAACTAGCCCTGTAAAAAAAAAAAAAAGAAAGAAAGAAAGGGAAAAAAACTGCCTCACTACGTTCAACCTACATTTCTGAATGAAGTTGTAACTCCAGAGTAATCCGTTAAAACACAGGAAACTGCTGGTCATGTTGTAAAGTTGTTAGGGTGCATAAATCAAAATGATTGTAACTCGTAAGGTTTGTTTCATCGAAAAAAATATCTTGATTTTTTTCCGAATTCCTTGTGGATATTAACCTATATTAACCTATTATACCTTATTTCCAATTAAGGTATTCCAAGCGAGTTTCTCTAAAAAAAAAAGGGCCCACTGATGATTATAATGCGTGATTTTTAGTTGGACAGCGTGACTGTTTGCTTAAGAAATAAATCACGTTATATTTTGCAGGTTTACAAGGTATCTGTCCTTTATGGACTCCTCTCCTACACAGACCAGAGTATCCTTGTCAAAACCAAAAGCATGTACGTTTATTCCAACGGAAATTTCCTTTTCACCTCAAATATGTCTCATGGTTACAGTTAAATGTTTTTGTTTCAGTTTGCTCTTCTGATGCTATTGGTGCTTATTTATTATGGATTTCCACTGTTGTAGTAAATGGCCCTGTGGGAATAAAGGTGACTAACTCGAGACTGTTGTGGGGAAATCGAGTTTCTGGAGAATGCAAGCAACACCTTTTCCACTTGTGACCTAAATTTGACTTTTCTACATAATGCTGTGAAATTTTGAGGTGAAAATTAAAGACAATGCCCCCTGTCCCCCTTTGGTGAATATGAGAAAATACATCATACCCATTAAAATAGCTTTCATTTACCAATACGTGACACAGATGTTTAGGGTTTCAGGAGTCAGAACCACACATTTGACAAAAAGAAGACATTCAATCATGAAACAAAGTGTATTTCTTTTATTTGCAGTACATATGTTGTTTTTTTTTATCACCCCCCCTTCCCCTATTTCCAAGAGGTGCATCATCAGATCCCAGTGCATGTATTCTAGTAGTGCACTTCTTCACTGGTTGCAGCTGGGACGCACAGATCCAGGAATTCTTAGAACTAGTTGCATGGCTGGATTCACTAGCAAACATTACAAACCAGCACCAGACATTTAACGATTTCTTGTAGGTATTTACTCAGCTTTTTTTGTGTGTGTGTGTGTGTGTGTGTTTATTAACATACTAATATATCCCAAATCCAAAAATCTGTCGGCGATGTGTAAATCAAAGAGCTTTCAGACATCAAATTATGGCCGACAGATATTTTGGAGGGAAAGACCGATTACGTAACATTTTGACTGAAAAAAAAAAAAAACGGCATAGAAATAACAATTGATCTTTTTTTGTAAAACGGAAAATAAAAATTAAAGGAGAAAAAAAGAGGAAAAAAAGGAAAACATGGATTGACGGTACCAAACATTTTCTTTACCTTCAGGAGACAGCTAAGGCTAAGCCCATCACATATTACTAGCACAGTTTTCTGAAGGTATTGCACATTTAGTTAAAAAAGAAAGACAAAAAAAAAAAAATTATATAACAATTCTCTTACTTCCGGGCGAAGTATACATAATGTACAAAACTAGAAGTCTGCTGAAACTGACAAATAGTACACTTTCAAATAAATAAATAATGGAATCTGTTATTCACACATCTTCGATAGCTAATTCTGCAGGTGACTAAATATTTGCACGAACTGGCAGAAACTCAGCGTGAGGTAGTTCATCAAAGCTGACTTAAATAAAATAAAAAAAAAGTAATTGTTTTGAGATATGTAATAATACTAATAAAGCAACAACAACCTAAGATGGAAAAATAAACTATAAAAAAAATGGTTTAAACTCAAATGAACAATGTTGGGTTAAGAAAATTAAGAGCACTTTTCCTTAAAAAAAATCATTTTTTTGATTGATTTCTGTTTCTCAGTCCATTAATTCTGCTTTTTGTACAGATGTTACACTGCTTATTTCTTAGATCGTACTCATCTACACATCTATTATAGGAATTATTTTTTTTCTGCCAGAAACTATACTAATTGCTGCAGTTCTACATTATTACATACTACATTATTTTTGGCTCCCTAGCTAAATATTGTTGTTCAGTATTGATTGAAAGCATTTCTTCGACATTGTAGCGGGAAGGGGCACCAGGTGTTTGTTACAATGGTGTTATGTAGTAAGTCGACATTTAGAATCATCTAGAAAATGGGTTGCACCAGATAAACTTGAGTGTAGATATTTTACACCCCTTGCCTATATTACTTAAAACTTGACATTAGTTTGCCAAATAAATAAATAAATCAAACTCAAACAGTGGTGTTTGTTCTTTAGCTAATGTTAGAGCTAAATGTTCTTTGTCCTGACAAAACAAACTTACTGTATAACAAGCCAAGACCATATAATATATATATACTGTATAATATAGGGTCATTTGTTCTGGGTGGAAAAAAAAAAAAGAATTTAAATGATAAGATAGCCTCTGTCAGCCAATATTAATAATATTAATGTTCCGGAAATTGGTTTACCGAACTTTACCAGTTAGCAGTTTTGCTGCTAACATGTTAGCTAACATTTTACCAGTTGAGTGACTAATTGCCCGAGCTAACATTTGGTTGTTAAAATGAGAGCTGTGTATCTCACAACACACTTGTTATGTTATATTAAGTGGTGTGTAGCGAATTTACAAAGCTAATATTTTCTTCGTAATATAGTGAAAATGAATGGTTGGGCAGATAACTAAGTTAATGCATCATTATTGTCTCAAGTACATAGCATTGCGTAGCTAACTGACAAGCTAAGCAATTCTAGAAATGTTCTATTTCATAAAACTTTTTGAATAAATTCCCTTTGAAAAATTGATAAAGTATCACTCAAGTCAACTTTTAGATAACCTTTTGTTGATCACATATCACATCTGTGCACATAACTAAGGAAGCTTATCGTTTCGTATATGTATATTTATATAATTTTGGTGTTATCGACCATTAATGGCGTTGCTCTTTGAAAACTATATATCATGATCTGAACTACACTTTCCATTGCCAATTTATAAAATGTAAACTCAATTAAATTTCCAAATGGTTATGTACCATGAGTGAAAAAGATGAAATAGACTAAATAATTTAAAAAATAAAACTGATGTTTGCACATTTTATATGTTCTTCTTATGCAAACATATTCATCCCTTTAAAACTAAAACAAAAAACACATTTATAAAAGGAACAAATCTTTTGTCTTTTCACATAGCCAATTCTTGCATGTTTTTTTAAACTATTTCCATCAAATCAAATACATTTAGCAAGCTTTAATGATGCAACCCAACTTTTTTTTTTTTTAAACTATCCACTTAAGGTAGCACACTTTGTAACAGTTTTATGAATAGCTGGTGCCTTTCAGAAACTTTAGCCACGTCTGAGATACATGCCACTACATGATCAGATCTCTTGACAATATTTGGCAGACAAAAAGCAACGTGGGCTACAGTGTGCGGTACACTCTAAAGACAACCTTCCCTCTTTGTGGTTCTCGACAGAGTGCTCTCCAACACAGATAATCCTAGCAGTTCATCAATAACACACAATAACTACAGAGGAGAAGATTGCATTTTAATTTTTTTGCAGATTCTTTGCCGCAGCCTTCCTAAAAGCTGGAGTTTGTGGATAATATGGATGTAAGGCTTGTTTGTTTTGTTTTTTTAGTACCACAAGGTTAACATATTAAAGAAACACTGTGGTAGTTTGGCTTTTTCTCTCAGAATGTTTTCGTTTTCTAGATTTTCGCTATACTCTCGATCAGCCTTCCGAAGAGTTAACTTTACCCGAAGCAGTTCATCTGCTGCTCTCTATTTTAACTGACACGTATATCAAGTATTATGATGAAATGTAAAAAAAATTAAAATAAAAAATAAACTAAAGAACCTCTAATCTGGTTGCTGTCACCGCAAAGAAAGACTTCTTTTACTTTGATGAAAAACCTTGATAAATCTGCCCCTTTCCTCCGAAAATGCCTTGAACATGCAGAACCGCACCGTAACCGCCTCGTGCTCCATCGTTTTTCTTACCCTTACGGTACACAGCAGCCTCCAGCTGAAGTGTCAGAAATTCCAAACAAGTAGAAAAATAGACAATACATTTGTGAGAACTACCACCCCACCAGACATTACCGTTTTGACATGGAAAATACCACAAAGTTACCAAGACGCCAGAAAACCTCTAATTACATCAGCAATACACTTTCTTTCCACGTACTAAGGAATGAACGACAAACAACAGGCACTTTTCCCGCCAAGACCAAAATCAAATGCGCTCGGAAATTATTGCATACGGTCAGAATAATTTATTTCCCGCGAGTTTGGTATGTTCGGTGATGCTCGGTGTTCCGCGTCCCTCCGTTTGATTTCCGATTACAGGCAAGATCCCGTTTCGATTTTCGAATTCACCAAGTTCATGCTCCAAACGCTCCAAACTGCAGTCCCCCCAGAACACCAAATACGACAAACGTCCGCATGCTTTCTCAGGATCTATACTCCCTACTTGACTGAAGCAAATTCCATTTTCATTTTCACAATCACCAAACTTGACGAGCTCGCTCGACAACTCTCCATCTCAAAATAAACCCTCTCTAAGCACATTTTAAAACATTCTAAAGACCACCAGTCACCAAAAACCGTTCTGCTTAACACGGTCCATAACGTTGCACCCACTTGCTGGACATAGGAGGTACTTTAAAGCACTTTGAAAAAAAACAAAAAACAAAATAATACATAAAATCGCCACTGAGGATGAATCCCGCAGCACCTAAGTGTGCCATGCTACAGCCTAAAGGTAGAAGGTAAAAAAATAAACATAAAAAAAGTCTAATTTCAGCATTTCGAAACATCTGACTGATAAGGAAGTAAAGAATCAGGCGATCATAAAGCTTTCAGAAAAGTGACATTTTACCATGTAGGAAGCTGTAGTGACTCAAAAAAGTCTTCTTTTTTTTTTTTTTTTTACAGACAAATCTAAACGATCTTAGTTAAAGAAATGGATATCTCTTGAACTAAAAACAATATCCGCATTATGTCAGATAAAAAACAAAGAAGAGAAATTCCAAAACCATACCCCCGTCAATTCAATTAGGTTTCAGTGGCTCACTGCACACTTTTAATTGAAGATAAAACTACATCTACCATAAAATCTGTACAAACTCGGTCTACATTTATATGGCAAGTTGTGGAAGCCGCAGCTTACAGGTGAAACAGACGACTTTCTAACAGAAAAACGGATCACATCATGACAATTTACAGATATCTCTTTAAATTCTCGCCGTCGGTCGCTACGAACCGAGGCGCCGCGAAATAAAAATTCGATTACCTTCTTAGGTTTATGAAAAATTAAGAACTAATACGATAAATTACAGCTAGAAATAAAGACTAATGCTAATTTTACAACCAAAAAAACAGAAAAAAAGAGGTCACTAAGGAGGAAAAAAACAAAACAAAACAGATCTGTCCTTTCAAAAAATGTTTCTCAAACAGCTACCTGGGTGGAGACGAGCATGAAGAGGAGGCAAATATGACCGGGCGGGGGGGGACCAGGAGCCGGGGGGGGGGCCCTGCCCGGGGGGGGGGGGGGGGGGGGGCATTACCCAGGAGGTGTGGGCCAGGTGCTGGAACCAGGACCGGGTCCTGGGGGTGGAGGCGATAGTCATCTGCAGCAGCCCACGGGGCCGCTGGCCGTAGCAGCGCTGGCAGCCACGGAGGCGGCGCCGGCCGTCTCCAGGCTGCGGTCAGTGTCGGTCAGGGTCTGGTCGGTGGACATGGAGGAGGAGGCGTCGTTGGCGGGGGCGGAGGAGGACGCAGAGGGGTGGTGCTGCGCGGGGCCGCTGCTCACTGCTGCACCTGTGCTATGAGAAGCAGGAGGAGGACTGTGGTCAGTAACTGAGATCTGACGCTAACACCCCAACACACACACACACACACACACGTTGTGGGACAGTTTGCCCTCCTCGAAACGTAGGTGGACGTGGCAGTTTTGTACAAACTTCACCAACCTATGGAGGCAGGCTGTCCCCGGACGACACCGTTCTTTGTCCGTTCCTCCCAGTCCAGCACTTCTTTATATATCAATTCTGAAACAAAAAGCATTCCAAAAAAGAAAAGAGTCTTGGTCAAATAGCGCAGTGACACTGGATCTGAAAAATTTCAAATGTGAAAAAAAAAGAAAAAGAAAAAAAAAGAAGATAACGTTAGATTGACGTAGCAGGCTGTTTTTTCATTAAGAGTTATTTGACTTTTAACCCTGTAATGCCAAATGTATAATATTTGATACATATGGTTTCTGAAATGTTTTGCATCTGACACCTTTTGCATAATTAAATGGTAAAAATCGTATTGTACACAATAAGATACACCTGATAACAGGGGGCAGAAGACTACACGAGAAATAATCTTGACCTATCGCATAGTAATAAATTATTAATATTAAAAATGTATTTTTGTGTTTTCTTTGTACATATTTTGTTAAAAGGCAAAATAAAGACTTAAAACCAAAAAAAGTAATTTTCTGTTTTGTTTTATTCTTGGATCGGGCTTTAAAGGGTTAAGGAGCAGAATTGGCAATTGGTATCCCCAAGCAAAAGCTACTGGAAGCATATGTTGCCCATGATCACAACAGGCTGACGAGAGGATCAGTTCTCAGTCAGAAAAGGCTGCTTTCTGTCCTGTTGGGAAGCTAGTTTGGGTAAAGTGTCACTATGCATTGAGCTTGTTGGAATGATCTTGTCAGCAGGTGGCAGTGTAGGCCAAGTGCCTGCAACTGTTTGAGAGTGAAGTAACTGCTACTTTAAAAAAAGAAAAAAACTAATTTAAAAAGCAATATAGCAAAGACAAGTAGATTGACAATTTGTTTCATCTCTGCGTGTTCGCTTCGACCAAACCAAAATGCTGCAATCCACTGAGTCCTTTGGACAACAGGAGAAAAGAGAGGGCCTGTCCTACCTTTCCACTCCTCCACTGTGTGCTCCCTCTCATCCAGTTGCTTGTCTGTTATCGCAGGCGGTGGCTTTGAGAAGACAGAAAGGTGCACGTTTGCTTTTATGAGAGCAGCCATTTTCAACACGTACATTACTTTACAGGTAAATGATGTTGGGCTAGAACAAAGACGCCAAGTATGGCTCCAACAATATTCCACAAGGAGGTGCATCTCGCTGTGGCCAATGTGAGCACAGTTTTCAGCCGACCGCTTTGAAACTAGTACGAATAAGTACATGCCCTGAGTGGAAACACAAGCTCCAGGAGGACAAAAAAAAAGAAAACTGCAGTGGAAATCTACAACAGGAAAACTGGAGTAAAAAGAGTTTTTCTTTTGTCGTTATTTTCTTTGGATGACCAAATGAAACATTACAAAGTACTGAATTTATACTGATTTTTATACTTTTTCTTTTACAAAAATTAGGTGGAAGGAACACCCTGAAAGGCGTCAGAGACCCACGCTCAGGCCGGGATTTGATCCATTAGTGAGGTGTCAGCACCATAATCTGAATACAAATCTCTTGTCAAGGCTGATCTGTGAGCGCTGAGGAATCTTTTCATGTCTCAAAACGGGTAACAAAGGCAGTAAGCGGTTTGCTCCATTTGCAGATCCGCCTGATTGTGGGCAAAAATCAATTCGACTTGCTTCCCAAGGAGAGTCAAAACGGTTCCCAGCACACACCGATTCCTAAATTTCCAAGACGTTTTCAGACATTAGCAGCGCGAGCACGTGCCGACCGAGTACTTACTGCTTCCACTTCGGTCGGGTCGTACCACACGTTTATGTAGGGGTGCTGGAGGGCCTCGTCCACTGAGATGCGCTTTGAGGCGTCTATGACCAGCATCTTGGATAGTAGGTCTCTGGCTTGGCTCGCTGATAAAGACAGAGACACACACAAATGAAAGGTCAAGTTCCTGCTGGGAGAGTCTGCCCCTTCCGGGTCGAACGGGATGTCGGAGGAGGACGCAGCGCTGGGGAGCCGGTTTAGAAACACACCGGGGAATTTACCTGTAAATTCAAGCATCAAATATTTGGAGGAGACCAATCTGGGCAAGCTTTGCCTACCTCAGCTACTTCTATCAACAGAACTTTGGGGGAAAAAAAGAAAAAAGGCAATGCCGATTCTTAACCATGTACAGAAGACCGTATACTACTGATTTTATTTTTTGCCTTTTAAGGTAAAACCTCTTAATGACATAGGATAGATTGGGAGACAACCTAGAGTTTAATCTACCATAGAGTTAATAGACTAATTTTGGTGACGGTCTAATAATCTGATGGCCGAGTACATCGTTATTTTACCTCAGAAGCAAAATGAAAATTTACAAAGAAATTACAACAAAAAAAGGGGGCCAAAAACCAAATGGATATTCTGCTTTCGGCCTTCAAAGGCTGAAACTGAAACTTCATTTCAGACTGAAAAATCCTGTATTTTAAACCTTGTGTATGTACCTTTAATTAAATATGCTATAAAAAGAAAAACCTAGTTATAGTGCGTGTTTTGAAAGTATGGGGAAGTAGTCCGTGACCATATTTGCACATGATTAATGTCAAAACGCTGCTTTCAAATCCTATTTGAAGTCACTAACTCCTCAGGCTGTTTACCTCCTGAGACAGAGATATGCACCCTGCTTTCACCGTCCCTCATTTTGGTCGCAAACCTCTGCCAGCGTGACTCATCTGAGCTTTCGGAGCAACAAGTAGAGGCAGACGATGCAGTTAAACCTGAACGCTCAAAATGGAGCCGGGTGCTGTCACATATTTTGACGGACGGAAAAAAAAGACAAGCCGCTTTTTCTTTAAAAAAAAAAACAGAAACAACAAAAAAAACACAGCTTGTGTCTGTAATTTTTAAACATGAAAAAGCACCCTCGGGGTAAATTCCTCCCCACGGCGAGCGGCTCGGCACTGAAACGTCAAAAGTGTGCGAGAAAACGCCGAGGAGCCGCTTTTGGATTCGAATCAATCCTCAGGTACAAGAACGCTTTGAAACAGTAAACCATGCCGTGTCTGTTTTCTGTGGGTGAAAGTTCCTATTCAACTCCAGCTTAAGGTCTTATGCCGCCTCACCTTTCAGCTTGTTGTGCTCCGAGTCGGCGGGGAACAGGACGTCGGGGAAGAGCTTCTCGAAGCTGTAGCCGGCGTAGCGCGGCCGGTTCTCCACGTAGGTCCTCACCGACTGGTTGAGCTTCATCAGGAACTCCTGGGACGGAGTCCCCAGCTGCTCGATCACTTTGTTCCACTGGTCGATATCTTGCGGTTAAGGTGTTAAGAAAAGGAGCGGCCAGAGGTTGGACAAACAGGGGGGGGGGTCATATCTGACTGGGAAATGCTTCAAAAGTACTTTTGGAATCGAGCCGAAAAACCAACATGTCTGTATTTTAGTCTCTTTTTCTTTTTTTTTTTGCAGAGCAGGACTGCAATGAAACTTATTGGGAGGTTTTTGATGATTAAAATACGTCTAAATTTTGTCTGTACATACTCCCCCGTGGCGAGAAGAGGGATAAACACGCTGTGGTAAATAACACATTTCGGGCATCTGCTCTGGGGGGCTCAAGAGCTCCAGATGCCACAACGACACATTTGCTCTTAGAAGCAAACACACAAATGTATACAGAGAATGTCACACACATAGAAACACTTGTTGATGTCTTTGTTCATCCTTTCCAACAGAAAGCAAGAGGGAAAAGCTCGGCGTCTCTTTAAAAAAAAAAAGAAAAAAACGACTGCATATTTCACCGGCCCAAAAACAATAAGAATCATTAAAAAAAATTATTAAAAAGGACCGAACAATTGTCATTGGTTAAACGAGGACTGGTTGCTAAAATTTATCTCATCGATTCATCCAAATTTTCCATTTTGAGTCTTTTTCTGGTGTTGGTTCGGTTTCGGAAACGCAATACGGCGTCTTTAATCTCCAGAGGACAGCAGCAGAACAGATCACTACACTTTTAGTGCCTTTTGATACGAGGGGAAAGCCCTTTTTTAAAGTCGGATCCCGGCAGCAGTGTGAAGTGAGACAAAGATGGCCGTCACAAACTGGGAAACCGGCTCATTGGTAGTCGGGACATTCACTGTAGCATGTGGCCCTTTTCCACTATCGCCTGTTCAGGCTGAGTCAGCATGACTGGACTGTTTTTTTCATGGATTAGCATCTGGTACGAGTTCTAAGTGGAAGCATCTACAGTACAGACTGCAGTTTGCAGATGTGATGATTCAGGAAAATTACTCCTCCACAAAAACAGCTATCTCTGTCAAATCACTACTAAAATACTACTAGAGTATCTGCTTTCAAACATACTTCGAAATTAGTATTCAAATTCATTTCAATCAATCTTTCAATCTGGAAAAAAACTAATATTTTAATCGTGAGTAGTGGAAAAACAGTTTTTTCTGATATATTTGACAGGATAGTAACTCAAAATCAGCCTTATAAAACACCTTTACAGATGCCCTACAATTTAATCAGTCACATTTGGTGCCAAGGCATCATTCTGCAACTAAAAAGGACCCAAAAGGACACATCAGGCAGGCGGGGTTACATGTCCTGTCCAAAGACATTGTACGCTGGGGCGGGGATTCGAACCAGCGACCTTTTGGATGTAAGCTACGCTCGAGATGTGGCTCGGTTTTAAATTAACAAAATACATGTCATCTTTTTGGCAGAAGTCAAAAGAAAAATGGAACTTAAAACATCAAGAACAACTTGAGACTGAACTAAATTTATAGTGGAGTAGTCCGTTTTGGTCGGTGGCTGCTGGGTTCTGCGTGTTGTGACGCTCACATGCTATCATTTGTCCAGCGTGGTGGTTTTGTGTCGTTTCTTCTTTGTCAAATGGTATGAAAGAAAGACCTCTAGAAAACGCAGCACCCCAGCTTTTTCAAAGAGACGCAGTAACTATTTCCCCCTTGTGTGCAAAGACATGAACAAGACGTCAGACAAAAATGATGAGACGGGAAGGTCTTTTTTTTTGGGAAGATGGGGGGTTGGGAGGAAGAGGGGGGGGGTTCAACTCAAGGATACGATCAGTGCCTGGAAACAACACACTACCCCGGACCATTTCAGCCATGATGCAGCCAACAGACCAGACATCAACTGAAAAACGAATTGACAACCACCTAATTAGCATGCAGGACTAAAAAAAAACCCAAAACAAACACAACAAAAACAAACAAAGCCAAATAATTTTCAGACAAAAGGGAAAAATGATGACTTGAAAATGTAAAAAAATCATGATATGAGCAAGGTGACGTGTGAAACATGACCAAAAAATAAATAAATTACAGCATGCGGCACGGTGCATTTCCATCATGAAGTGATTTTGAAAGGTGAGACGTCGACTCTCAGGGGTTTTTTTTTTTCTATGTTATGAATTTTAGCACCCTGTGTATCCTCCCTGCAATCCACCACGGGTATTTAAAGCCGAGACGTCCTCGGGCGTCTGGCTGACGTTTCGTCTTCCCTTTCCCTTCTAAGTGTGTGGCACTGCAGATTAAGAGGCTGTTTTCTCAGTGAGCCGAGAACAAAAATGACATATTACACTTTTTTTGCCGTGACGGCTGCATCAACAAAAGGTGTGTAGAGAGCAGTTTGGAGGATAGAAGAGGGCGTTTCTCCTCTATGAAAAAGTCAAACTATTAAATTTCTATTTCAGGCGCCTGTAGACTCTCGTCTGTCGGTTCAAAGAGCAGGTGGGTGGCCGTGAGTCGAGGTGTCAGGAAGATGTGAGAAGTAGAATTTCAATAGTTGCGTGTAATGAGGAAGACTAAAAAATAAAGTTTTTTTTCGTTTTTTTTTTTTGTGGAGAGGAAAAAAAAGAAAAGCCAGACACTGCTGCAAGCAGCTCAAGGATACAATCCCTTCCTGGAAAAAGGATTTTGTGGCGAACCATTTCTGCCATAATGCAGCCCACAGCCCAAATATCCACTAAATGTGTGCAGCATAAAAGGAGGGAAAAGAGAATCAGCAAGAAATGCAACAAGTAAGCAGGAGGAGTTTGGAAAGCCTTTGATTTGGTTCTTAACCTTTGCTCGAATTCACAGGTTGTCTTCCGATACAATTTGTAGTATGGTTATTGGTTATCATCTTTTTATATCTGACAGTCTAATTATTAGATTTGTATCGAGTTAAACATTAGGAGTGATTTGTCTCTTTTTATTAAGATTAAGAAAGTAAGATTCATACTTCTAAGTATAAACCACAGCCTGGAGCTGGGTAAGTGGTATTAAGAAAAGGATCAGCTGACCTGACGCTGTTTAAAAAACCCAGAGGAGACTAGCTGGAAGCGTCCCCGCTACAACTGGCCTTAATGTGCTTAATGATTTCGCTCGTCGAGCTTCTACTAACTGCGATAAGTCTGAAGCAGGGCCGCGAAGCATGCGCGGGCGGATTGATAAAGGCGATTTCTAGCCAGGCTGCGTTGGGGCTCAGCCGTCTCTTAATAAAACATCAAACGCATGCTAAAGCTCTGCTGGCCACCGCAGTCTTCAGACAGGAAGTTCCCCGCAAAGCAACCCTACCCCGCATGCCGACTTCCCCCCTGAGCGTAACCTTTGGAGAAACGTGGAGTGTGTGCGCGTGTGTGTGTGTTTGGGAAGTGGGTCTTAGAACAGCTCAGGGGGAGGAAGGGGGTGAGGGCCATGCAGCAGGGGGGGGGGTGGGGGGGGGGGGCAGTCCGGCGCGGCGCGGGGGGCGGGCGGTGTGAGGCCGGGGGCGCTCCGGTCCACTCACCGTTGGCCTGGTAGCCCATGCCCAGGATGACCTCGGGGGCGCGGTAGTAGCGGGTGACCACGTACGGCGTCATGAGGAGGCCCGTGGCGGCGGTCCGGGCCAGCCCGAAGTCCAGGATCTTCAGCGTGCAGTCCGACTTCACCACGATGTTGCTGGGCTTCAGGTCCTGCACAGAGCGCACGGCGGGGGGAGGATGAGGCCAGGGGACGGGATGGAGGGGAAACGAGCATTTTACAGCAAAAAAAAGTGGACAAATGTCGGGCCCTGATGCACAAAATATAGGACTTCATGCAGTTTTTTTTTTTCCCCGCCCTCCTGTGTGGATGATCCTGATGAGCTACAATGACATTATCGGTGGAGCTCTTATGGACTTCCAACCCGTAAGGCAATCCTGCTACAAAACCACGCCGCCTGGGGCTTTAATCTGCAAATGGCCACGCTCCGTTACACCCCGCTGCCCTGATAGACGAGTGACGAGAAATTACCCACACGTTGAAAGAGGAAAAAAATGTCATTTTAAAAAACGAGAGGAGGCGAGATGGACCCGTTCTCCTTACGAGAGCTTTGTGTGTCGAGTCGTGCCGGAGCAAATGAGGCTGGCAAGTTCTGCCAGCAGGTCAATTAGTTCTGGCCGACGCGGCGAGAGGAGCTCTCCTAATCTACTGCTAAATATCTCGCTCGGGGTGATTGACGCCGTGCCGTCGTTCGGTCCCCAAAGTTAATCCGACGGGGCTGTGAGGGCGTGTTTGTGGGAAATGTGTCGCTGCTTTTTCTCCGGTCTCGTGCGTTAAAGGGATTCCGTCAAATCAGGGGCTTCTTCAGCCTGGGTGTAATCAGAAAAAAAAATAATAAAAAACAGCCCACAGAGATGCTCGGACGCGTCGCAGTCGTTCTTCTAATGTTCCCCTGCTGGATCGATCTTCGTATTGCCAGCAGGCGGGTTTTAGCTGAAGATTTTGGTTCCGTTTCAGGCTGCTATCACCAGCAGCAGCCGCAGAGCTTAGCTTGGCACATGAATGAATCCAAAAAGTGGAAGTAGGCAAAAAAAAAAAAATGCCCGTCTGACTAAATTCACCCCTCAGCTTATCACTGTTTGAGCTGCAGAAGGAAAAAGTGCAGAGTCAAGAGCTGTATGATGAACTCCTTTGTTGTTTAATGCAACGGGGATGGGAACCTTTTTCCACTGGCATTAACACGACCCCAAACCTCCAGAGCCATTAAAATTTTTTAAATAAATCTATTTTTTCTGAATATTCTCCTTCCTTTTCTCCACCCCTTTGCCCTTACCTTTTATTTTCAGCCCGAGTGAGGCTGTTCTTTTCAAAACAAGGAGTAGTGACTATCTAGCCATCCAAAAGCGCCCACAAACACACGAACACTCACACGTTCTGTGTGGCTTAGCCTACCCTCCCTGCCAACGCTTTGGTCCTACCAAAAACATTTCCAGAATGCAAACGCAGGACTTTATGCTCCAAAACCAAATCGTCTAAGCGTACAGGCTGACCCTGACCCTCCCCGAATGGATGTCTAAATGTTACGGCGCTTTGCCGGCAGAAACTGTGCCTTAGCTTTGCTGTACTGTCCAAAAAGGGCCAAGAAAGTGGACAAAGATTTGCTTTGCAATGAATTAAAATTGACTTGTAACTGTTTGCGATTTCTTATTTAGAGTTCACCTCTTTAATAAAAGGTTGGAAATTATCTGTTTAGCTGACTGAGAAAGCCGACAACTTTCTAATGGCCAAAGTTGAGCTCTTTGGAGCCTTTGTCTCTTCCACAAAACTTTCAAAGGCCTCATAAATCCAATCACACGTGTGTCTTAAGGATAATACGAGCTTGGTTTTTCGGTGCCGAGTTGGCTTATCCTGCATTTCCAATCGTCAGGGTTGTTCGCGCGTTCATCAAAATTGTGTATGTATGAGCCAGCTCTTGCTCATCTTGACCTCCCGTTCGTTTCGGTACGGGAGCAGCTTACCCTGTGTATGATGCCTGCAGCGTGCAGGTGTTTGATTCCACACAGCATCTGGTAGAGCAGGTAGGACAGCCGCTCGTGGTCCAGCTCCATCTGGATCACCTGGCAGAGGTTGGCGTCCATCAGCTCCATCACCAGATAACTGCGGGGGGGATGGCGGAGGTTAAAGTTCCCCATACCAAAAAAAAAGGTTTTGCAACATCTGGCGGTGAACCTTTTTTAAGGCCTCCTTTCCCTTTTTAATGCAGCAACATCTGCTGGAGTCAGAGTTGGAGTAACTGTGCAGAACACTCACAATGGGTAAACAAATCGTCTTTTTTTTCATGCCGCAATTTGGTGCATGTGCCCGTATGTGTCAGCTTTAATCCGTACTTTAATGAATCTGAACAGTCTACCCCTGACGTATCCCGATCGCCAGGACGCATTCGAGCACACAAACACGCGGGCAAACGGAGCGCACGTCCGCCGACTCAGCCCCCTCAGCCCTCTGGCAACCATTTGTCCGGTTTCCTTTTTAGCTCCAATCGGCAGACAGAGCAGAGTAGCAACACACAAACGCAATCATCTCTAAGACACGCACACACATACATACACACACACACATCATACGCCACAAAACCGTCACTTCCCCCACATATCTATGTTTCCACTTACACGGACATCTTGTCAACTTCGAAATACAGAACAGACCTAGCTAAAAATACCCCGACGCTACTCGTTTTAAAAGTTTCACTTGGGGTGCGCAACCACGACAGAGCACGACTGAACAGACCGGCTCGAATGGCGATCCGTCCAACTAAGAATGAATAAATAAACAACTAAATAAATAAGCTGGTGTTGAGCACGATGCCAGCAAAACCCCGACAGGTTAACAGCATCAGCCTCTCCCCGTTCCGGTTGTATTCACCAGGCTCTTTGCTCTTTAATAAGCTCAGAGTTAAGAAGTATTTTGTTGAATGAGGCACCATCAGGACAACGGCATATCTGGCTCTAAGGTCGACTTCAACCTGGCCTTTTGAGGATGTCAGCTTTAGGCGGCGACTCCATTCTGGACCCATGACATCAATCAGAAGTGTTTAAATGTTTAAATTAGAAGTTTAAGTGCTAACTAACTAATGCTAATGAGATAATGCGTAAGCACTGAGATGTTGCTGCCAAGCTACTAAAACAACACCTAAAACTTTTGATTGCATCACCATGGTGCATTTCAGCGAGAAAATTGGCTGACTGAATTTTTGAGATACCAAACTTGAAGAAAAGATTCAATTAAAAATGATAATTTTAGCCAAAAATACGATGATCCCCATAATCATTGCTATGGTCGCTGTTATTGGAGCTCTGCAATACTCACACATCTTGGAACTCCTCCAGTGTCTTCTGTGGTGTGAATACATTTAGTAGGCCGATGATCTGCCACGACAAAAAGGTTAAGTTATAGAGGAGGTTTGATTCAACGAACCGGGGAACAAAACGCGCAGAATAAAAGGGGCAAACGAGGTGAACACATTCTCACATTCTTGTGGTTGACGCATTTCATGAGCACCAGCTCTCTGTAGGCCCGTTTGGCGTGGGTCTGGTTCTGGAAGGGCCGGCTCAGCTTCTTGATGGCGACGTTTCTCTCCAGGTTGTGGTCGTAGGCAGAACTGGGGCGAAGAAGCAAAAGGGGGAAGTGAAAGTTAGTCCTTTTTCATTTCTTTTTCTTCGAGGAAAACGGGTTTCTAAGGTTTTTTTGTTGCGTGTGAGGGGACAGCTATCAGCTATCTTTCGTTTCTAGATATCCTCCTCACAGAGGAAAGTACAAATCCAGGTTTAGGGCTTAAAACGGCGTGGAAATCGCCGCTTAATGACCGGTACGGTGCATTTCCACCGGTACAGGCTCAGCACTACACCGTATTTCTGCATTTCCACAGCCACAGGCTTCATAATAACCCTAACAACGGAACTGGCGGCAGTTGTTGGCGTCTCCGGACCGATTCTGCCCTTTTCCCGCCGCTCCGCTCCAGACCGGCCGGCGGGTCCTTACCAGACTATTCCCTGTGCTCCGGATCCGATGGGCCTGAGGTTCTGGTAGCGCTTCAAAACGGTGAAGGTGGAGTCCCCCACGTCTATGCTGTAGTACTCCTTCTCACGCTTGTTGCGGTTCATGGTGACGCCGTGGACGAGCGCTCGCTGGGGCCGAGCATCCAAGGGGTGGGTCGCCTCTGGAAACCTGCGGGACAAAGAGGGAGAGGCTCCGTTTGAGAGAGCGGCCTGGCTTTTTCGAGTTTCCGAAACCTGCCTGAAGCTCGCCATCATTGAGTGTGCTTCAACTACAAGAGAAAGAAACTAATTTAACTACTATACGTGACCGAAGAAAGAGCCTGGGAACTCTTCTTCTACTAGTTTTAATGACTCCATTTGAATTTGAGCTAGAGGCTGATTTAATGAGTCATCGAATTGTTGGATGGAATTGTCAGGGCTAGTAAAAGGAGGGTTATCGATTTCTGGTGATCGCTGTGATCCGGTGAAATCCAACTGAGCGCCCCCGGGCGAGCGGCGACCCGGGCACGGATGAGGAGGCAGGAGGCCGGATCTCACGCCGGGCCGGGGGTTGACGAACCATTAGCGAGATCTGGAGCATCGCGCTGAGGCGCCGTGCGCTCCGCACGCCACTGCGGGACTCCTCTCAACGACCCATTCCGCCCTTCAGCATCGGTTAGCCTTAAAGCCGTAGCCCTTTTTTCTATCACCTCACTATCAGTAGGAGATCCTCTCATCTCCCAGTGTCAAATTATCTCTGATGTTTACATCCGGGCATGATGACCACTCCTCCCTGCCTGTCTCCTCTAAGCAGAGCTCCCCCCCTGGGCCTGCTCTTCCTCTTTTGCTCTCGATTTATCCCTCCGGCTCCTCAACATCTTTGTTTTTTCTCCCTTTTTCTCTCTCTTCTTTCTCCTCTGTCTTACTCACTTTGACTCCGGTAAGAGCAACTTGTAAGCAGCCTGCCGCTGAAGCACGGGGATGGATACAGACTATAAAACATCCCACCGCACTTACTTTATCCTAAAGAGTGGGGGGAAAAAGCATAATGTTGGATGTGAGCATAAAGATACTCATTTATAGCAAATAATAATAGCTGTAGGGAGAGTCCTCCATCATTATCAGAGGCACACTGGACTGGACGACATCTTGATACCTGCCAGAGGCAAATAAAAAATAAAAAAATAGAATAAAAAAAGCCACAATTGAGCTCACAAAACTACTAGAAAGGGTCAGAAGCAAATCTGTCCCCCCTGGCCACACAGAACCAACTCAAAACTGGGTGTCCGGCAACTGGTCGTTGGTCACCCGAGTTTGTTTACATAAGCGACCGAGCAGCGATGAGCCTTTCCGGGTAATGTTTGGCCCCAATCAACCAGCAGCGGCCTCATTTCGCCACGCTTACGAACACAGAATTATCTTTCTGATCGCACATGAAAGTTGGAAGAGAACCCCAGGTATCCCATCAGTCACGGGCAGAAGAGGAAGCCGTCTGAGAAACGAGCCGTTCCTCTAACAAGCCGCATGAGGACGAACAGATAACCGGGTAAAAAAAAAAGGCAGCCAGATCTGGCTTTTGAACTGGCAGCCCTTTTCCGATCCCCGGGCCCCAAAGCTGTCCGTCAGCGTCCCTCCCGGGAGACGATCCGTCTCCGACTGGCCGTCTCACTCAGCATGCAGCGAGATTTTTTTGCGAAACATCAAACGGCTCAGAGTTATCAGGGCAGCTGTGATGGAGTCCACCAGCGGCTCTGGATTTTTTTTCTTTCTTTTTCTGCAAAGCGCTCACCTTTAGGGGGGGGAGACGACTGATCAGGGGCTTCTCTACAAATATAATAATCCCCAGCCTGGGTCAGACCAGACCTAGTTTCCACTGATCAGTGTGAAAACTATGAAACAACACTCCGGAAAAATTTAAAAAAAAAAAATTAATCAAAGAGTGACCAAATTTGTTCAATAGGATTATTAAAAAAAAAAATACATCAATCTGTGGCGCTATGACGGAGTATTACGAGCACATAAAAAA
Organism: Menidia menidia; assembly: GCA_907169785.1. Lineage (NCBI taxonomy): Eukaryota > Metazoa > Chordata > Actinopteri > Atheriniformes > Atherinopsidae > Menidia > Menidia menidia. The sequence continues at coordinate 11,723,337 of CAJRST010010001.1, forward strand.
AGGAATTAATTACAAGATTAAAGTAGTTTTTCTTGAACATTCTTTTTAGCGTCCTGATACTTATGACAATCTTATTCTGTTGTGGCAAAAGATGAAGTATCTCCTTGTTTGTGAAGCCTATTATAAAGTACATCGCCACGAAACGCTCCACGGCCTTCATTTTATCAATTCTCCTCCTCTAAACAACGTAGGATATTTACAACGTTATTCTCGTAATTTATTCTCGTCAGACAGCTCTGCCCATCAGCCTGGAATGGGCGAGTAGGTCTACAGAAAGCTTTGTCAGGAGATAATGAAAGACAAGCGACGGATGTCCCAACAAGTTCGCCCCAAGGTTAAATTGTGCAATGCTCACAGAAACTGAAAAAGAAAAAAAATACGGCCTCGGCATGTTACATGTCAGCTGCAGAGTGAGCCGAGTTTCTTCCCAACAGCGCCCGACAAATGCTAATATGCCATGAAAGTACGACTACTAAGCTAAGCGTGGGTTGCTTTCCTGTTCCAACCTGCAGTTTTTGGAAAGGTGGCGCTTTCAGAGACGATAACCAGACCATCCATCCAGCTGACCATTGCAAGCTGATGTCCAGTCACACTAATCTGCACGTGCACGTTAGCATTTTAACATCATCTTTAAGTCAAATCAAGCTGTTTAACTACACGTGCCACCTGTTTTCTTGCATGCATTTGAAAAAAGCTCTTAATATAAACACAAATGGAATCCCATTTTATACATTTTCGTTTTTTCTTCCATCTGGTTTGGACACACGCTGCTAGAATTGCTACAGAAACAAGACGTTTGCTTACTTTTTCAGACAAATCTCTGAAAAACAAGTCAAGACGCCACCTGAAATGTGATTTCATACACCTGAGGTTCCGTTTAGAGCTAGGCCATAAACCCACATCGTGTCAATTGACTTGAATCAACTTCAGACATTATATCTAGTTTCTGTTTTTCCTCCATCGACTGCGTATACGACAGCTACATTGGACAGCGTCCAATCTAACAGATTTCATTGAGGCTTCTTCACTGGCAGGAACTTTTCTATCTGTATCAAAGTCGTGTGCACGCATGCTAAAGCCGTTTACTCACAACTAGGAAGGATTCCATCCTTTTAAACTGGGATGTTGTTTTAAAAACACTTCAGCTTAGTTACGGCCTTTGAACATGGCGTTCAGTTTCCTTTCGTGCCCGAAACCTATTTGCAGGAGCATGGCACCTCGCAGAGGTGCGACTGCTGGAGGTGTGAAAGCCTTTGTTTTCGTTTGTTGCAGGTCAGAGCGTCCTGGTGGCCGGGGGCCACCCCATCTGAGTATTCTCCACCTCAACTAATCCTGTCCAGGAGTCAGGGAGGACAGGATGGAGACGAAAGGGTGGGAGAACACCTTTAACGTCGACGTAAGGGATCTCTGAGATGAACAGAGAGATCCCAACGCACAAAGATAAGTTTAAAAGTGAGCAAAATCCATGATTATGGAAAAAGGGTTCGCTCAGACATTGCGCATGTCGGCCAGAAGTCCCAGTCCCCATCTCTCTCCTTTTTGGTGCAGGGGTCAGATTTCTTGGCGCACTGGATTGATCACCTCCAGCTTCTTGGCAGGAGTTCTCCCAACACCTCAGCAGCTCTGAGCAGTGCAGCACTGGAGCTCCGGCTCCCCAAAACACGACTCCCAAGGAGCACTGGAGGATCGATGGTGCAAGCAAAGATGCGTTTTACAGGAAGCTGCACAGATCTGGAACAACCCCCTCTGTTGTCAAATAAAAAAATATGTATATGACCACTTCACGCTCTTCTGACCTGATGGATGAGCTCACCGTTTAAACCCAGCATTATGCAACTGCCCAACACAAGGTGCTCACGTTTACGTTTACGTCTCTGACCCCGGGGTCAGTAATACCAGCACACACACAAATACACGTTTAGGGAGAAGATATACACAATTTTAAATAAGCTATATAATGACATTCCCTCCATTCTGTGGAAAGCAACCAAACGCAACGACTGAGTTTCGGTCCCTGAAAGCAGCAAAGTTGCTGCTAGCTAAAAAAAAAACAGGGTGTATTCAAAAGGCGTTAGCAGCGTTTTCGGACGACACCGAAGGCTGTTTATTGTGGTGGGCACGGAACGGAGGTCACACCGTTCCGAGTCCAAGCTTTTCGACAAGTTATATTACACCCAATAGTAGCCGTTCAGCTGTGCCAAAGTGTTTCTGCGTGTGTGTGTGTGTAGCACCGACACGGATAGGTTACCGTGGCTCGCCCCGCCAGTGGAACCGCTCGCGCTGGTTGCCTCGTACCCTTTTTAGGCCGAACCCGTACCGCCTGTCGTGGTGGTGGTGGTCACCCTAAATGTTGTTGTAACCGAGCTGGGGAAAAAACTGCGCGTGTGACCCACATTCGGCCGTCCGCCACCCATCCCCCGCCTGCACAGTTGACAATAACACGGCAAACACGTCTCGGAAGGGAGACAAATCTAAATGCAGAGCTCACCCCTCTCCGGTTAATTCCAACAGTGTCGACCCGCGGTCGCCGCTCGCTGCCTGGACGGGATTTTTTTTTTTTTTTTTGGGGGGGGGAGGGGGGAGGGAAAAATGGTTTTTAAATCCTTCTTATTTCCTTCCGGACGCACTCCCCCTATCCTTTAATTTAATAAGTTAGGATCACGGCCAAAAGCATGTGTAGCTTCTACGTAACCTAATCTCCGTGCTTCCGCGACACAGGCAGTTTCTGCCATTTCATACCGACGTCGTCGAAAGCTTCCGACGTTTCCTCGGCTGCACAATGAGGAGCTGGGGGACGTTCAAGAGCGCCTGCTCGTTCCCGGAAGCAGGCGGAAGACGTGATTTCGCAACGTTTTGAGATGACGTAGAGCAGAACAGGAACGTGCTGATTTTTACGTTTAAGCAAGTCATATATTAAAACATATTCTTCAAATTATGTTAAAAAAAAACGCATATTGACTGTACATATTTTCATTGCCGATTATAAATATAATATGTTATATCATTTATTTTTCAATGACACATGAGGTAAAATGAAAACTCAAATGTTATCTGCAACCACTTGAATAGGTTGATTCAGTTTGCTAATGTGGCCTTCAGGCTACCAACATCAATTGCCTTAGAATAAAGTATGTAATAAATAATTTATAAAACCTTAAAATAAAGGTGGGAAATTCTATTAAACTGTGGACAACCAATCAATTTTGCTCGGGTCCAGGCCCTCTGTTTCTTTCTATAAATTCTTTAATAGTATAATAGTATTTTAAGAAGAGCATTGGGGTGTATGTAAAAAAAAAGTAAAAGCAGGCTTTGAATGATTTAGATTACCATAATGGAAGCTGGCTTGCAGGTGAATTTAGGGTCAGGGTTAAGGTCACAGCCCTGAGAGGCAGATACTGGAAATGAAAAGACAAACAAATTTTAATGTAATTTCCAGGCGAACATAACTGATATAGTGATTTTCATTTTATATATGTTTTTTCACACAAGACATACTCCATGATTCCTCCACCTTTTTATTAAGTTAAGTTTTACAGTGTTTTCAAACATAGTGGCAGATTAATTTAAAATGCCCCCTAATTTTCTATAGAAAGCAACATATGGCATGTATATTCCTCTTTGTGTCCAACGATGTGTGGTCCTGAAACCAAAAAAGCAGGGCAGTTAATGTGTCACTGGTAGTTGAAACATCAGATTAACACAGTCCTGCCAACAATGGATTGGCCCTTTGCTGCCCCATCTGCCTTCAGCCTGCTCTGCAAATCCAATTATCTTCTTAGAATAAGTTCCCCCCCGGCTAAAAATAGTTGAAATTGCCAGAAACCGCGACACAAGACGTCATTAGATGCAAGCGCGGAGGAAGTTCTGTTATGGAGCTCACTGTTTTCTCTGGATAGGGACGTTAACTCATCATCATCATCATGCGGAGGTGACAGTGTCTGATGAGCTGCCATGACAGACTGGAGCGCTGTGCCGAGGGAGAGGTGGGTGGAAAGGCAGCAGGGGACGCATAACAGGAGGAAGGATTAGAGTTCAGAGTGGCGGATGTTTGAAGGAACTTAAGGAGAATCTACTCAGGTACCGGATGAAACAAGGTAGGCTGCATAAAGTGTAGAAACCTCGTTATGTAGGTTCTAGTCTGAAAAAACATGCATTAGGCTGCCTATAAGTGTCAAGATGTGTGTATACACACACGTCGATGGCTGGGGTGATGCTTCAGACTGTGGCCGGTACAGTCCATCCAGTTAAGGATGGTCAGCCTGGTTTTTGGACTTTACCTTTGTGGCTGGTGGCTTGGCGGCTGATTTTCAGTGCAGAGGAGAGTTTGCAGGACAGTATACCACTGGGCAAGGCAGCTAATTGTCCACTGAACATCGGTGTGAGAATAGAAAAGAAAAGGGAGGCAGTGAGGCCAAAACTGCCAGACCACTTTATCCTCCGCTTAGATAATGCCCAGTAACGTTTGGTGTTGTTTTTTTTTAAGCATCATAGTTTGGACTCATTTGGTCAGATGTCATAAAAATAGATTGGGAAATATTAAGTGCTTCTCATGTTATATATACAAGGTATTTGACCTTTAAGCTCCCTGATGCTTAAAAAAAATCACGAAAGAAAAAGAACGAGAAAGAAGAAAATGAAGCCATCTTGCTCTTCCTTTTCAGCCTAAGCTCCTCCCACCAGACAACCACAGCATTTGCGAGCATTTAAGTGTCACACAGCGGCCTTGAACTCAACTCTTTCTGCTTAACTTAAACCTCCAAAATATCCCACATTCTGTCGGATAGCCGTTTGCGTTCCCTCTTTCAGCTCTGAACTGATGTGTGATTGAACACATTTTCATTTATCCCGGAAATGCACTCAAGATAATGTGCTATTCTTTACCTGGGTCTCAGATAACTTTAATCAGAATATACAGAAAGGTTGGGATGGATTTTTATTTCCGACACAGCCACAAACCTGCTGCTTTAATGTAAAAAGGTTTGTCCAGAACTTTCCCACCACCAGTAGGCTAAACATCCTGATACCATCTCGGTCCCACACCCCGGGTTATCTAGTTTAATTTAAAGTGCCCCTAACCTGATTAACAGAGCTTGGGTTACTTGGCAGGCTGTCAAACTGCCAGGATCACATAATTAAACGGATTCCAAGTAGTGTTTTGCTGCGGCGGCTGCATAGCCGAAGAAGCAAAGACGGCACGTGGCCATCCTTTAATGTAACGTTGTTCTTTTAAGGAGCTTTACTCAGTTCCTTTTCGCACTGGACACTCTCCGTCTCTACCAAGTGACGGTAAATCTGGGAGGCTTGACCTTTTTTGCTCGTCTGGCAGGAAATGCGGGAGGGAAAACGCCAGTGGTGGCGCACAGTGTGAAACATTGTGTGAAACATTGTAGACGTGCTTGTACATTTCTGAAGTAACGTCCTATCCATGCGAGTGCTCTGACACTTTGATCCCAGACACTTTTTCTGCGTATTTTACGAACAAAATCAGTGATCATAAGTTCCACAGACAGCAAAATGACAAAATAGTTACAAACTTTGTGCTGGTTGTTATAAAGATGACAAATCAGCGTGTAAAACTTTTGAGATTCATCAAGTTATGTGGTACAAAAGCTGGCTTCAATTCAATTAAAAGCTTAACAGTTTAAAAGCCATGACACCTCTAAAAATATAAATCTCCTCATCATCTCCAGCCGGTCGATTAGGTTCACTTGAGCTGAATTTGTAAACAGATTAATCAAACGTGGGTATTATCTTTAATGCATTTGTTACAGTGACCAGAATTGTATTGCGTCTTGACTTGTTTAGTATCTGCTCTTTAGAATACAGATGATAACATCCAAACAAGGGAAATATAAAAGGTGATTAACAGCTTTTTACTGTAAAAGTTTCTGAAAGGGGGATAAATTCCTCCTAAGACTGCTCGCTTCGTTCGAGGTGACGATCGCGCTGAAGTCATGTCAGGTTGATGCCACCCTCGGGTGTTAAACTGATCTGAGAACTGCTGAGTGTTAAGATCTTGGCATGTGAATGACATCGTGATCATAATGAAGTTATCAGACCAACCCCAATCAGCGTTAAAGAGAAAAAAAGTTCCATCCCTTCAAAGGAAAGTGACCTTTTTATCTTAAAGCCAATTTATGCTTGTGTAAAAGGCCTGTGTGACATAATTGTGGATGGAAACACAGAGGGGGTTAGACTCCTGGCTAGAAATGCTTACCCACCTGCCCTGTCTCTTGTGATTGAAGTTGCCGTTTAAATCTCATTGGCATCTTCTTACCACCTTCTGGACTTCAGACAGAAACTTTGGATTGATAAATTAAGACGTGAGGAACGTTTTTGGCACGAGCGTTACACGAAAGTTCCCATTTGTCAGTGCATGCTGTTATGATACAGTAGTTTTTTTAGGGTACTAAAATAAAATCAGACCCAAAAAAAGATAACTATCATGGCACGAAAGAGCCAGTGGATTCACAGATTCACAGTAGGGGTCCATTACTCAGGGATTCCTTTAATCCATTCCAGGTGGGAGAACCCTGTCTCTGCATGTCTCTCTTTATAACAGACCGAATAAACCCTTCCTAAAAGAGACTTCTGCACATCTTGACATATATCTGTCTTTGTGTCTTATATCAATATTTTGTGAGAATACGAGTCTTGCATTTGCAGTTTTACAGTTGGGTTTGGATGATGTGTTGCTGTGAAGAAATGTTAAGATGCTCGACTATGCCGGTAGGAAAGTTGTTTGCGATCCAGCAAATTTAGCCATTTGAGCTTCTAAAAGCCAAAGTAATGCCTGAAATAAGATTCCGAAGCCAGATAAGTCAAATAGGAGACATCTGGGGGTGCAAGGCAGGATACAAATGGACACAAATGAGGAGGACATTCAAACATTTTCCTCTGCTGATGGTAATGATGATTGTGAAGTCAATATTAAATTAAATGGATGAGGTCCTAGCCCTGACTTAAACCCAGTGGAAATATACTGACTCTCTTAACACCTTTATACCTGGTTTTCAGACTCTCAGGACAGACAGAGGGGTTACAGGATAGACTGGGAGGGATTGCCGCTCTTCTTAAAAACAGATGGCGTAATCCTTGACATGTCACTGACTGTCTCTGTACGCCGGATGTTCAAGTGTTGGCTGTGAGTTTTAGTCCGTGTCGTCCACTGAGAGAGTTCATCTGAGTTACCTGCTGTGTGACATCAGCAGCATAGTTGCCGAGCTACGAAAACAAGACAGAGGATTTTATCAACTCAACCACCTGTCAGTGGATTTTGCTGTTTTTTTTCTTAAGAAATATAAATAAATAATAATAATAATAATAATAATACTTAATAATAATAAATAAATAAATTATAATTCATAATAATGATAAATGATAATATATATATTAATAACTGATGCAATATATTTAATCTTTAGGGCTCAATTAAGTTGTTTTTATTAGTGATTATAGTAATATTTTAGCATGTATTGTTTAGAATTATATATGATTGCTGAGCTTAATTTCTACTCACAAACAATGGGGGGAAAAAACTGCTAAACCACTTTTAGAACAGTTTTGGTTGAATGGTCATCATGTGCTGTTCAAAAAACTCTGATAATGAGTTTCTTGATTTGACAATAAAAAAAAATGCCAAACCTTTTCAGGGTCTTTCTGTACTGTATTGCCTAAAGCAATTACTGACTACAACCAAAACTCCCTTTTACGATTTATTGCTGTTTATGAGGGTATTCTGTTCGAGTCGGAAACAGCAGCAAGAACTTACCGCCGTCTCAACTCCTCTCAGTCTGTTAATCACTTGAAATAATTGCATACCTGTACGACACTGGGGTGTATTTATGCGGGGGCTTGGTTGTGTGCCTCTGTGTATATCAGCAGGATGGGTACATTTGTGACCCTGACAGAAGTCTTGGAGGCTCGGGGATCACCACTAGAGGAGGATGAGGTGTGGTGTCTGCTGCTCGCCACGGCTGATACCTTACTGGATATCTCCAAAAAAGGTTGGAAAATCTAGGTTTTCTTTAAGCAGTTAAGCACTGTGGGGTTATGGAATGGCAACGAAAAAAGCATAAGTGGACATAAAGCTCTTAGCTAACGTATGGCAAAGCTGTCAAACATTTTTACAACCTGTTTTTGCTGCGCTTTCTGTTTAGGTTCAAGCAACCTGTGCACTGTTTTGAGCCCTGGCTCAGTGTTGCTGTCAGCCAGCGGAGGTCTGGCCTTCAAGAGCTGTGCGCGATATGAAGACGTGGCCTCCTTCACGCCTCCCGAGGTCCAGCAGGGTCACCCGTCCTCCACCAGGTCTGCGGCTGAAAAGGTCAGAGAGCAAATGGATGTCTTTGTGTTTCTTGGCCTGTACGAGTTAGAACCTGGAATTCTAACTCATACAGGAAAGTAGAGTTAAGACACATGGAGGAATCTAATGCGTCTGTAGTTTTGGTAGTGGACATTTTCTCCTGTCAGCACTGAGCAAATCTGAGACCTTTTCCATTAACTCTGACAAGCGCATCCTATCATCAGTGACATGAGCCAAAATTCAAATGTTTTATACTTTACTACCGCCAAAATTTAGGTCATACTTGTTTTACAGCAATTAAGACGGAATACTCATTTTGTACCAGTGGAATAAGATACATGTCAACTGTTTTTCCGATTTTGCTGAAAAATATGTGAAACATTTAGTCTGTATTTGTTCCTCAGATGGTCGTGTACTCACTGGGGATGACTCTTTATTGGTGCGTTGACTATCATCTACCTCAAAACCAGGTAAATTCCTTCAGACGCCAATTCTTATGCCAAATGCTCATGGCCGCTCTTTAGTTTTCCCAGAACATGCACACGATCCATTTCGGTGTGGCCTGTTTCTCTCCGCAGCCGGTCCAGATGAGCCCTGAGCTGGAGGGTTTGCTCCTGAGCATGTGTGAGGACATGGCAATGAGGAGGACCGACCTTCTGACGGTGCTGGAGACCTGCGAGCTTCACCACAAGACCTCCATGCTGCCTCCTGTCCAGCGGCTCATCCGGCAGCTGGTAGAAGATGTCTACAGAAACTCAGTGAGTGGCCATTCATTTGTTCAACTTCCTCTGAGCCTGTGAGATGAGTTCATGTTGAGCGTCCTCTTCTTCTTTTTGTTCGGTCTCATACTAGAGCTTTTTGAACATCTCTGCTTGTTTCTATGAGCTGGACGGTGATGTCTTTGCAGGTTGATCATGTGTCCGTGACTGAAAATGGATCCCAGCTAACAGACCGCAGTCAGGTGGTCAGGGACAGATTGCACAGTAAGAAACTGATCCTATTTGCCAGATGTAAAGTTAGGCTTTTTACAGGAATGTGCCTATTGACTCTTGCCGAGAGGTGAAACAGATCAATACGTTTAACAAGTGGAAATCCCCTGGTTCCAATTAATAAAGCTAATCCCATAAATAAAAAATAAAAAATTCCAACCAGTTTGTCAAACTCCAACACACAGATATTTTCAGATTTTTGCCAATGCCAAAATTCTTCATTTATGTTCTTGTCTGGCAGTTACAACACCAGTTTGTTTTTTCAGGAGGCTCTTTTAGCAACTCCACTTGGACCCAGAAGAAGAAGATCCCTAGAACGCTCTCAGGGGTATCTTATCCAGTCGATTCCACAGGGTAAAAAACAATCTTTGTGTTTCATCTATTCTAGAGTGGAAGGTTTAGGAACATAATACGCTGTCAATGACTCATACATTTACACTTTTTAGTCAAAGTCCAAAGCAACGCATATGTTTCACTTGACAGTCAATCAAGTTAAACTTACTGGCTTGGAAGCTACACTTTTACAAAGATTATTCAATAAGAACTGTAACACAAGTCATCGTCTTATGTGTGACAGATCTCGCCATCCGTCATAATGACAACGGAAATCTGGTTCTTCTTTTAGGATTCACGCTGGAGGGCGACTCAGGGACAGTATCACCAGCTGGCAGCAGCTGAATCGCAGCCCCTGCGGTCCATACATGGACGGCAATCAGAACACCAACTCCCGATCCCTCGCACAGTTTGAGTCCACGATGAGTCTGAACGACAAGAAACTGAAGGTGGGGATGGATTTGTTAAAAACTAATTTGACCCGATTTTAACGATCTATCTCTGAGTGACCTACCCTACCTGTTGCAGGACATGGGTCCTGAGTTTTTGAGACCATTAGATGAGCCTATGGTTGTCTTGGAGTTGCCTGGATCCATACTGGTGAGCTGCTACCCCAAAGAATGCAGTTGTACGGGGTTAAATCTACGATTCATCTCTGCACGGTTACAGTACACAACCTGTTTCCATCCCCATAGTCCAAGAAAGGGAAATCTCCAACCACCCACAGAGAGCTCAGCGTGGTGATGCCAAACGGCCAGAGCATCCTGGTCAAGTGTGAAGTGAAGTCCAGGGCAGGGGACGTCTTCGACATGATTGTGGCTCATTCAAACCTTGTGGAACATTTCTACTTTGGCCTTGCTTACTTTGATGGTAAAAAACGTTTTTTTAGAATACCTTCAGCTCAGCATGTTCACAGGACAACAAGGAACAATGGTGCTAATCTGTGTGATGGCTTGTGTTAGATTTTGTGGTCTTTAATGTCATTCACTAGTCTTTTTGATTTTTTCTCTGGTCTCTTCTTTATTCTCTGGTCAGATAATGAGTTTTTCTTTGTGGACAATGATACCAAGATCTCCAAAGTCGCACCAGATACTTGGAAAAAAGTGCCTACCACCACCTTTGTCCTTTTCTTCAGGATCAAATTCTTCGTCAATGACGTCGGTCTTCTTTTGTAAGTTTTTCTTGATCTTAATTTCTCAAGATGTCATCCATATGTTTTGGCATTTACACTGCTGTTTGACAGCCATAGCGATATCTTTTTCATCTCATTTAATTTCATTTTAAAATATAACATCCTTTTCATGAGAAAACAAGCCTTGCTATGGCAATTTAATGAAACAATTAACACTCAAACTGATGCAATCTCCTCCCATCAGGCACAAACAGACGCGTCATCAGTATTACCTCCAGCTCAGGAGAGACCTTTTAGATAACAGGCTGTCCTGCCACGAGGAGACTGCTCTGTACCTGGGAGGTCTGGCCCTGCAGACAGAGTATGGAGACTGCATGCCTGAGGTTGTGCATTAAAAGCAAAAATTAAAGTTACAGTTGAGTGACTCACGAGAGATTCATTTGAAAAGGTTGAGAAATCTTTACTTTCGCTACCCCGTTTCAACAACTTAATCTGCCGTGGCCCTTCCCGTCCCTCATATCCATAATTAGGATTTTATAAGACGGAAATGTAGTTTTCAAACTTAATGATATAAGTTATTCTAATTTTCCACAGCCACAAAGGAAGAACCTTATCAGTGCGAGCCCCATTTTCATAAGCCCATATTTATGAAAGGCTTATATATTCCAACATCAAAGACGTGGTATTACACAGTAAATTTGAAATGTGTTGTATTCTGTCGTTTAAAAAAGATTTTCTGCTCCGTTTAGGTCTATGGTAGGAATTACTATCGGCCTGATCAGTATGTCTCCAAGAGTGTTATGGAAAAACGTGCCTTGCCTTACATTCACGGGGAGCTGCTGCGCCTCCATGCCAACAATGCTCAGATGCTCTCAGATGAATCAGAGCTTGAATTCCTGAAGGTAGAAAAACCATCTAGAATTTGAGCCAAGTCACCCTTGCATTACATTTCCAAAGTGTTGGTATTCTGTGTGAACTGTAAATAAGGAGAGAATGTCCTAAAATGCCAATCCTACAAACCCATGTTTGATTCACTGTTCTATTGTATTACCTATATCAAATTCAAGGTACTAGCATTTTTTCATGATCAGCATTTTGATGATTTCTGTGTTTTAAGACATTTCCATTGTCACTGTATTCTGTTTTTATACAGCATTGATCAAAGATTTGGGAGTTTTGTAAGTATATAACTATGATTCCTATTCCTTCCTTTATAGGTGTGTCAGCAGTTGCCCGAGTATGGTGTCCTGTTCCACCGTGCAATACGAGAGAAAAAGCCTTTAGATGGAGAGATCATCCTCGGGGTTTGTGCCAAAGGCGTAATCATCTACGAAGTAAAAGACGGGTGCAGATCCACCGTGCAGAATTTCTACTGGAGGGAAACGGCTACCATATCCTCTAACGTGAGTAGATAGTAACAAGTCGATCATCTAATCTTCCTCTCTTGTGCTGAAATGAGCTACCTTACGTTTTTACAGAGGCGTAAATTCATAATAGAATGCCGAGGCAGCAAGAAGAAGTACACTTTCATCACAGAAAGGTCCAGGATCGCCACATATCTGTGTGACCTCTGCTCGGCTCAACACAAGTTTACCAATGAGATGAATTCCCGCCAGCTAAGCCACAGCCTCGTCTCAGGCAAGTAACCGAAGCCACGCATTTGTGCCTCCTGCCTTCGTAGTTCCCATCTCCAACAGCCTCGTTTCCAGCTTAAAAAAGACACCCGTTCTGCTAACCGGCAGCTCCTTTTGCTCATAGCATCCAATTACTGAAGCTTATCCATCCTCCATCTTTGTCCAGAGGACAACATAGTGCAGTACGCTACGGTGTGCCGGGCTCAGAGCAGCCATCTCAAGTCTCTGTCGTGTTCCGAGACGCCCCAAGACGACAGCGGCCTGACCACCCCTCAGGAAGAGCCCTTACCCAAACTGTGCGATGACGTCGCGGCCAGAATCGAGGCGAGAGTGAAACATCCGAGGTATGGACTTGATAACACTATAACCCCTGAACCAGGTTTTTTTTTTTTCAAATTATCCATCCGTTTATGATATAACCATACGGAATTTTCCTTAATTTGTAGTGGCTGTTCCAGCAGCCTGCGCAGCAGCGCGAGCATGCGTTCCCCGGCGTGCTCTCAGAGGAGTGGGTCCGAAGCCCCGTCTGGATCCCCGGCTGCCAGAGGTACGGCAGGACCAAAGCATACAGCTGCGCTCTTACAGCCAACAAGCTACATGTTGACTGGTCGATGGGGCGGCTGTGGGCCAGGAGTAAAGGGCAGCTTCCATACCGATCGTGGGGTCAGCAGTTTGACTCCGTGTTGCCTCGGGCCACAAGTCAAAGAGTCGTTGGGCAAGGCACCAAACCCCAAGTTGACTATCAGTGTATCCACCAGGGTGTGTGTGTTCATGTGAAAGGGGGAATGACATGCATTGTAGAGCATTGTAGATTCTTTTTGAGTGGAGAAGTGCCATGGGGGTACAGTCCATTTACCTTTTTACCATTTACCTCTTTAGCTCTGGTTCTGATCTGTAGCATTTCATTGTGGGAAAAAGTTACTGTCTATATTCTCTTTCATACATTAAAATCGGCTTTTTTCCCCCAACTGTATGACCTGCAGAAACTCCACCTAAACTTAACGCTTCATCAGAGAGAGAAGTCATATGTGTTTCCTTAAAGAAAGATCCAAAACTTGGCCTGGGTAAGATTTTGTCCCTTTCATTTTTTTAATCAAGTGTTTTAAGATCATCATATTTTGTGTGTATGCAAATGGTTTCCAAGCAACGACATGTTGAGAAATATGTTGGCTTTGTCATTTGTGTCCATACAGGTATAGTGATAGTTGGAGAGGAGACAGTGGGGCGGTATGATCTGGGGATTTTTATTGCCTCTATAGTCCCCGGTGGACCTGCCGATAAGGATGGACGCATGAGAGCAGGTAGAAACCCACAAGTCTTTGTTTTCCCATCAAGAAAAAAGAAACGGCTGTGGTTTATTCTCCTGCGGCCTCAAATTATTTTGATTCAAAGTTGGACACAGATGTAATTAGATTATGTTTGTCCCCAGGATTCAGTTGTACGTTTGGTGCTGCATTCTGTTTAAATAGCATAGTTGCTCGACCAAAACGCCTTTTTGCTCTGGTATTTGCTTTCAGGTGGTCGCCTGATCTCACTGAACCACATCAGCCTGGAGGGAGTCACTTTTAACGAAGCGGCAGAGGTTATGCAGAACAGCCCCGAAGAGGTCCAGCTCATCGTCTCGCAGCCAAAAGGTGCTCTGTGTGAATGCAAGCGCGGTTCCAAGTGTGACGGCGTTGTGGCCGTGCTTTCATTTTGCACGGAATATTGTCCAATGAGTAATTAGCCTGTCCAGCTGATTCACCGGCCCTTCCAAAAAAAGCTGAATCGTTACTGTTCATTAGTGGTGTCACTATACCCTAACCCTGACCCATTTTGTCACGTTGTTGACTAGTGGTGATGTTAGTTTGTGATGACAAACTTTACAGTAAAGGTTCAAATCAGTTCCAACCTTGGTCCTCATCGTAAAAAATATCATCATATATAGCTACCTGTTGCATTAGGATGTGTGTGTGTATGTTATCCTGCAGTAGAACTGAAGGAATGCATGGACACAAACTCTTTGACAGTTTACATTACCTTAAAATGTCAAAACAATTATCGTTTAAATGAAAAAATAAACAAATAAGACAAATAGCTGTAAAATTTCAACACAAGCCTTTTAAATTTTGATTTGATAAATTAAACCGTGAACAAAATACATACATCTGAGGTGGCAGTAAGATTATCTTATGCTAACCGTGCTAGCATGTGTGTTCGCACTTGGGTACACATAAAAAAGTCACATATCAAACTATTGTGTTTTTTTTTTATGAATATAATTTTCATCCAATAATTCTATTAGCCTCAAGAATTTGGACAATGAACCTTTGGCCTCCTATCCAAATGTTAGTAGACATTTATATTCAAAACTAAACAAAACTAAAAACCGTTTAGCTTATCTTTGCACAAACATTGTCAATTTTAGGAAAATTGTCATAGACGTGGTGAAGTTTATTTTTTGCGGCTTGCATTTGGCCTGTGAAACTGCATGTTTGTGAGCGAACACATTTATGCGAGTAACCAAATAAACAACAGCGTTCTTCTTAGTCTTAAAGCTATCTGCTTTGGCCTTCAGACAGATGTGAGAATGGCATCGATCTTTGTTGTATTCCACGTGGTCCGGAATAACAAAACTGATTCTTTTATTTATTAATTTATCTTTTTTTGCTTCTAATAAAGTTCCCATCAGTCCCAGTAGTCTGCGTTCTCCTGTGCTGAGAAAGTACGAGTCCCAAACGACACTCATGACGGATGGACGATCAAGAGATGACAGTCTTGATGAGATTGTTTCAGACACAAGGACGCCAAAGACCGTCAACAGGCTTCATGTTCCCCCTCCGGTACAAGTCCCCAGCGCACAGGTAGAGTTATCGTGATTGTTTTTCAAATTATTCACAGTATATTTCCATAGAAATTGTTTACTAGTGCTATTTCTTCCACTTGTACACTTGATTCTGTGAGACTCATAGTATTTTCAATGTCTCTTCTGGCCTTAGGACAGCTGCCCACTGCCCCCTTCACTGAGCTGTGTGAAGTCAGAAGAGATTGCCGTGGAGCTCAGAAAGATATCAGGAAATCTGGGCATTAGCATCTCTGTGAGTTCATAACATCATGGGTGAACGTTTGAGCCCCAGATGGCAAATGTTAAAGGAGATTTGCAGTGCAATTAGGCTGGGTTCTGCTTCCGGAGACGCTGGTTTTGGTATCTCCATCCATACAACCGGTGTGCTTACAATGCAAGAATTTGATTTGAACAGCAAGGAATGGACAGTCAGGGAGGAAAATTTGCCACAGTGAGTCATCTCCAGCAGTAGGCCACAAAGTCTGCTCAGGCTCAAGCTGATTAACATTTGTGGTCTGACAGGATTAGAGAGACAGAGTAAGATGTACTCCACTAACACTGATAATTAGTGCAAAAAAAAAAGAACAAACACTTTACCGTAAAAGTATTAAGGGCTTTTCAACCTGTAATGTCTTTTGTCACGTAAAAGCTCTATCCTGTATAATTAATGATTTCAGAATGAAAGAGCCAGTAGTCACAAAGTATTAACCAGTTTATGATAGATTTATGATACTGAAAATTATACCAAGCTAACTTTAATAATGATTATTATTTTGGAAAGTTCTACATTTATTGGACGGAAGTGTGAGTCTAACCAGCAGAGAGGAAGAAATTAAAACAGATGCGTTATTTCAAATTAAGTCCGGACTAAGCAATAATGTCAGTGTAACAGAATCTAAATACAGACCCTTAGCGAGGTTTTTCTCAGTATTTTAATAACCGTATCACTAACCCCTATGCGATCGGACAGGGTGGCGTGAACACTAACCTCCCTAATGGAAAAATCTACATCAAGAGCCTTGTTCCAGGAGGAGCTGCTGAGCGGGATGGACGTTTACACGCAGGTATTACAGTTCTATATGTAAAATAATTAACTATTTACATATGCTTTCTTTGGAAAAAAATCATTTTCACAGTGAGAACAGTTATTTACTCACCATACCTACCATTACTTATAGAATAGAATGCTTTTAGTAATAGCAGTTACCTTTAAGGTGTTATAACTTGAATAAAACTCATTAAGGGACAAATCAACAAGAAACCTCATGTGAGATACAAGTTAAACTTCTTATTCTATAACATCTTTTTTTTTTTTGTCACAGGTGATAGACTTATTGAAGTGGACGGAATAAACTTCCATGACTATACCTACCAACAAGCTGTCGAGTGTCTGAGTAAAACTGGAGAGGTAAATCACAGCAAATGTCCAGTGTTTCTTTGTTTGCAGATGATGACATACTAAGGGTGGTGACTTACGAATGGTAATAACCACTATTTGGTAAGTTTCAATGAAACAACAGTTCATCATCCCCAGGGGGTATATTTCGGTGATACCCTATTTAGCCAATGATGTCACCAGATTCTCTTCAGAATCTTTTTCAAACCACAAAATGGACGGAACTTTCTTGGTTTCAGTGAAAACTTACAATGGTGCTGCCCAAATGTAAGAACCTAAAGTAGCTCCAGTTTCCTCATCCGATTAAATGGCTCTTAAGTCAGGTTCTCGTAACTCTCAGTGTCCATCTTTCCCCTGCCCAGGTGGTCTACTTGGTTGTGGAGCGGGCGTCTGTCATCCTACCCAAGGTTTCGGTCAGTGCAGACGGCAGCAGCGTGTCCAATCAGAGCCTCAGTCCGGTCACCAGCCACACGAGACTCAACAGCTGCTCGTCTGTCAGTACCCCCCCCAGCTCAACACATCACCGATCCAGACAGTACGGCTTTGTTACGGATGGTAGGCCTGGCACCTGAAATGCACACGTCTTCAGGTGGCTCAATAGCAAGTAAACACTCCAAAATGTTCACAGAGTGAGGAAGATTATCTATGAGAAGACCCAAAAACTCATTGTGGGTTTCTTTCACTGACTAGACAGCAGGATTTGTCAGTCGTTTGAATTAGACCAGTCCAATTTTTGGATCCGGAATTTTTTAGCAAAGATGCTTACTGTAAATTCCCATTTATTTGAGGTCGGATTTTTGGTTTTGTTTATTTCCAAACTGCGTTTGATTTTCAGGTGTTGTGTCGCACTGATTGGAAAGACCAACTTTAGGTGAATAAGAAAATAAATGGAAAAAAAAGAATTCTCCTTTTGAAATAAAAGCTGTCACAAAAACTAAGATGGGGAATATATGAAATAGCAACAGATCGTTTCAGTGTTAATTAACAAAATGGGACCAAAATGTAAGGCCTTTTAAGAAGAAATCATTTAGTATTAGTATTAGTCAAAAGTCACAAGTTCTGCTCTTCAGATTAAAATTCACATGTGATTGTTACTTTGAAAAGGACTAATTTAATTAAAAAAATTAAAATAAAAACAGAAAAAATGTCAGCTATATCCCCTCATCACTTGCCTTTGCTTTCTTTCCTGCTTTACCTCCATGTGTCTGCTCTGTTTGGTCTAATCGTCACCTCTCCCGGCTCTATAACCCCCAAGAAAACACCCAGGAAGTGACTTTGACCAAGAGCGCCAACGGCCTGGGCTTTAGCTTCCTGATGTGCGAGCTGGACCCGCCCACTCGGGACTTTGGCAGCCTGGTCCGGATAAAGGAGCTTTTTCCCGGTCAGCCGGCCGAGCAGAGCGGCCGCATACAGGAGGGAGACGTTCTGCTGGCCATCAACGGCCAGTCCCTCAAAGACCTGTCTTATCCGGTACGAGCACAGTGAACCTCATTCATCATTTATACCCGTAATAATCTCCTAATAAACTTAGAGGACGCCAGATAAGATTATCCACCTCTTCATTAAGGATCATTATGCTGTTATATGATTACCAGTAATTACTTCAGAACTTATTAGTATAGCATTATTTCTGTATAGATAGACTTAATTAAATATACTGTGGAAGAACAGATCGCATATCCCTGTTTGGCTCTTACGGTCGATGCTGGATAGCTTTCTCTGCCCTGGTCCTTTTTAATAGAAGGTGCTGAAGCTGTTCAAGACTTCCCCACCCGATGTTCGACTGACCCTCTGTCGACCGGCGCCGGGTGAGTTACCCCCCAAAATATCCCAACGTTCTGACCCGTGCGCGTTCAAAAACAATGGGCTCATTTCCACAACCTCTCCGTGACCCGCAGGGACCCTTCCCTCCATGGACCAGTTCAGCAGCATATGAGCGACGACCCCATCGGGCGCAGGTTCCGAAAAAAATAACAACGGCGACACAGGAAGTGGCGGCTGACCAAGGTCCTCCGATCGGGTCGACAGGTGCATTAAGCCGATCTTTATCAACAGGCTCCCACGGAGCGGAAAAGGAAAATACAGTACTGGAGTAGAGGAGTGGAGTAGGAGTACAAGTACTATATAAAAAAATTGACTTGAGTAAAAGTTGAAGTGTTCTTTTAACACCATACTTAAGTGGAAGTACGGAAGTACTCAATTTTTTTTGTACTTTAGTATTGCAAGTAGAAGTATTTCAAAAATTGCTACTCAAGTATTGAAAGTACAAGTATAAGTAAAATTAAAAGTACAGTGTATATTAAAAAAAAGGCAGTCAAAAGTTTGCTAGATATTGTTTATATTATTTCAAACGTGTGAAAGGCCATACAGGCGTTTGCAAAAAACAGAAACAAAACACAAATAAAACATCTCAAAAGGCCAGAGGGGCTATGCTTGGCATTGACACTCTGACTTGGGGATGATTCATTACGTTTACGTATTAGTAACGAGTAACCATTCAGCCCATGAAAGTAAAAGTAAAAGTATTCAATTAATCAAAAATATGTAGTGGATTAAAAGTAAAAGTAGGGAAAAAATATATGCTCCAATAAAGTACAGACACTGCATTTTGGTACTTACGTACAGTACTTAAGTAGTTCTACTTCGTTACTGTACATCTCTGTCTGACCCGAAATTAACGTGGCGTTGCTCAACCTCATCGAGAGGAAATGTTTCACACACCAACATTGAGTTCAGACACCAGTGTGTCATATCTGAAGACGGGTGGGGTCTCAAAGGTTCCCCCTCGGACATGCAGGGTTTAATGGGAAACAGCCGGGACATGTAACACAAGGCAAATGTGAAAAATGTCAGGAGAGCTTTACATCCATCCATTTTCTATCCCCCTCGACGAACAGCCTCACATTCACTCTCACAGACATCTCACAGAATAATTCATCTAAAATACAGTGTGAAGCACCCCTGTGGGCACAGGGAGAGCTTTCACACAGCCCAGGTGAGAACCAGGAACCCTTTCACTGTGATTTTTCCACAACAACACAGAGTTCAAGGGAGGGCTGCGATACCTCACCGTCCCTGATGATGCTTCTTTTTACAAAGCCGTTTCAATGTCGAACTTAAACCATCTAACCTTCATCGTCTCACATGAAGCAATTATGTTTATTCCCGAGGAACACACAGAAGAAGAGGGAAGAAGATAGATATGAATCTGAAAAACAAAATGGCAGAAAGGGCTCGAGAATCCCTCTTTCCAGGTTGTTGATGCTTTCAAGCTTTCTCTGCATGTGCTCATAGTTTCAGCAGGAGATGATAAAAATTCTCTGTTTTTAATTCAATTCAATTCAATTAAAAAAATTTTATATAGCGCCACATCACAACAACAGTTGTCTCAAAGCGCTTTCCAAACAGAGCAGGTCAGACCCTGCTCTTAAGTTAACTACAGAAACCCAACAATTTTAGGGCTTTTTTTGTTCCAGAGGGATAAGCCATAAACACAGCAAAGATGTGTAAGTTTGAAATGTCATGAAATGTCTATAATGCCCTCATTGTTTTGACAAACAATGAGGTTTGATTTTTTTCTCTCTTTTGTTTGGATAAAAAGACGACCACGATAGGACTGGAGAGGAGAAACGTCAGAGGAAAATCGCATCTTACAGGAGCGAACACCTCCATTATAGGTAAGTGGCTTTATGAAGAGTCACAGAGTATTATTAGAAGATGAACTTAGATGTAAGATAAAATGGAAAATTAAGAATCATTGTCCATATTGGCCACGAGGTGGCAGCATTTCCCAACATGTGACACTCTTTGTATGAACAAGTTTTCAGAATTTTGCCATTCAGAGAAATATATCTAATGATGTGACTGTTTTTCCATTTTCAGAGGATATCCATTAAAAAGGTTGCAAATGAAGATGACTCAAAACTGAGGAAGTGGACTGTTTTTTTTTTGTTTGTTTCTTTTTTGTTAAAGGAACTGTTCACATTTCATTAAAAAGGGGTACAACCATCTTTGTCTATTTCTTCCAACGAGGCTCACCTTATGAACAGAAATCCTAATTTTCTCACCAAAAATGAAAACCCTAAGACTGAGTCTCAAATCGTTCCCAAAGATCCATCTAGTGTGCTGTCAAACTAGGAAACACACACACACACAGCTCCCTGAACGGAGAGCCAGCAATGGCCCCTTGTAAATAAGGGTTCCCGCATTTTTTTGGGTAAAACACAGCCGTGCATCTGGATCCCATCAGAGCTTGTGTTCCCCCTTTTGCAAATGATCCCAAATGTTTCTAATTATGCCAGGGAAATCGGCGCGAGGGCTGCGTGAGCACGTATGTGTGCAGTCGCCCTGATGGACACGCGTACCCACACACGGGCCTCTGCTTATTCACCAACAGGGGAGTCCTCCTGACCCCTACAGGCTCCTCTCAGGCCACTCATGGGGATTTTTTTTCATTGTTTAAACAACGTGAGATACTTGATTTCGAGTGGGACTATGCATCTTTGTGTAAATCCCAACCTCTTAACCATTAAAATGTCCAGTGTTTGCATTTAGGACGGAACAGCACTGTCCTCTTTTCTATTATCCAGTTCAAATATGGTTTTGTTAAACGCCAAAAATACAATTCCACCAATGTAGGATTAAAGGTGTGTAGTGTTGCTTTCCAAAACAGCTTCGAATCCATCGTGACTGCAGTTGTAAGTATTCGTTGACAGAAACTGTGTGTCTGGAAAAAGCCCCCCAGCTCTGTCTGAAACCTGGAGGGGAACATATCAGGTTTGACTTAT
The DNA here is from genome assembly GCA_907169785.1 of Menidia menidia. Classification (NCBI taxonomy): domain Eukaryota; kingdom Metazoa; phylum Chordata; class Actinopteri; order Atheriniformes; family Atherinopsidae; genus Menidia; species Menidia menidia. The sequence goes on from CAJRST010010001.1 coordinate 11,744,734, forward strand.
TACTGTTGAGAGAAAAAGGATATTGTAATCAAAATCATATCCGGGCTAAAAAAAATTTTTTTTTAAACGATGACATTGATTATAGTACGTTTTAATAGAACTGTTTAAAAAAGAATTCCACTTTTTTCTGGAGGGGAGCCGAAAAGACAACAGATGCGGCCCAAAAAAAAAAGGAAAAAAAGGTAATTGAGGGGGTGTCGGTGAAAAGGAAGAAGTCAAAGGGGAGTAAAAGTTCAGTCTGTCATGTGAGACCCATGGAAGGTGAGGGAGTAAGTAGGTGTGCGTGCACATGTGCTAGCACAAGTTTTCAGGCAAAAAAACGAGGGAATCAGAGGAAGGACGAGGAGTTTCGACGCAGCTCGGCGTGGGAGGCCCCCGGCTCGAGAGGGGGAGAAATTCGACAGCTCTTTCAGCGGAAATCCTCCTCATACATCTCCGCCGCTTCGGGAAAGCAAAACAACTTAAGCAGAGAACCGCAGGGCTGCGGTCTGTTGCCGTCCCGCGAAGCGGAAAGGATCAGGAGAGGTTTATTCATTTTAACGACAGCCATCCAATACGTCATGTGTCAAGAGCACAGGGGGGAAAATATACAGTATTTAGACGTTGCTCAAAGTTAGTCTGAGGCCGATAAGTTTTATGATTGATGTCAAAAGACTTTGCGATTGCTTTAACTTAAAGTTTTAATGCTCTCGGTGACAGAAATACTCAGATCAGTCGACGGAGCTTTGAAAGAAAAGACGAAAAAAAACGCTGACAAGATCCATCTTTAGTGGTAAAGGCGAATGTAAAGCATCGTGCACATGTTCTTTATCAGAAAAGCCAGTTTCACACTCGGTTACACCCATTAACATCTGGGAGCTAAACGCGCTGCCGGCTGCTCCCATTTAAAGCGCATTAATGCAGTTAATGGGGGCATGTCCAGATCTCCAAACAAATCTCCATCTAGGGACGAAGATTACTGTCTTCAGATGTTAAAAACTATTTGGCCAAAAAAAACAAAAGAATTATAGGACCGTCGGTTTGTTCTTAATGTAGTTATTCTCTATTTCTGCAACCTCAGGCTCGTAAATCCCAACGCATGCGATTTTTCCTCGAGACAGAAATACTCCCGCTTTTGGTAAAAGCCCTTCGGTTTGTCCATTCAGCTGTTGGCCTGCTACCCACCAGGTTTCTATATTGTTATTCAGCATCTCCACTCATCTGTTTAAAAAAGATCAAAGTGTGGAAGTAGGGAAGAGGTAAGCCGAGCAACCAATGTCCTGAAGGCCTCGAGGCCAAAATTATTGAGGTGAACTTACAAGAATGGTATGTATTGCAGTGGACAGAAGAATAATCGGACTTTAATTTGACCGAATCCCATTACGGTGATGATAAGACCAGATGGATGAGGTATTGTGTGACAAATTAACCCATTTTTCCAGACGTCTTAATGAGACACACACACAAAAAAGCCCCTAACTCCCACAGATTTTGTGAACAGTGAATGCCCCTGCTCTGCTTATTGTTGCTCCTACTCAGTTTGAAGCCTTTTGATGACAGAGCAGCCCATACGCACTCCCCTATGTGACACATCTATGCAGAATGGCATCATTTGAAAGTTCAAATCTTGTTCAAATGCGGTCACATGGCCGCTGTGATACGACCGCATGAGTCCAGAGCTCAGGTCTCTGCTCTGGCTTCCCGTTGCTCTGAGAACAGACTCTGCGTAAAAGTCTCTTCTGTCAGAGAAGTGGGTCTTGGAGGAGGACTCAGGCGCGGAGATTCGTGAAAAAGGTTTATTTTAACAAAAAACGCACTCAAGAGAGTGGATGACAGGACAAGGTTAAAAAACCAGGCTGTGGCAAAACTATGAACAAAGTATCAAATCAAGATTAAACATGACTATGAACACAAAGTATCAAATAAGGTAAACCAGCCTATGGCAAAGTAACAAATAAAGATTAACAAAACTGTGGCAAGGCTGTGGCAAAACATGGCTATGACAAAAAATGTGGCTATGGCAAAGCACAAACAAGATTAACATGGCTGTGGCAAAAACAAAGGCTATGGCAATAAAGTAAACTAAGCTATGGCATGGCTGTGACAAAAAAATCTAACCTGACGTGGCGAGGGGTGACGAGAACAGAAAGACGAAAGACGCACTGGCCCAGGACATGGCAAACGAGGACTATTTAAACACATGAGGGAGGGGAACCCCAGGTGTACACAATAGGTAATCAAGACATGACAAGACACCAGACATTCCCCCAGACGTGACATCTTCGTGGTCAAGCGACAACCCTTTGAGCCGTATCAGCCAGCTCAGACTCTGCGAGCCTCGGGTCCTGGTCTCCTGCTGGTTCCCTGAGTCGGAACCAAAACAAGGAGAGGGTTCGTGTCAGTTTTATGCTCCTAAAATCTAGAATAATCTTCTTCAACTCTGGCAATGTTTAAATCCAGGCTGAAATCAGTACTATTTAACTGTACATATGGACAGTGAATGTATTTTACCCGCATACCTCACTTTGAATCCATCTAATTTATTATGCCAATTAGTATTCTTTCTTTGCTTTGTGCTTTTAAGCTCTTTCTAAAGCACTTTGAATTGTCCAGTATATGCAATATACAAATGAACCTGCCTTTGTGGTCATTCTAAAGGTGGCCCATAGCGGTTATGCTCAGCACATGTCTACAAACGGCACAAGAAGAATCTTGAATCTTGAAGCACTCAACCTCGTGCCGTTCTCCGATGTGTTCGAACATTCATCGTTCTTGATCCTCATGCCTCTCATTGGTCAAAAGGCCTTCTCAACAGATCTTTCAGACACTCGGTTCTCTACAAAGCCACCTCTGTTTTCCTCCCTCCTTTTCTGACTCACTGCTCGTTCATCTGCCCCACTTCCTTTGGCCTAAGGAGACGTCCACCACATCCTGACTTTGTTCGTCCACCACGCGGCTCGTTTCTCGACTCCTTTTTTCATCGTGCCACACATGTCCATGCAACATCTGGGTCAAATCCCGAGAACACCTGCTATTTCATTCTTTGCAAATTTGCGTATTTTTCACATGCCTGACCGTCTTTTGAGTGAAAAAGGAGACGGTGGAGCAAACATAAAGCCATAAAGTACACTGCCTATTAGTGTAGGAAAAGAATAAAGCCAGGAACAGGAGAAAAGGAGAGCAGTCGAGGCTCTCCCACCGAAAATGAAACTGGGGAATAAGCCTTTTTAACTGGGTAAATACTCAATAGTGTGTTGATGACAACTCTTACAAATTAGCCCCATTGGGCCCAATACAGCGAATCAACAGGAGTTTTGAACTTGTGGATGAAATCTGAGAAGAGATTTCAGACGTTCAAATCCTGTAGATGTTCACATATTTAAACCCCTCCACAGTAACTACACATTAGTAAATATTAAAACTTTAAGCCAAATTAATTTATGGATCTTGGAATACGATCACGTGCCTGATACCGGTCATTGTTTCAGCAACAACGTACCACAATCGAGCAGGAGAGGAGTTTATTTATCGTGTCACATTGGCTTACAAACTACAGTACAGTTTTTAGCTCTTAGTTTTAGCTTTTCATTAAACAAAGTCCATCCATCCATCCATTTTCTGAACCGCTTATTCCTTAATGGGGTCACGGGGGGACTGGAGCCTATCCCAGTAGTCAATGGGCGAGAGGTTGGGTTCGCCCTTGACGGTCCTCTAGTCCATCGCAGGGTCACACAGAGACACGCAACGACCAACAACCACACTCACTCCTAAATGTCCAATCAACCTAACGTGCAGGTTTTTGGACAGTGGGAGGAACCCGAAAAACCCAGAGAGAACCCAGGCAGAACATCCACAAAGAAAGGGTTAGGGTTAGGGTTCGAACCCAGAACCCTCTTGCTGTGAGGCGATGTTGCTAACCACCGGGCCGCCCTTAAATAAAGTCATAGATAATAAAAGGATACCACTTGATTACCACTTAAGACAGTATGGCCCTTATGAAAAACTTTGAGTAACAAACCGCCAGCCAACACATTGTGATTGAACCTCTCTACATATCTCTGACCTCGTGCTCTTACCACCTCTTTATAGCACGGCCCCCGTAACCGCTTGGGTGGAGGTGATTACGTTGGATAAATACACAGCATAGTCACACGTAACTTGGCCTTTCAAAAAGGGGGAGTGTTGGCCTTTGAAAAACGTCTCAGTCGAGCGTGAGACGAGGGAGCTGTGAGAACTTTTACTTCCACGGGAAGGGACGTCAACACAACCGGTGGCGTTAACGGAGCAAACTGTGCTGTTGAAGGAGGCATGCTCCATTGCAGCTTAATGGCTGGAAGTCTGATGTTGTGCGGAAAGGAAGAGAAGGGAGATAAATCAGCGCAATAACAGTTGTTGTAAAGTGGGGAAAGTAGACTGTATGAGCTGCACTTAATAATAGGGGGGAGGCCAGAAAAATATGTTGTACAGTGCTTCATCTGTATGATTAGTCTTTATGTCAAAACTGTGGACAGAACACAGATTTGGGTTTACATCCATCTGAGATAGATGAGATAGGTTAATGGGCTTATGAAAGAGGGACTGTAAACCATTGTAAATGACGTTTTTTTGTTTTTTAATGTGCAAGAGTTCCGTGTGAAAGAAGATCGTGTGCGCAGTGCAACTCTCACACGCAGTGTAAAACGCCCCCCCCCCATTTGTGGTCAGAGTCTGAATAATCCAGACTCATCCCTTTATTTTAAGGCCCCAGCAACCTCCCTGTCCAGAATAAACAGAGCGAGCTCGGACCTTCCACCTCGCTACAGCAGTTAACGTCAGCCTCCGTGAAACGCGGTGAGACTCCATCTGCCACGGCCAAGTTTTACAAGTGCTACGCTCAATCAGCCTGTCCTTCTCCCTCCCCCCAAAGGGCCCATGTCCTCTCCCTGAAATCCGCTCTTGGCCTAGTGAGCACCCACGTTTTGAGGCTTTACATGAAGAAAAATCAGGAAGAGCAGGAGCGGTATAAAGATTTTAGCTATCTTAACCATTTTTTACCAGCATCATCTACAATATATAATGATATAAGTTTTCTTCCCTAAGGCTTCAATCATTTGTGGAGATCTAATATTGTTTTTCTTCTCTTATAGTCAACAGGCGCATCCTCTCATCATCTTTCTGGCAAAATAATTTCCCTCAGGGATTATTAAAGTATTTGTGATTCTGATTCTTATTCTGATAAACACAAACAAAGGATTTTCACACACACTCGGAACATTCGCATATTTGGGTTTTGTTAAATACAATCTGCATTTGTAAGAAACACAGGCCGCACGCCTAATCCGTTGGAATTTCACAGCACAGCCTTAAAAATTTGGGAGAAGATTTTAGTACTTTTTTTGTCCGTCGTGTCTTACAGCAACAGCAGGGAAGGCTGGGAAACTGGGCACTTCTGACTTCTGTTGTGGAACAAACAAACATCTGTTGTGCTCATTCCTGGGCCTGAAAGAGCCCAAGGAATGAGCTTAATGTGGTGGCTAATTCCAATAAAGCAAGTAATGAATCATGCTTGTAATCTTGGGGCATTAAGTTTAAGTCTCTGTGTCATAACTAACAGGAAAAAAGACAATGTTATGTTATTTGTAAGAATTTGTAAGTCAAGAACACATTTACATATACTAGACTATATATATATATACATATATACTACATATTTTACTTATACTTAATATCTTATACACATTTTCACACACACCACATTCACATTTTCAGAAATGCAAACTTATTTGACCCTTATTTTGGTCTATCAAGTAGACCATTTACATTTACCTCCATTTACAGTCTTCACCATGGTGACTTGAAGGACCATGCTCTCACATTCTGCAAAGTAAATGGTTTTATTATGGTTTATCATGATGACTTATATAAAAAAAACTTGTCTTGTAACTTGTTGGTGAAATGCAACAGAAAGGCTTTCTGCTTAGGAACCAGTTACCGTCATATTTTAAGGTCCTTAATGGTCTCCACCTGCAAGATCAGTCAAGCTGATAATGCAAACAATCATAAATCCAAAGATTGAATCCAAGTGCCTTTAATGGCGTGGATATCCACTTTCAGTGTGATTATGGCGCTATTAAAACCAGTGAGGACGAGGGTGCAATGATTCACAAATGTAGGTGGTGGGAATATGATGTCTGTCGAATGCGTTTCAATCCAAGTCTCATTACAAATCCACGTGAAGTGATCAGGAGCTGTTTAAAGATCTTGCTAGTTTTACTCCTCTCTCTGCAGAGGAATGTACCATAACCACTCCTCTCTGCCCTCACTTTTCTTTTGCCTGACTTGAAGATAATAGCAGGGAATGAATGGAATTCGACAGTTCCTTCAGCATGTTTTTTCTCCTCTGTTTCCCAACGTTTATTTCCCCTTTGAGCATACCTTCACCTCTTTCTCCTCTTCATCATCTAGTCTTCCTTTCTATTCTTTCTCTCCCTTCCCATTCCTCTTTATGCCTCCCTGTGGATGAGCAGGCCATGCCAGAGCTGTAAATCCAGGCCCTGTATCTGTCCATCACATCCAATAAAAGTCTTTTTCGGCCCAGTAAAAATTCAGGCTCCTCTCCCAGGAAATGTTTTTTTGGGTGGCAAGGATCCCTGTAACAAATTTGTTGCTGTGCACTTTGCAAATCATCCTCCTATCCATCTTGTTTCAATCACTTCGTTGAGCAGATGATATGATGCAGAGATTGTTTCAAGGTGGAGTGGAGGCTGAATTAAAGGATAGGTGCATGTAGAAGTAGAAAAAGAGGCTATGTGGAT
>CAJRST010010001.1:11753258-11776585 GCA_907169785.1 Menidia menidia
TCCAAGTAAAGGATCTCCGTGAGCAGCCTGTAAAAACATCACTGCTCTGCAACTATCGAGTTAAGGAGCCGTAAAAGTTGTGTGGTTTTGTCCAGGTGTGTGTGTGTGTGTGTGTGGGTGGGTGCACCTGCGTTAGCGCACAGTCATGAAATGCCACAAACTGGATGCCTGACTGCAAAGCACACCGAACTGAAACCATTAAAAAAATCCCGTTTATCCTCAATGTGGGAAAGACGGTAGATCGAAATATGATAATTACTGTCATTTTGGAAGTATTTGTACTTGTAGAAGCAGAATCCAGCATTGAGACCATTCATTATAAAAAATTGTTGTTTTGGGTCCTCCGTATTTTTTAAATGATCATTTTAACAGTTATTTTTTTGGTCTTTATAGTCAAGCTGTTTTGAAAATGACTATTTCAAAGGACCGTGCTTTTCGATCTCAAGTCTGGCTGCTGTATTTTTTATTTTTTTAAACCTCTTTTCACTCTTAAATTGGTACTTCTGGTGATTCTCAGTAGCACATGCCACGGTACACTGATGCTTCGTGAGCGTATCTGGAGACTCTCAGAACCGAAAAAAACAGCTCCCTGGCGTGTTTCTGAGTTGGATCTGTGTGCGTCCAGCGTCCCCCTGCGTTGAGTTCTGTGTTTGGTCGTGCTGAACGGCGCTGGCTAGCAGCTCGCCTCCGTGAGTGTTTCCCAGCTTTTTTGGAGACTCGGCGTCCAAAGCACTATCCCAGATGCACGCCACGCATCAAGCGTTTTGGATTGCCGTCCGTTAGGAGATGGCGCCCAAATGGCCGAGGATCCGATGGCTTTCCAGTGGCTTTATGACTTGAGATCTTAATAAAGTGTTTGAACGACTTTCCAGTGCTTCGCATTCTGCTTAATGCTCTTTAGTAGAGAAAAGTGAGCTCTCGAACCTCTTAAGAGTCTGCCTTGAAGAGCTTTGCAGGTTTTTTGCCTTTAAAGGATCCATACAGCAGGGATTTTCCCAGTACAATTCATCACTGTCTGGCCTTTGTGTGGGGCTGATACAGGCCTTTTACAGCCATTAGCAGGGATTTTGCCCTCTCTTTGAGTTTGTGATCTGTTTCATTTAGATAGGTACACTGGCACACTGTAACTTTTTGTTGCTTCTTTAATGAATTACCTAACAGACGGCTGAGTGGGGGATAGTTTCTCTTAAATAAGTTTAGCCATCCATCCATCCATCCATCATCGTAACCATTTATTCCCTAATAGGGTCGCGGGGAGAACTGGAGCCTATCCCAGCGGTCAATGGGCGAGAGGCGGGTTACACTCTGGACAGTCTGCCCAGTCCATCACAAGGTCACACAGAGACACACAAGGACCAACAAAAAAAAAAAGTTTAGCCAATGTTAGCATTTTAAGTTTGAGCCTGAGTCGTTTTTGTTCCCCATCTGTTTTGTTGCCTCCAACCGGAGTCGTGTGCTTCTTACTCGCAGTAGACATGTCAGCTGAAAGCGTCTGAGAGTGGGTAGACCAGCAGAAAAGCTAGTCTAAAACTTTCGTTTTGCGCTTTTGTTGTTTTGGACGTTTTCCTATGTCGGAAGCATTCCGAGCGGTTTTAGCTTTGGCTCACAAGTCATGAAAGCTTCTTATCCCCCAAGCTAAGAGTGTTGTGACCTCTGTCTACACCGACTACATGCTTAAAAAAAAAAAAAAAAACTGCCAATAGCCGTTGAAGCACAGAGAGCTTGCTGAAAAGGGAAGTCTCATTTTTTGCACGGTCCAGCCAAGTAAAACTCTGTTGCTGGTGCTCTACGAGGATCGAGTTCTTCCATTTATTTTCCTAGCTGCTTTGTGGGAAGGCCCAAAGAGATTAAAGATGAAGACGTCTACATTATAAAAACACCAGATGCCATATCTTCGCATCAATTGGCTGCTTTTTTTCCAGAAACCTTTGACAACTTACAACCTCGGGGCTTGTTCGGTCCCAATATGCCTCAAATATGCCTCATCACGCGTGTGATCGCAGACTCATTTGGGGCAACTCTCCCCTGGAGTATTTTGCCAGGGAAATTTCTACGCTTTCATGTGCTCAGATGGTGTCTATCACCGTCACTTTAATTGGCGGTTCGAGATAATAAAAAAAAAAAACATGAAAAAAAAGAAAACAACAAACGCATTTTAAGCGAGACGGCTTAAGCCTGAGGGACAAGCAAATACTGATCATGTTACTGGAGAAGAGAGGAGTGGATGCTTCAGGACAGGTGAAACTGATCTTATGTCAGCACACTGGTGTGATCTGACACCAGCCAGGGCTTATTATCCTATATTAAATCAATTAAAAATGTTTTAAAAAGTATAAGATGAGGAAAGAAAATACAGTTTTACATTTAGTTACAGTTCATGAAAGAGGGTTTTTTTCCTTCCTGATTTATGAGCCAAGGATTTGCATTCAAATCAAACCACACTGCAGTTTGTGGTGTGAGTTAATTGTAACATTTGTAACAGCATTTGATGTTTAATGACTGTATAATTAAGTGCTGATGCCGAGCCTTTGAAATAACTATGCGAAGAGCCACCACAACGTAAATCAAACAGGCGAATGCCGATCACACCCAGGAGGGAACCACAAGGTTGAAAATAATTGTCAGGAGAAAAATGAGCAAAGTCCCCATTGAATTTTTTTTGTCTCTGTCAAATGGGGGTCTCTTTGCAGGTCATTTGCTATTTCAATTCACATTCACTTTCAAAATCCTGATGTACACAATCAGATATAACTGATAACAGGGGGCAGAAGACTACACAAAAAATAATCTTGACTTATCGCATAGTAATAAATGATTAATATTAAAAATGTATTTCTGTTTCTTCTTTTTACATATTTTGTTAAAAGGCCAAATAAAGACTTCAAACCAAAAAAAGGTCATTTTCTGTTTTGTTTTATTCTTGGATCAGGCTTTAAAGGGTTAAAACAGATGTGTAAAAACCCATGGTACTGAAAGCACCTTCTCATTCACAAAGTCTACTGTCCCATCTTGTTTAACCAAATAATGTGGGTTAGATCCTCAATGTGGGAAACCTCTCTCCGTCTTTACTCCTGGAGGCTTTACCTCTTTAGGGTGCTGCTTTTGTACCCAGTCGTATTACTGGCCCTATGCAAATTCTTCAAGGTATTTAGAAGACAATTAGCTGCCAACTGTTTCTGTTTAGAGCCGCTTATTTTTCAAGCCCTTTGTAGCCCCATAAGGCACGTTGCAGTCATCAAACTCAACATAAGCTAACACGACGTAGACATGCTTTCCGTGTGCTTCCATGAATTCCAAAATTTTGTTCCAACAGTTTAACTGATACAATGTTGGTTTATGTCCACATTTTAGTCAGCAGGAGGTCCCACACTGACCGACAAGTATAGTATTAAACAAAGTCTTTTGTAAGTCATGAGTGAAGCAGCCTCGTTAAGGGTTTGAATCACGCATTTCCACGCCCCTGGAAACCCACACACACACACACACACACCGTTCTTGGCATCGGCGGCTGCAATACGTGTGAGACACCCCTCATTAAGTTTGTGTGTGTGCGAATTTTGACTGGCCCCCACGTTCTGCTTATTAAACTTTCACAGGAGGGCAACTACGCTGATGTATAGGTTCCCTCGGCTTTTCTACACGCGTGTGCATGTTTTCTGTGAGGGCCGCATCGTGCTGTGATCCCACGGAGAGCGAAGGTTTGTGTCCACTAACAAAGAGCCAGTGTTAAACATGGTAAACAGCGCAGAAAAGCAGCTGTTTGTGTGTCCTGGTGCAGAACATGCATTTCCTCCTGTAACACATTCCTCCCATGGCATGAAACCCCCATGTTTGTATTTCCCCTTGGGCTTGAAACCTCTGTTCTTTATCTATTCTGTTCATTTAAACAAATAATAATAATTAATCAGAGAACTTGGACTGGGTTCATAAAAAAGAAAAACATTGATTCTCACCTTTAATTTCATTTTCAGTAAATTGCTGAGGGTAAATTGCTCAAATTCACTCATTTACTGTACCGAACAATGAAGCATTCCAGATGTTGTTCTGTACAATTGCTAGACTGTAAACGTTGTACAGGGACGCATGATTTGTTTTAAAGGCGTCCACGTATTGTCTTTGGACGACGGCAGTACCTGAAGCCTGGTCCTGTTCTGTTGCTCTAAAACCTCCTCCGGCTTTACAACCTGCATGCCGTCATCACAAATCTCTCTTTTGTGGATGCTACTTTGTATTTTAAGAGCCCTACAAAGCTTTCCCACAAGTAATCCATTGCCGATGTGGTTATATCGGCTCTTGATGTATGGTTCCGGATGCAGTGGGTCAGGAAACGTGCTTTGAAATGTCTTCTGATTGTGGAAATGTTTAACCCTTTCATGCATGAATTGTGATCATTTCGGTCAGGATTTCTTCCCAAAGTTTTTTTTTTTTTTTTTTTGCCAAAAATCTGGTCATTCAAGGATTCTGTCCACTAAAGTGGACATAATTTGTTTTAGGATTTCTTACAAATGAAATACTTTCTATGTATATATTCATACAAGAATATTTAACAATGTTAACATATTTTGAAATTTGTCATGGGAATGCTTAAACATAGAACTTTGCATGTATCTCTCATCCCATTTTAATATTACACTAAACTATACTACACCACACTATACTATCTCACTCTCACTCAACCCCTTGATTAATTTGAATCTTTCTCAGCTCGTCTTTAACAATATGTTATCGTGGACATTTTTCAAAAGCATGTATCATGTATAACACCAGGGTCAGCCCATCTCCTGACTAAGATCACAGTTTTTTAGACAGGCTTGTGGCCAGGATTGAAGCATTCTGATAGAATTCCAACATTTATGTGTACAAGCCCAGGATCCCATGATTTCCATGGTTCCCTGTCAAGTGCATCATCACAGCATCCTTCAAAGACGAACAAAAACATTCTCAATCATTACAAACATCGTCCTTACATTTCACTCCACCAGTTGTCATCGATAGTTACCTCTACTGAGGACAAACATTGCTGGGGACTCACAAAAGTGACACAACAGATGAGATTGAAAAGGTCAGAGCTGAACATGTTCAATTCAACAATCTTTTTTTTTCTACATGCTACTCTTTCAAAACTTCTAAAAACCTAAAAGTTCCCATTATGATGATCAAAACCATCTATGATTTAACTAATAAAACCTACCTTTTCTCTCATTAACATGCAAAGCAAAAAAACTGTCTGAAGTCATTTAGTTAATAATGGCCTGAATAACTTTGGTTATCAGCCATATAGGGTACTTAAGTGGAAAAACTGCCTCAGGAGACATGAACATATTCCTATTTTTGAAAGTGTATCACGCTAGAGTTTCCTTATTTTAAAAAAGTAGTTGAAGTTTCTGGCTCTTCCCACTGAATGACGTGTGGAGTCTGAAAGTAAATGAGGCCAGAAGTAAAAATGGCTACCCATGGCTTTTGAATGTGTTTGTGTGTTTGAATCTGGGAGAAAATTGTGCTCATTTTCCCACTCATGAATTGAGATGTAAAGTATTTAGGAGTACTTATATGAGTTAGTACATATGGGCTGTTTTATAAACGTCAAATGTCATGTATCATGTATAACACCAGGGTCAGCCCATCTCCTGACTAAGATCACAGTTTTTAAACAGGATTGTGGCCAGGATTGAAGCATTCTGATAGAATTCCAACATTCATGTTTACAAGCCCAGGATTCCATGATTTCCATGGTTCCCTGTCAAGTGCATCATCACACCATCCTTCAAAAACAAACCACAACATTCTCAATCATTCTCAACTGATGCATGATGCCCCAGTGTCCACTTCAGTGGTCTATCAGCATTTCAAACATAAAAACCCATAGACACACAAGAAAGCGGCTCTTAAATAACTGTTCCCTGTAGTCTCCGCAGTGCGTGAAAGGGTTAAGAGCATCGTGCGCTGTGAAGACAGGGCTGACGTCAGTCGCCCTCAGTCTTTTTCTGAGGAAGACCGTTTACAGTTCAGCAGTTTTTCCCACGCTCTTGTCAACAAAGCGGAGATCTTCTGCCCATCTTTCCCCCTCAGAGACTCTACTCAAAGCCTTTATCATCAATTCAATCACAGTTGAGTTTTTTTTTCTTGCCTCATGACTATCCCAAAAATGATTCAAGCTCTTCATTTGTTTTGGTGTATAACTAATCGTACCTGGTGAGAACGGATTGATCATCTGAAGATGAATAAGATTGATTAAAAGGCTTTAAGATACTCCATTTACATCAACCACATTTTAAAATCTATTTGCTTATGAGTCCAGTTTTGCCTAACCCTAACTTGTGTCTTGGCCTTATAGTAACAACTATGGGCCAAACATTATGTGCAATAATAGTACAACCTGCACATATTTTAATGTTTTATCACACAAATTAGAGCTTGACTTTTGTCAGTTTTTACCCATTTGAGGCTGTTGGCACTCAATGCATTTTCTTTGCAGCTTTACAGGCATTAACGCCCTCTACAGGAGTGGAGTGGAAATTAAATCTATCGTTTCTTTTCTAACCCATCTTTTTTTTCTTTAATTACTTGATCAAAATGATAAAATGACAATGTAAAAAAAATATCTTAGTGCCTGGGATTTAAGTCTATGATAGTTGTAAGATAAGTTTAAAAGATTGAAAACTCTTAAAACTTCTGCCACACACGATGTGTTTGTTTTTTCTCTTTTAATGTATCCATCTACTTTAAAAAAAAAGGCTTTACTCTAAAGAAAGAGCCTTTTCTTACATCTTGTCTGCCTCAGCAGTTGTTCTGAAGCCAGCTCTGTTTGAGAGGTTGGATCTCTTAAACTCTCCATCTGGGAGGTTAATCTACCAATCTGTGTTTTAAGCCAAAAAATGTTTCATGCCATGTCATTTCTGCTGCTTTCCCTGTATATACGTCCTCACTCGGCTGCTTACCTGGCTCCCCACACAAAAAAACAATTGCTTGTAAAAAATAAAACGTAAAAAAAAGGGGGAAAATGCAGCAGAAACAGCTCATTCGCTCTCCTAATCAACCTCAGATTTATTTTATTGGTCAACTGCAATTTTCTCAGCATTATTTCAGCCAGGTTTCATTTTTTTTCTCCGATGTCGACGGTGCAGAAATATTACAGCGTGAGTAATAGTGCAAGGACCTACTAATGTGTTTATTCAAGCGCCGACAATAAAACATAGCTGCCGACAAGAAATCAGCAACCTCTAACGCAATGTTGCAAACTGTAAAGCCAACAGTTTCCATTCACTTACCATCTAAGAAATGTGGTGAAACAGAAAGAAGACAGCTTTGCCCAAAAGATGCTGAAAAAAAAGGTTAAATTTGATTCTTAATGCTGTTTATCATGGGCAGATTTACAACACCTTACAGGTCAGATCCTCCTCATCCTTTTCCTTTGACCCGGGCTATTTACATCCTGAGGACGACTGCATAACAGAAAAAGGTGGATAACAGAAAAAAAAAGAAAACCCATTCTGTCTGGTTGTAGGCTCTGCTCTCCGCCAGCTGCAGAGAAACTTTGATCCAAAGTTAAATTGCATTAACCATGTTTGGAAATCGAAGTAGTTTTTTGCTGACTGTGTGGCCCGGCAACTCAGTTATCAAATAAATGGGCCTTCGCTACGGGGACGTCTTAAATCAGTTTGCTTCGGCACTATTAAAACCAACCAATTACTTCTGTCCTTTGTTTTGATATCCTATATTCTTGTGAGAACTGCGGTATTCCTGGTGTCTTCAATTATTTTGAATGGGCGAGAATTTCTTAAACTTCTAAAAACTAAAGCTAATGGTGGTAGTCTTAAGATTCTGTTTTGTAACTGGGTTCGTTCTGGGTTGAGATAATGCACATCGGTGTGAAAACCTGTAGGTTTTGCAGCAACATATTAAATACCCACAGGGCTGTTTCCACATCTGATAAGTCTTGGAATTAAGGGTTGAAAAGATGAAAGATGCAGACTACATCTGCTCGTGCTTTTTGTTTTCTCTACGAAAAAAAAAAAAGCCCCGAAACGAGCAAGGAGGCAAGTCTAGCTTCCCGCGGCGATCGACGCAGATCTTTGAAAAACATCCAAATCCTTTAAAAGAATGACGTGACGGTCTGGAAAAGTCTGGAAATGCAGCGCTGAAACCAGAGCCCCCCCTGCTTTTCTCTTTAACGTCTCGCGTTCCCTCCCGGTCGTCGTATTTCTCTTTTATTTTTTTTCACTTTCTCACAGTTACACACATCCCGTTTTGTTATCAGTTCAAAGCACAAAGAGGGGTCAGTCGGGGAGCGTGTCAGTCACACAACTTGTCACCCAAATGATGACAAATTAGCTGCCACGCCGCCTGCCTCCCAATCAAGTCCAGACCTGGCTTTCAAGTCGACATGGGCCCTTTAGATGGAGATCGATGGCTCTCAGGTGAAACCCAAAGTTGTTCAGCACAGTCGCATGAAGTCAGCACTCTGTCAATGCCGTCTAAACTTAAAAGCTGCTCAGAGTCAGTAAATAAGATTAATCTGGGTCCCGCTGGTGTGTTTTAGTGCACGTCGATGATGTAAATACTTTCAAGTTTTTTTTTTTCTTCTTCACACTGATTCCCCCAAATTGAGAACAATTGTCTAGGAAGTGAACTTTGTCCAAGTTTTAAGGCCATAAGTTAGAAAGACAATGCGCTCAAGATGGAGCCTCCTGTTTCTGATCTGAACTTGCCTTTCCAGTGGGCTTATTTCCAGGTAGACCAACGTCAAGAAACCCAACGCTGTGAGCCTTGCAATAACATCATCTTTATCATCAGCGGCGGATGGAATTTTTTCATCTTACAGCTTGAAACAGAGAAAGAGAGAGAGAGAACATTGGGCTACTTTGTAGCTTTGTTGCTTTTCATCTTCTACTTTTCCCCCTTCTTCTTCTCATTTTTCTTTAGAACTATGTTGAAATAGCAACTTCACATCAAAACTGCATTAATCCTGTTCCACCTGTCCCTCATTTAGCCAGTTTGGCTAGAAATACAGACTGTGACTATGGGTAAGCTGCAAACAATTTAGTTAGTTAGTAAGCAAGGCCAGAGGTCAAACGAAAAAAAAGAGTAACCAGATTGATCTTGTTCTTCCTGCTGTCACTTATAGTCTGAACCCGGCTGCTGACTCACTGTCCCATACGGGCGCTTTTTAAATCCACTGTCTCCTCATCAGCATTTGGACAGCTCTGACCCCTTTTGGTGAGGGTCAGAATCTATTGGGCAAATTTTTTGCTGCTCGAATATTTATGTTTTGCACACATTAAAAAGGTAAGAAATTCATAGTAATCTGTGTTCATGTACACTGGCTTTTCTGATCGCAACTTTTCTTTCTTTGTCGTGTCCTCACAATGCTTTTGTGTACCTTTGCCATACTTTTGTGTACCCTCGCAATGTGTTTTGCTTGCCCATAATCATGCAGGGTATTCAGCCCACTCGTCAGTTTTCCTCAGCGTGGACACAATGTAACACCCACACCCTTTGAAGAAGTTTCTAAGGTTTTATCTTGAGATTTGTTAGCAACTTAAAGATATTGTTGTGTGACAACGCAAAGCCTATTGTGAGGGCAGGCAAAATGTATTGCAAAGCCACACAAAAGTATTGCGAGGGCACACAAAAGGAAAAACGAAAGCCTTGTTACCTGGGGGGCTCCGTACAGAGACAGGAAGATGTTTTAGCTACTGGGTTGCTAACTTTCTATCCAATCATCGATTGGTTTTCAGAGAGAAAAGGTTAAGGAGGAAAACACAGACATCCCTCTCCTCAGAGACACGCTTCCACTCCTCCTAGGGGTTCCCAAGGCTTTCTCAGATCACAAAGGGTATACAATCCCTCCATTTGGTTTTTCCATCTGTGAAAAAAATCGTCAAAGAGAAGACACTGGAAGGGTATCCTAAACTAGGGCTGGGTATCACCAGATATCTGCTTGTACCTGCAAACTCAATCTTTCAACCAAGACCTTTTGACCATTGGCAAAGGTTTGAACAAAGATGCTCAAGCAAAACTGAAAGTTTTGCCTTCCGACTATCGCTATTCTGCATCGAGTTGGAGCAATAACAGGGATGAGCGTTCCACCTTTTGCTGGAGGAGATAAGGGAGTGCTCTGGTGCTCAGATCAGAGCCGCATCATCAACCACAAAGTGAAACATGACCCCTGTAATCCTCTATGTAACTATGCTTCAAGATCCTATCCATGAAAATCTGAAAATGGATGGGTAACCTAACTGAGTCCAACACATACTGTAAATGAAGTTGACTTTGTGCAAGGCAATGTTTGCTGTAGTTCTAGTACCTCACAATCTCATAGCAGTCAGCCTAGAATCCCTAAGTAACATGGTTGTCCACAAAACACGTTGACTGGATCTTAAGTCTTACGCCCTCAATGCCTCTGAGTTGCTAGCAAGTCCTTTACCAACGTGAGTTTTAGCTGCCTAGTCATTTTGTTCCCGTTCGGTTTTATTCAATAAGCCCAAACAGCCTGTTTAGTCTACAGGTTGGTGTTCTGCGAAGTCAACTTTGTCTAAAACAAACTGATTGGCGAATATTTCATATTTAGGAGATTTCAAACAAAACTAATACAATGTAGCTGAAATGTTTTGGGTATGGAACCGTTGCTGTACTTGAAATGTATACTTGATTATCTTGATAGCCAGCGGCTATAGAAGCAATGCAAACATGTCCAGCATGTTATCCCAACGCTACCATTTCCCGCTTTTTGTTGTGATTTTGTTACCAGCTGAAAATAATTAAGAATACCCCCACACCGAAGAGTATTATGCTCAGGAACCATGTTTGAGATTCAAACTAAACGCGCTGCAGTTTTGTACGAATGTAAACATTGAGCAATAGATGTCAAAATATGTATCCAGCCACAAGCAACACACTTGACCCCTTATTTCAGATTTGGTGTGTTTCTTTGTTTACGCAACGCATAACTACGCATATCAAGTGCTCAATCACAAAGCACCACTTCAAATGCACGAGCAGCTGTCTTCCACACACCCCCGGTGAGTCTTCTGTAATCATACTGGATAAGAGTAGGAATGAAAAGTAAAACATTTTAAACTAAAGTTAAGACTGCAGTGGGTTTCTGGGATAGTGACTAAAGTTTTGCTACGCTGAATGTCTTGTTGTAATGTAAAATATGAAAAAAAACACAAAAAAACCCCCAAAAGTTGTGAAATCAACAGCTTTTGTGTTACACCTCATATCTATGTTACATTTACTGATGTATTATGGGTCAAACCACAATTGTTAGATTGCAGCTGTTGAAAACAAGCCAAACAAAGCCACCCTGTGACAGAAAGTGGGTTCTGTGAATGCCAGTGCTTGCGTGTTGAGACCCACAAACAGGCGGACATATTTGTTTTGAATTTGTTGAATGAACACAGCTGAATGGTACAGTGGTCTAGGATTTTTAAGGAAATGTTTCCCACAGTAAATAGAACATTGTCAGAAAAAATAAAGACGATTCAAGAATCTTCTCTCAGTTGTTTCTATCCCTCATTTCGACACCCAAACTTGGTCAAACTACACAAACGCTCAATTATGCAGAGGGTATTCTGAGCCCATCTTGCTTTCAACACTTCAGTTTTCCCTTCTGCTTCGTCTTTTTCTCTGTTATTTTTGCTGCCGCGAAACCCATGAGATCCATCAAGTTTAATGTTCTGTCACTGTACAAATCCTATCTTTTACTGTACCTTTGCACTTAGGAGATGCGAAAGGTCGAATTCAAATTGCGAGGATTTGGCTCTGTTTTTATGACCGAAGAACAAATCATGTAAAGGACAAATCCGGGACAAAGGTTTCTGAAAGGGGACAAATCCCTGGTTGAAGTCTTTGCCATGATTCATTGCGGCCTCTACGTTCATTCCCCACTGGTCAAAAGGTAATTTGGGTTGGAAGACGTGCTCCTGTGCGTGGGGGGGCTTGAGGTGAAATCCAAAACTTTAAAACCTTAACCACAAAGGTTTGCATAAAAAACAACCCTGGACCTCAGATGGTGATCGTGAACAAAATAGCCTGACTCATTTTCTTTTTCTTTACCGCAAGCTTCCTCGAGGCGGGGGTCCGCCAAGTCGAAAATTAACATTGATTTAGGAACAACAGAAGCCTTTTGTCTCAGCGCTCGAGATTTTTTTCTCCCCCCCCCCCCTTTCCTTTCTTTCAACCGTTGAGCCATTTGGCTCGGCGCCTTGTTATTTTTCCACGCATAAAACTTCACGATGAAATAAAGCAGAGGGTGGAAAGGCGGTGAGGACAGGCCGCTTCTGGGACTTTGGCTGCTATCACTCATGAATCTGACCGATGAGATGAAGTAGGGCCGGTTGTCTGTCTTTCTCTATATGTGCCTCCATCTGTCTTCTTTTGCCGTTACTTCCCTCTCCCTTTGTCTAGAACTTCCTTTTTTTTCCCTGTCTCTTGTATAACTCCTTGTATATTCCTTTCCCCCTTCCCCTCCATTTAAACTCAATTACTTCAACTTTTTTTACTGGCACACATGCCTGAAAATCAATCTTGCTGGCGAATCAGCAACACCGTCATTACCTGTATCATTCTTCTTCTTGTCCTTTTCCACCACGTGCACACTCACTCACTCTTCCTCTCCGACTCACAGACAGCTTCCCTCAAGTGTCGGGTTTTGGGTTTTTGCACCGGTTGTCTGATGAAGGGGGTGCGTCTGGGTCACTTCCAGGTGGATGTTGGTTTTTACCCAGAGCAGAGCGTAGCTTCACTGCCTCTGTCTGATATTCATATCTGTCACTTTCTCGTGTTTTTCTACCGAGCCCCTCACCCCCACCCCGCTCTAGCTGTCCTCATAAATAAAGATAAGTGGCAGATTTAACGGGACAGCTCTGTTCAATCCAGCACATTTATTCCACGCATCTTGAGTTTTGTGACAGTCTCAAGTTTTATGAAGGTAACGCTGCACTTGTGTCCAAATGATGAAAAATTATTTGCTTTTTTGACAAAAAGAAGAGAGATATCAGGGCTTAATTTGAAGTGAATTATCATTATTATTGATAGATTTTATTTAATCATTGCAGAATCCTCCAAAAGCACATTCCACATTGTTACGGACACGCTTTTATACTGCCCCGAATTTCCAAAACTTCCAAAAACCCTGAGCATTCAAAGCAAATGCAGAGGGATCCTGAGGAGGCAGCATTTGTGAATGAGTGAGGAGTGGGAACAGGTTGTCGTCACCTTTTGCTTTACCCTCAATGTGACCAATACTGTGTCCTGTCACACCCTTTTTTAATTTCATATAAGCACCAAAATAAATTATTTTAAAATATTGCACATCCAAGACCAAATTTATGTTACTAAAAGTATAAGATGCAGACATATTTTTGTTATAACTGGGTTACAGCAAGTCAAATGTCATCCACTTCATGGCAGAATTAATAATCAAGTGTTTGGAAGATCACTTAAAAGGTTTGTGAGTCAAGTCTTTTTTTTCTTTAGTCACATTTTCTATATCATCCTACCACTGAGTTGGTAGAGATTTCACATCTACATCATCATAATGTCATCAGTGACATCAGAACATTATGACCACTCAGAGGTAAAGTGAGAAATGCTCCTCTGCTTATTCCAGTCGAAAGTCCTGCTGGGAAAACTGTGATTCACATGGATTTCACTTTGTCACCAGCAACAGAATTGTGTTTTAAGGGTTATAGAGTTACCCACGATCCATAAATAGCCCATATTTCGATAGGATCTAGAAGGGTTAATTGATCTGGTGAGTTAAGTCTCACCTTTGAAGAACCCAGGACACCTTCAAAAGGTCTTTACAACTCATCAGCGCTCCTCTGGAAGGATGGAGGATAGCAAGGTCTTTTGAGGAAGGTGGTCATTATGTTGTGGCCAATCTGTGTCGTTTTGGGGCCCGAAATTTGGACTCACACAAAGGTAATTGTTCCAAATGCCTGCGGGTATTCTCACTACCCTCTTCCTCCGTTCTTCTCTTGAAAGAACGTGCTGAACTCGGCCTGCACCCCGCCTCACCACGCAGCGTAGGCCGTCACCAAACCTCAACTATGCACTTGCGTCACTGCAACAACACAACTGGCTGTTAACTTCCCCGGATTGGCCGTCACAATGCAGACAACTGAATGTGTTTTCGGTGAGAGGTGGGGGGGTGCATCACACGTCACGGAACCTTCCTTCAGATTTCTGTTCAGGATCCCGCCAGTGGTTTGGTTTCCTTCTTCTGATGTCTCTGGTAGAGATTAACGGGTCTGTAATGTTCCTCACTTCACTGCAAGTCATTTGTGGTCATTTTGGCTTCCATTGTTTTTTAGAGTAGCTTTTTTTTTTAGCCCAAACGTCATTTCAAAGGATTTTTCTTGTGTGTTTTCAATAATTGATTTAGTAACGATTTATTAGCATGGATATTTCTTTTAAAAAGAAAGCCAATTAGACATTTTTAACAGGCTGAGTACCAATAACAGCACAGTTTTTAAATCTTATGTTGCATTAAAAACATGTGTTATTCAGAACCCTGTTCAAATAAAGCCCTGATTGAAAAGCAATACTAATTTTAGAGTTTTTTCAAATGTAATATTGTGTTTCACTTCAGAAAAATTGCATTTAAACTAATTTCCCATGTCATCAAAATGGGACATTGCTGGAAATAAAATCCTGAGCTAGATCAGTCTTATTCCAGCTATTTATGATCTTGAGATGATCAGAAATCCGGAGATTGTCTCAGTTTGTCTGTGTATGGCGACGGTAACTTTGTTTGACCTGGGAAAAAGGGTAGATTCTCATTCCCGTTTTGTTTTCCATTTTTCCATGTAGCACAAAGTCACACCTGGACATTTTAAAATCTTTCATTTCTGTCGTGGAATTTCCTGTTCTTTTGAGCTTTCTGCCCTTGAAAGGATGCGTGTTCAATTTAATTATGAAACGACACATCAGGCCAAGTTTCTTCTGCCTCTCCTGGAGTAACGTGAAGCAGCGATATCAAATGTCTTAATTAGAAGCGTTCTGGCAGAAGGCAGCGGGCTGACCTCACATGTAAACACACCTGACGCAGGGGAAAACACACTGACTGACAGGAAATGTGAAAGACAAGAAAGGGAGGGAGGAAACAGACAGACGGAGCTCCCCGAGGTTTGATAAAACCAGAAGTCAAAGTTTTACGGCCCCGTTACGCCGCGTTGGGGTGTTGGATGTCAAAAGGTTCACGACTGGGTCATGTGGTCGTTAACGGCAACCCGATAGCGATTGTGTGGTGGAAGATTGTGAGTACGGAAACAATTCAGTCAAAATAACAACAACAAAAAACAAAAAAAATGAGCTCAGCTCTCTCCAGTGCTGGCTTACTTACTCGTGCGTGTGTGTTCCTGCTCTTTCACATACCATGTCGTCTACACCGATGAAATTATGGGTTCATTTGAGTCGGTGAAAGAGGATAATTGTAACTTTGCGGAAGAAAAGAAAAAGAGTTTGGCCTCTACAACTGTGAACAATTTTGCTGAAACAACTAATACAAATCACAAAGATGATGTAGAGGGGAACTGCTTTGTGTTAAACTTCATCGCTATTTGTTATTGAAATGTAATCTATCGCTCCTTTAACCAATTTCCCAAATGACTAATTCCATTGAAGAATGTATTAAATTAATTGTAATAGGATACATGTAATAACATAAGTAAAGGCTACCCTTTTAGAAAATTAGAACATCAGAGAGTAAAATGAAAACAGGGTGAAACTTTGTAAACTAGACAAGGAAGCAGAGTAAGATTACAATTTAATTCTTCTCTTTCTCCTCTGGAAGCCCATCTTTGACCCTCATAGTTCCTCAGTTAAAAATGTAAGATGCACAGTTCTAGGAGCTTTTAAAGGAAATTCATGTTACTTTTTCCAATAATGTTTGGAGTTGTTTTAGAATTTTCATGTCATTCCAATCGCTCTCACTTTCTTTCTTTCTTTCTTTCTTCTAGCTGAAACATTCATTCCTGTTAGACAATCATCCACCATGCAAATATTTGTTGTTCCATTAAGTTAAAAAGGGACGATTCAGTTGATTATTCCCCAAATTAAGAGGGACATTGAAATAAATGTGGTACAAAGGAACCCACCGGCCTTTTTGTCAGTTTCCTTTTTTAGCGATCTGCTGCATTGTTTTGGATCGTTGTTGATGACCCGCTTTAGCTATGGGTCAAATGCCCCCATGTTTGACTAAAAATCTGCTATCCAGAGGAGTTTAGAATCTGCTTTATTTCCTAGCAGCAGCTGGCTAATTATTTTAGAACAATCATTCCCATGAAAGCGGTAAAATTACACTTTATTTTTCGCATAATTCCTCTGAAATTGTTCACGTGAGGCAGATTATATCTTTTTTATCTTATTTCCTGTTTCGCATTAAAACTATTTTCGCAACAGCTTTATGAAATATAACAAAGAGTTAGAGCTGTTCGTTTAACCTCCACACTTTCCCACATCTCTGCCAGTATATGGATGTCTAGCTGATGTGGGCCTCAACTCCTAACCTGAGGGATGTGCCACTAAAAGTGATGTTTTTAAATCAGCCATTCTTACCTATCTCATTCACTGTGCTTCGTGGTACAGCAGGTTTACTCTCCGATTTACTCTCCAAGATATTGCTTCAAAACCACCAGCGATCACCACCACATCACTAGTGGTTCCTGCTCCCCTCCGCTTTGCTTGGTTTGAGAAGATGTTTTGAATCATGCTAATGAGTCGACTCCACCACGCTTTAAAATCCTGGCCGATTTTTCAACAGTTTTCTTTTAAACTGACCCGAGCCAAACAGGTTCTCATAGGAGGGAGAGTGATATAAAGCTGTGATAGCGAGCTGCCAGCCTCTCACTTGGCCAAAGCAAAGTTTCCCGGCACACCTAATACCTCCGAATGCACATTCGGTGTGCTTGTTTTCTCAATCTACTCGCTGTGGTACAACAGGCTGGACATTTATTGATCACGGGGACATTCGTGGGCTGGTACCGAATGTTTTGGACAGGACTCCTTCGTTAGTGTAGTGGACAAAGCTTAGGTTTAGTCTTGATTTTTATGCCGTTCCCTCAGTTTTCCTCCACTCTGGGCTCTAGCTCCTTTGCTCTTTCAGTCATCAGCCCTTAAAGACAGGAAGCAATTCTCTAACCTCTTTCATCGCCAGTCCAGTTGTTGCCGTCTGCAGCACTTTTGGCAAGCCGCTTTGATAAAAAACCGTGACAATGTATCCAAAACCATATCAGCACTAATATGATGGATCGCGTGAGTATGGAACACAAATCTTTGGGGCCCCCCGACTGCGTACGGTGCAGTATCCTCCTAAAACCCCTTCAAAAAGCAAGCATTCCCTCATGGATTCATGAAAAGAGCCCATTTATAGGCATGAGAAAAAAAAAAGAGTCTGTTTCAACAGACTTGAAGTGCAGCGGCCAAGGAAAACAATGTGCCTGGCCAGAAAAGCTGCAGTCGGTAATGCACCAGCTTAATTCCATTCTCTCGCATGAAAAGAGAATAAAAAAACTCCCGAGCCGGCTGCACAACTCGAATTGTGTTCGAATTGACTGGCGGAGGCACTGACATACGGGGCGATCGCTCCGCACGAAAACCAACACGCTGGAATCGGGCCCCGAGAGAAAAAGTTTGAGGGACGTGAGCAGAAAAGGGGGACGGGGGGTAAAAGAAAAAAGAAAGAAAGAGCGTACACAAAGATTAATAAAGTGAGCAGGGAGAGAAAAGACGGAGGGTCTCTGGTGCCAGTCCTTAGTCCGTTCGGTCCATTAATGCGAAGAGAAACGGCCTCGGTGACTGAGGGATGATGGGAAAACGGCCCCCGCTTGTAGGGGCAGCCCTTGAGGTGATGTATGGCGGCGAAGACAGGGCGCAGCGTTCCATCTTCCACAACTCATCGCAGGCATAAACAATCGGGGGGTCTCTCTGGAAAGCAGAGGGCACTTGCATAAGGCTGAACCAAAAGCGAACTTTAAAAAAAAAAAATAATAACGACTTGGCCCCCGAAGCTTTACACTTGCTCTGGAGTCTTTTGAAAGAAAGCTCATGCTTCAATCTATTTGCCCTATATATGACAGAGTGACCACATGAATCGGTTTCGGCTCAGGCTTTATCGCTTTCAGTGTTTACGCCAATGCAGTTGCAAAATCACGGGCCATAACTACGCATGCTTACACAGTGATGTATTGTTTGCAAGTGTTGTAACCCAATACTGGCTGTTCCTGTGTGGGACAATAATAGATGCAGTAGGAGAATATTCCTTATAACCCCCAATGCAACAATAGTTTGCTTTATGGAACCATCTGCGAAGTCCTTAGTAGAAAAAAATAAAAAACCTCAGGGAACAGAACAAGCACTTTTTAAACACGGATGAAGCATTTTTACTGTCAGAGCCAGTCGAACCGAGTCTAACTTAGACAGGACTCATGGTTGTCATTACCTAAAACCTTTTTCTTGGCCACCACTTCAGGACGACGGTTCATCCAAGCTCGTGAGCTTTGATGGCACGCGGTTTACCGGGAACAGGGCGAATCGCTCATCATCCTCATCTCACGATTCCCACAAGAAGTCAACGTCCTCACAACATTCTATTCGCAAAAATTGCAACAACTGCTGGGCAGAAAACCTTCTGTGTTCTTTTCTTTTGCTCATGCTACCTGTTAGATAATGCTAACGACCTTACATTGTATCACTATTTCCTGGAGACCTGTACAGATGCTTTTAAAGAATCAAGACCATTGATTGATGACCAGATTAATGTTAAAGATGGATGTACTGTGAGATAGCACATTTTGGTCAAATAATGCTGACGTGTTAAACGGATCGGTCATCTTTCTGTTTTTTTTCTTCTATTTTTCTAAGAAATTCATCCAAAGATGAATTTCAGTGTGTAATTCATACATTCATTAACAATAATATTATAGAACATACACAAAGCAAAAGCTTTTATTGTGAAAGGGAACACTAATAAGGCCCAAATGCTCGTGCAAAACCATAATACGTGTTGTATTGTAATAAATCTTGTTGATGAGTCGTTTTTGGTTTTTGCTTTAATTCGGTCAATGGCAAGGACACAGATATATTTAGCTTTTGTATATAAATTCAAAGTTATTGCTGCACAGCATCTACCGACCTACCTTGCATTCTCCAGACCGCAGCGTGGTGTGGAGGTGGCTGGTGGATGTCCAGCCAAGTGCGAGTGGGAAACGGGCTGGACGGCTGCTGCTGCAAACCGCTGCTACTGGCAGGCGAAGAGCTGCGCAATCACGGCCGTACGGCTGTTCCAGGAGCCCCCGAGATGTGAATAATAGCCGCAATTTGAGATCAATGTCTATTTTTCAAGTAACTGACAAACACAACCGCGCGTGATTGTTCTCAGAGAGAGCGCCTGCGAGGACGGCGTGCCAAAACAACCCCGCCTGGGGAAAATTGCCGCCATGACAACCCTCCAGGAGAGTGATCATCATTTACTAATGACCTTCCCCTCTCGTGGGAGACGTTCGGTACCGTCTGTCACGCCGTCACCGGCTGATACCGGGTTTAGACGTAGTTCAGGAGGTCTGGGCCGAGGCTATAAAGGTTTCTTCTGACAAGTTGTTTTTCTTTTTTTACGATTCGTGAGCCTCTCGCGGAAAATCTGAGGTTGCGCGAAAGAGAGCCGATCTCATTTTTCAGAGGTGCGTGTTAGCCTGTCTGTATCTTTTCAGGCCTCTTTGCGCCTGTCGCTCTTTGATGTTTCCCGCCGGTGAGATCTCGTTTCTCACTTTTCCTTCTGTGCGGAGGGATTTCCCCCGACTCGTCACTCCTAACCGCAGAGAAACAAAAGTGACCCCTTTCAAGTCGACCCATCTTTTCTGGCCTCCGGTGAAGTGCCTCGACGGCAGGTTCAGACACTGAGATGAGAACACAATGTGGAAATCAGCTTTGTAAAGGAGAGAAGAAAAATAACCCAACAAAGTATTTTCCTAATTGGCCCACTCCGGCTGAAGGGTGTCGGGGCAGAGATCCATCACGCTGATTGCTGGCCTTGTCTGGGCTCAGCCACACGGGGGTGGTACCGCGTGGGTTTTTTTGTTGGGGTTCTTGTGGTTTTGGATGCCGCTAACGCCGGCTGGAAGTCAGGAGAGAAGCCCGACGCGCTGCAGAGAGCAACTCATTATGGCGGTTAGTCATCGGCCCCGATGTCTGCGGCGGGATGATAAATGAGCGGGTGCTCGTGTGTGGCTCTGACAGTCCCGTGGCACGAGGTCAAGCTGACGTCCAGCGCGGACCGCGGGCAGCACGGAGGTCAAGAGACTACACGCCCGAGCGCCTCGGCGAGCGCTCTGAAAATAGGCCTGATATTTGAATTACTTTCCAGCAGTTAGCCGCCTGAAAAGTAAATTTTGCTCTGAACTTTTCCGAAGCTGGCCGTTCAATAGCACCTCATTACAAGACACCGTTGGTCGTACTGTGTATTGTCCACTCATGACAGGGAAGCCTGTAGTGGACCATGGATGAGGGCGGTAGTGGCCTGTAGTGGACCATGGATGAGGGCGGTAGATGCTTTTTTGGTTGCACGTTTGCAACCAAAAAAGCTGGACTGTCTTGTTACTCCAAATATGGGATTTCATTCACAAGTTTAAGCAAATCTGAAGTCATTTCCTTCAAAAACTGCAATGCAATGCTGAAAATAACAGCATATAGACGTGCTTTCAATCCATCCGACGCCATCTCATTACAACTATTACAAGTATACCATATTTATTTAGAGTATTAGCATGATGACACAGCAAAGGTTGTTCAAAATCTAAAAAATCTGAAGTTATGGGTTTCAGAAGGAGAAGAAAAAGACATCAAACTGAGAGTTAAAGCTGCTCAGTCGCACTCCACGTCCACAATATCTACAGTTTGCAAAATAATGAATCTCTTAAAAACATTTCCTGTGCTAAATCTGATAATAAAGAAGCTTCCTTTGATTGCATCTGGGGATTTCGAACAGTTCCAGCCTGTACATACATCCACAAGAGCCAAAATTGGAGACCTTTTCACCAGGAGCTACTTTAACCTCGGCTAATTGCACTGTTGTTTCCTTTGCCTCTCAAGCGTGTAATGCGTTCTTAAAAACAGTTACCTGAAACAAATATGCACTTTGTCTAACGAACGAGAGCCAGTTTTCTGATCGTTCCCATTTTATAGTTCTCCGTTCGGGCTAAACCTTAAGCCAAAACCCTTTCAACGATGCTATCTGAAAATAGAAATGATTGGCAAACGCTATACAATCAGACGCTGTGGAAACAGGATTTTGCTCGACTGGGTATGACTTGTCGTGCTTGACAGACATTTCATTCTGCCTCTGAAAAACACTCGACATGAAAACCCCATAAACCACGCGGCAGGCAGAGCGTTATGCAGACCACCAGAGAAATACGGGTTAGCTGCGAGATAGCAAAGAATATTGGTATTCGGCTCGGTCGGGGGCTAAAATGCACTTCGCAAAGCAGATTTGACAGATTTGACAGGTAACAATCAAAAGATAATCTTCCAGGGCTCCAATCTTAGTTTGCTAGAAACAAGCACAAAAAGTTTGGACTGGTCAGTCTCCATTGTCATTTTGTGCCACTATATAGATTAAAAATAAGGAAAGTAATAAAAGATATATCTGACTACCTTACTAACAACCCTTTTTTGTCAAAATTCTTCAGTCTAGAGAATCTATAAGGTCAAATATCAACCAGATATCAATCCATTTAAAAAAAAATCCAGATTTGAAAGCACTTTGTTGATTTTTTTTTGCTGCCGTTTTGCCAATTTAGGGACACACAATAGTAACGATTCTGCCTTTGGCTGCATGCCTCCCAGGTGCAGCACCAAGCCATAAAAAGCTGTCTAATCCCCCCCTCACATGTCAGCTGTTGTTTCTTTCCCCGTGAAGTCGTGCAAATCCCAAGAGATTCGCGGACATGGATTTGCCACGCATTTGGGCTTTTCCCCCTTTTCGCTCCGGCAGACATCCCCTTTTTTTTGGCTGGCACTGCCAGCTGGTGATGAGACCACCGGAAAACTCCAGCCGAGAGCAGCGAGTGTGTGTGTGAGCGCGGAGCTGTCCGTCTTGTTTGACCGACATGGATTTGGCATAACGCCGTGTGTCATGTGGGAGGTAGAGAACTCAACCCGGATTGAGAAGTGGTGAGTATATATGTAAGTATACACTCACGTCACTCTGTCCTAATCCGGGCTGGGTGTGTGTGTGTGTGTGTGTGACACCTAGTGGGAAAATTCTAATACTCAATCTTTCTAAGATGCTCAGAACTACTGGTCCTCAGTTTGTGAGTTCTTTTACTTGGTCCTCAGTCTGAGGAACTTACATGAATGTGTGTGTGTGTGTGTGTGTTTGTGTGTGTGCGTGTGCGTGGGTGTGACACCTAGTGGGAAAATTTAAAAACTCAATCTTTTTAAGATGCTCAGAACTACTTGTCCTCAGTTTGTGAGTTCTTTAACTTGGTCCTCAGTCTGAGGTACTTACAAGAATGTGTGTGTGAGTGTGTGTGTGTGTGGCTTGGCAGACGTGAGCTTGAAGGGACGCCGCGCTTCTCAGACGCTCACACGCTCAAACACAAACATCCACATCCAGCATCAGCGAGCATGAATGGTCATTCAGCTGTAGCCAGCAGTATGAAAACAAGTCAACTAAAGAAGGAGAAGAGAAGGGGAGGGTGGTGGTGGGGGGGGGGGTTGAAGGATGGATGGGGTCTCGTGCCAAAAGCAACACGGTGGGCTCGTCTGCCCCCCCCCCCCGTCCTGATGAGGACCCCAGGCGAATATTCCGCGAGTGAGAGCACATTCAGGGAGCCACTCTTCAACTTCAGCCTGCAGAGGAGAGGAAGGAGGAGGAAGTGGCTGAGACTGACTCATCCATGATGTCATCCAAATAAAAAGATGCTAAATGAGATTTGATGCAGAAGAAAGGATGGGAATATGTACGCGTTCATAACTGAAGCGAACACCAGAATTTCTTCTCATGGAGTAGAGCTTTTTTTTTGTTTTTAAAACATGAACACCACAGTACTGGTGCATGAAAGAATCATCAAGTAACTATCAGTTCCCGTCTTTCCTCCTGCTGTATGGCCTCTTATTGTGGCCTCCAGTGGGTTAAAAATCATCTGTTTTCCTTTAAGGGTTTCTGACCTACTGTCCAGGGTGTACCCCGCCTCCTGCCCACTGACCACTGGGATAGGCTCCAGTTCTCCCCGCAACCCCATTAGGGAATAAGCGGTTATGATAATGGATGGATGGATGGATGGATGGATGGATGGATGGATGGATGGATGGATGGATGG
>CAJRST010010001.1:11784346-11884174 GCA_907169785.1 Menidia menidia
GGATGGATGGATGGATGGATGGATGGATGGATGGATGGATGGATGGAAATACAGATGAGAACATTTCCTGTTTTGTCGTTGGGAGTAATAACCCGCCTCTTTCTGCGCTGGTTGATTTGTCAGGTGGCACGTCCGTCCAATCACGCGACCATCCAGAGCATCGTCAGAGCGGTGGGGATCGTCCCCGGCGTCCCCGAGCCATGTTGCGTCCCGGACAAGATGAGCCCCCTCAGCGTTCTATTTCTGGACCCAGACAGGAACATCGTGCTGAAAGTTTATCCCGGCATGTCTGTGGATACGTGTGCCTGCCGGTAGGACCGTCCAAGCTGACCGAGGCCACGACGAGGAAAGACAGCAGACAGTGAGGAAGACGTTGACATAGACTCAGAAGGTGCGGGGATGTGGTGAGACTCCTTAAGGACACCTGAGGAAATCTGAATTATTTTTCATGTTTCAATGTTATGTTCCGAATTCTCGAACTTGGTTTGGTATCCGGCGTGGCTGGACAGTACCCCGGGGTTCTCTACATAGATGTCTTTCATTAGTTGGTCTATTTTCATTCATTGTCTCCCCGTCTTCAAAGAATGACTGAGGAAGTGCCCTTAAAGATGCCTGTTTCTTTAATTCTCACTAGCTGGATGGTTAGGGGTTGCGTACAGAGCCCCGGCAGGTGGATCGCATTTCCTCCGACTGTCGAAAAAAAGTTTTTTTTTCCTTCATCCTCCTCTGTTCCCATTTCACATTTGGATCCATTTTTAAAGTAGTTTTTCCCTTTTTTGATTAAAAAAAGGATATGCTCAGGTCTCCGCTCGAAATCACATTCAAATGGACCTCGTTCTGGGTTCGGCTCAGGTCCCTTCCTGAAAACGGTCCGTGCAGGAACTTCCGTTGGCCTGCTCTCCACGCTGCGGATGAGATGGGTTTCGGCAGCTTTTCAGCTTTCCTATTCCCCGACGCTGCTGAGGCAAACTGGCCAGCTGCACTCCAATGGAGGCTTTGAGAAACGTCCATGTAAATATTGTAGTTATTCGAACCATGTTGTAAGTCTGTGATGTGACACTCTTGAGTGACACAGTGCGTATTTTATCATGCATGCAACTAATTTCAGTAGATCTTTGTTTACATCTTGTATATAAAGAATGTATGTATGTTGTCGCTCACTAAGTGTTCGTGCATGTCAAAGCCTTGTGCGGCGTAGAGGCAGCGCGTTGCTGCCACCTGCTGTGTGTTTTGTGAGAGCTGAAGGGGCCTCGGAGGGACATAATGCACCCCATCATCATGTGGTTTATTCATTTCTATCCTTTAATATATAAACATGGCTTGTCAAAGTTACATGTACAGTCAGTGATTGTGTACAGTAGCAAGATCTCTACCATAGATAAAAGGGACTGGTGTGTATTATTGTCGGGCTATAAATATATAACTAAATATTAATAGTAACGTGTGCTTGAACAGATTGTATTTTATGCCAGGTATAAGGAATTGTACATATAGTCAAAGATAGTCTCAGACTAAGGTTCTATGAAAATTGTAACAGTAAAGCTGGTATCTATGTTGAGTGATGTACAACAATAATCATGTTTTTTGTTTTGTTTTTTTTAGTAAATAACAGTTTTTAAACAACCAAGTGTCTCGGGATCATGACATTGTTTCTCCTCTAAGCAAACCCATTCATACTGGCTTAAAAAAACATTTTTGTAAGAGAAACATTGTTTAGGTTAGTTTTTCATATGATCTTTTTTAAGTTTTGCATCAGTATGACATAAACTTTTTTGTGAATTTTTTTTTAAATCAGTTTTTGAAAGCGTTCTTGTTTATTTAGTTCTAAAAAAAATAACTAAGTAACTGTTAATAAAAAATTCCAAATTTATTGACAAAAAAACCCAAAACCTGGTGCTAAATATTGATGTATTGATATTGATATTGATATTCTTGTCTTGACCATTTGACACACATTTAAACACATTTTTAAATGTAGTTTTTCCGTCATAAGCCGCGATCATTCCCATACATTTTGTTGTCTGCTTTCATTACTCAGTAGCTCCATTGAGAAGAGCTTTAAAAGAGCATGAAAGGGCCACATTGTACGCATTTTTTTATGAAACCCAGCGTGAACCAACTAAGTGACAGCATGAGTGAAAGAAAAATTCCAACACTGGCCAACAATTCCAGACACACTGGCTTGTGGTCAGGGCACAAAACCCCCACAAGAATGCTGTGTCGTCTCTTTTTCCCCATCATCTATCTAGGGTTCATTTGATGAAATGACCCCTGCTCTCACATTTGATAGTTTCCCAGAATATTCTTTCATCTGTTGGACTTCAAAACGGGGCACCAGTAGTAATATATCCCAGCAGAATTCCAAACATCATATTAGGTTACTTTTTTTAAACATTTTTATGTGCTTAGATGGTATTTTAGGCCCTATGTGACCTCACATGATGTGAGCTGATGTGTAAAAGAGACAGAAAGCAGCGACGTGTCCTTGTGGGTTGCTGTCCTGCAGGTTTTAGATGTTTCCCTACTTCAAGCAGAGAAGCAGGGAAACATCTCAAACCCAGAGGACCATGGACATCTTTTTGGTTTCTAAAGACAGCCATAACTTGTATATTCAAAATACAGAAAAAGGGTGCAGAGTACTACTGCTACTACTCTACTATTACAGGTAAGATTACAATCTAACTTATATATGAACTCTATTTTCATGTAGAGAATGCACCAAGGCATGACTGTTGGGCCTTAAGTAGAAGGCATTTTGTGGAAATGTCTGCTTGTCAGTGACCTTGCATTTTCCAGCCCTTTCCTCATTATCAGCGTCAAGTGTTTACAGTGTCTTCATTAGCAGCCATCTTTTAAGCGATAACAGAGTTTTTAAAAACTGCATTAAAGCAGTGATAAGCACAAGCAAGCGACTATTTGGGATGACACAATTCCCCGTGTTTACTCTTGGAGCATGGGAGAGGACATCGGGACAGTGTTTCTTGCACTACAGATTTCCATTCTTCAACTTTGCCGTTGCAAAGTCTGTTTTCAACCCGTACAGAAGGTAAAGTTTTGACACTTTCTGTGGTTTGCCAGCCTTATAGCGAGATGAAGACCCCCAGTACCTTCCTGTCACAATTTTGCTTGGGTTTGGCAGTTTGCATCGGGGTCTGCACCTGTAAGCCAGTCAACAACGACATCCAAAGCCTGGAGCCGGAGGAACCCATCTCCACTCTGCCAGAGGACTTTCTGGAGGAAGAGGACACAGAGTCGAGAATAGAGAACCTATTGGGAACCATGAAGGAGAGTTTCCTGAGACAGCTCAACCTGTCCGACGTTCCACAGGAGCACAGCAAGATTTCCCCTCCTCAGTTCATGGTGGAGCTGTACAACAAATATGCCTCCAATACGTCAGCGATTCCTGAGTCGGACGTTATTCGAAGCTTCACTGTGAAAGGTACATGACACTTTTTAACCGGAGTTAAGAGAGGAAGCTAAATAATCTTTGTAGGCTGATGCAATGCATCTTTATCGGGTAATAAAAATAGCAAAAGATGATCCTTCCACTCTAAATGGAATGGGATGGTTTCGTTTAATATCAGTAGTAGTTTCAGAACTCCATTTTATCTACGTATTTTAAATACTTTTGACATTTAAACCACTTTATTGGCACATTTCTTTTGTTGTAGGGAGTTGGAGAGGTTGTGAATGATGTAACATTTTATGGGTAACAAAACATTTTATTCAATGAGCAATGTGGGATTGAGTAGCAGGTGTAAAGACACTTGGACATGTGGAGGTAGGAAATAGGTCCTCAGATAGATTGAACCCTTGAACCTCCTGAACTACAGTCTCCTCTTAATTAACCTCTCTCTAAGTTCTAACCTCAAACAATATAGTCTTTATCTTTCCAAATATAAAAGGTAATCGCATCTATCCTCAAACGCTTACGTACAAATGTGTTGTAACTTTTTCTCTTGTCATCAACAGATATCATTCCAAGTGTGACAAACGGCTCAAAGCCGAAGCACAGGCTGCAGTTCAACCTCAGCATCCCCAGTCACGAAAAGATCAACACCGCCGAACTGCAGCTCCTTTTATTTCCGGATGCCGAGTCCAAGGTCAGTTCTCCGAGTTACAACGCTTCCGTCGAAGTGTATGAGGCCAATGATAATTTCACGTCCCAGGCACAGCTACTGGACGGCAGGGAGGTGGCGGGCCCGCAGACCACATGGGCCACGTTTGATGTGACCGCAGCTATTCGGAGATGGATTAAGTCAGGCCAAGGCACCACTGCTTTTGATGTCGTGGTGGATAGGAATGATTGCGGGGCCCCCGACGGCGGAGCCAGCTGTTTGAATATGAGCATGTCTGTTGGAGATAATGCTTCAGCTGCTCTAATAGTCTTCTCAGATGACTTCGGCAGCAGGGGGAGGGAGGCAAAGAAGGAACTCAGGGAGATGATCTTTCACGAAGAAGAAACCCTATTGCACTCCGGGGCCGACTGGAACAGAAGGGATCGGCTTCCCAACGAGATCCCGGACGCTCGGCACCCGTGGAGAACAAAGCGAAAGGCGGAGAGGGAGCACTGCCGGCGAACGTCACTCAAAGTCAACTTTAAAGACATCGGCTGGGACAGCTGGATCGTGGCGCCTCCGGAATACGACGCCTTTGAATGCCGAGGCCTGTGCTACCACCCGCTCACGGATGAATCCACCCCGTCCAAGCACGCCCTCATCCAGACGCTGATGAACATCAGGGACCCTAAAAAGGCCAGCATGGCGTGCTGCGTCCCCACAAAACTGGACCCCATCACAATCATGTATCACGAAAACGGACGGCTCACTATAAGATACCTTTATGAGGAGATGAAGGTGGCCGAGTGTGGCTGCAGGTAGTTAAACTAGGTGGTATGGGGGGGGGCCAAACACACTTAGAAATGTTATTTTCTTTCATGCAGTTCAGAAAAACCTTCACACACCCCAGTGGTCCAAATGAAAAAAAAATGGTTTGGCTTCAAGAATAAATACAAACATCTGATTTATTTTTTAAATAATGAGCATGTCACAATAATGATATAATGTCATTACACTGTTCTCTGTTCTGTATGTGAATTTTGAGTATCATACACAATAAATTCCTATTTATGTACTATTAAGCATTTGCTCCAAAGTACTACACAGAGAACCTCTGAGCTCCGTTATGTTATTGATTAAATGGTTTCTTTTACAAAAGGTGAACACTGAAACCACGAATCTTAAACTAAATGCTCCTGCCCCTTCAATGATGAAATGTCAAACAGTCATCTTGTGTCCTTCAGTCCAGTACTATGGATCTACAAAGCTGACGCATACTGTCAGCTTTGTATATATATCTAAAGACAGTGATACTGCCTTATCAGAGCTGAGTGAGGGTACGAGTTCCAGCCTAACATTTCCATTTTTTAGCATCTTACGAGGAACCAAAATCACAAAAGGCTCATTTGGCTGTAATAAAACTGATCTCTCTACGGTAACTGTGTGACAAGTATTTCATTTAAAGAAAGAAAATGGTTGCCTCTTTGTTCACCCACATTCTCTGTTATTTTGTCACTTCCCTTTTTCTGCACTGTCGAACACATCTCATGCTCGGACCCGCTTTTGTACTCAAACCGAACTTTCTTCCTTGCCTGCTCCTACTTTTTCTGAACCCATGTTTTTTAAAACTTTTTCTCTGATCTACTTTCAGGCTGCCTTTCACAGCACCACCTTCATCACAATAACAGAAACCCAGGTTCTAACTGCAGGTTCAGCTGCTCTAGCTTTTTTTTTTACTGAAGCATGGAAGCTGTAGTAATATAAGAGGGCACTAATGAACCCAATGTAGACATGAAATAATAAAACAGGTTGAAAAGATGCCACACGATTCTCAAATTTCTAAAAGAACCACAGAGATGCTCCCCACCGTTGAAAACTAACTACTAAATGACTCTAAATTGCTAAAAACACACTGGAATCATGCAAATTCATGTTGCCTCACATTCAGTTTAGCTTTTTTTAAATAGCTGAATAGGAGAAAAGAGGCAATGGGCAAGATTGTGAACTGCAGATGTTGGATAATAATCCTTCTATGGAGGATATCCTCCAGCTGTGATGAATACAAATTGTTTTGAAATTGATAAACTTGTTAATGTGGACAGCCATTTGTTGGAATCTTACTGCTAAAGGACAACTATTGCGCAGCTATTGACTCATCTTGCTCACACAGTAAGTGACTGTACAGCTTTTATTCCACAATCATTTAACTTGTTTTTGTAACCGAGATTTGTCAGCTTCTATGGGATTTAGGAAGTCTGTGTTGCAAAGGCGAATCATTAGCGTCCTGGGAATTGGCACAAAGAAGATTTTCTTATGTAACGTGTGAAGCGGTTATTAAAAGTTAAGTCGCCAAGAGTAGCCAAGGCTCTTATAGCATTTAGATGGAGCTGTTGATTTTGAGCAGGAAAACTGTTTTAAGGGTCTTGAGTTAACTTTGTGCCAGGTCAGATTCAGGCCAATAGCAATGGCACCTCAGCAAACTAGAAAACAGGAAGGAAATAGCCTGATTTGGTTGAGAGGAAAACAAACTTTTCCCTAAGCCTTTTGTTTCAACATCCAGAAGGTGGGTGTGCATCTTTTTTCTTTCCCCTCAAATCTGATTCTGCACGCATTTTAAGAAGGCTTTGCAGCATTTCCACAAACCGTGTAATCATGTCACGCATGGAGTGACCCAGACATGACCCTTAAAGCTACTAGCAGCACCAAAATACACCACCACAAGCCATTATGCACTAACAGACAAGAGGGCCGAGAGCTAAAAGGAAAAGGGAGCGGAGGGAGAGTTTCTGATAAGTCGGCCAGATTTTCCCTCACTTCTAACGTCAAGCCATAATGTGTCATCTTTAAGACACTAAAATGATATATCACAATACACTTGGAACATGATGCAGATTAAAAACCATGTCCTACTTAAAGGCTAAACTAAAAACTAATTTGACATTGAACTATTTTGATAGCGATAAATATTTTTCACTTGCAATACAATGCTTTCAAAGTGTGGCCCCATTTAGAAATTTGTACTCTTTTGACCATTGTCTGCAGGCAGAGTCACTGCAGATAATGCGATTAAAGGTTTACTGTAGGCAAAAGCCTCTTAAGCTGATGTCGCTATCCAAAAAACTATGACAATAATATTGACCCCCAAATAAAAATCCTTCATCTGTCAGCACAGACAAATTAAGTGGAGCAGCCCGGTGAAAGGGAAGACAGAGTGCCTCTCATCCCAGAACTGCCGAAGAGGACTAGTGATGGCGCTACCATGGATGCTTGTCCTGTGCGCCGTGTCGGTCAAATCCTCGTTTCAGCCCGCCCTGGTGCTAGAAACGGCCAAGATTCTCTCGGAAAACTACTGTCTCCCTGAGAATCTGGTTGGGATGCAGGGAGCCATCGAACAAGCCATCAACAGCGAGGAAATCCTGCAGATTTCCGACAGGAAGACCCTGGCGGCTCTGCTCACAGTCGGAGTACAAGGCGCCTTGAACGACCCGCGGCTTACCGTGTCGTACGAACCCAATTTCGTCCGGGTCGTGCCGCCAATGCTCCCGTCACTCCGGAGAGAACAACTGATCCGGCTGGTGAGAAACTCCGTCAAGGTGGATATTCTGGAAAACAATGTTGGGTATTTGCGGATAGATGACATCATTGGGGAAGAGACGGCGGCCAAACTTGGCTCACTGTTGCGGGACAACATTTGGGACAAAATTGCTCACACATCCTCACTTATCTTCGATCTGAGGTACAGCACGGGCGGAGAGCTCTCGGGAGTTCCGTTCATAATCTCCTATTTCTCTGACCCTGAGCCCCTCGTCCACATTGACACAGTATACGACAGGCCTTCGAATACAACCAAGGAGCTATGGACCACTGCATCAATAATGGGCGAACGTTATGGAAAGAAAAAGGACGTTGTTATTCTAACAAGTAGGCGCACTGTTGGAGCTGCTGAGGCCGTGGCATATACACTAAAAAACCTTAAGAGAGCAATTACTGTAGGAGAAAGGTCTGCTGGTGGGTCGGTGAAAGTTCAAAAGATTAAAATTGGCCAGTCCGACTTTTACATAACAGTTCCTGTGGCAAGATCGGTTAATCCGGTCACAGGTCGGAGCTGGGAAGTCAGCGGAGTTTCTCCGACAGTTAATGTCGCTGCTAAAGAAGCTGTCACGAAGGCCAAATTGCTTCTGGTTGTAAGGAGTACCATTCCTAAAGTCATTCAAAGTATCTCAGACAAAATCACGAAGTTGTATGCTTTCACTGAAAGAGTTCCAGCCCTGCTACAACATTTGCAGTCAACAGACTTATACTCCGTTGTATCCGAAGAGGACCTAGCATCCAGAATCAACCAGAACCTCCAGACTGTGTCAGAAGATCCACGACTGCTCATCAGATACACGCAAGACCACGGTGCCATTGCAGAAGAGGATCCTGGGCTTTATAAAGTATCAGAGAGTCTAGAATTATTAAAGGCATATACCGATAAAGAATTCAAAGTGGAAATTCTTCCAGGAAATACAGGCTATCTGCGCTTTGACAAATTAATTGAGACACCTGCAATAGCTGAACTAGAGAAGTTCATGGCTCAGAAGATATGGGAACCCCTCAAAAATACTGATAACTTGATTATCGATCTGCGCAACAATACAGGGGGATCATCTAACTCTCTTGCTCTTATATTGTCTTATCTTCACGACTCCTCCCAGAAGCATCACTTTTTCACTACATATGACCGAACTCAGAACACGACAACAGAGCACAACTCTTTGGCCAAAGTCACGGGCCCAACATATGGCTCTAAGCGGGGTGTTTATGTCTTAACCAGCTACTACACTGCAAGCGTCTGGGAAGAGTTTGCTTACCTGATACAATCCTTGCATTGTGGCACAGTTATTGGGGAGATAACATCTGGTACACTGATGCATTCAAAGACCTTCAAAATAGAAGACACGGATATTTTAATAACTGTCCCTTTCATAAACTTTATCGACAATAATGGGGAATGCTGGTTGGGAGGTGGCGTGGTCCCTGATGCTATTGTCTTAGCTGAGGATGCTATTGATTATGTTCATGAAATTGCGGCGTTCCACAGAGGTCTCCAGTCCCTCATAGAAAGGACTGGAGACTTGTTGGAAAAATACTACGCAATCCATGATGTTGCACAACACGTTAGCAATGTGCTCTTAAGTAAATGGGCTGATGGGCTGTACCGGTCAGTGGTTGACTTTGAATCTTTAGCGTTTCAGTTGACAGAAGACCTCCACGAGAGTTCAGGTGATCACCGCCTGCATGTCTTCCATTGCGATGTGGAACCTGGGTCAGCTCACGACGTCCCTAAGATCCCTACAGCTGAAGAGGCTGGATATATCATCGATGCTCTGTTTAAAACTGAACTGCTGCCAGGGAACATTGGCTATCTGAGGTTTGACATGATGGCAGACATAGAGGTGGTAAAAACCATTGGTTCTCAGCTCATAAAATTAGTGTGGAACAAAATAGTAAACACAGATGCTCTCATAATTGATATGAGGTTCAACACTGGTGGTTATTCAACAGCAATTCCTCTATTATGCTCCTATTTCTTTGACACTGAACCTTTGCAACATCTTTATACTGTTTTCGACCGCACCACAAACAACATGACTAAAGTCATGACTTTGCCTCACATAAGGGGTAAGAGATATGGATCCTCAAAGGACCTCCTCATCCTCACTAGTCACATGACCGGGTCAGCAGCTGAGGTGTTCACTCGCACCATGAAGGACTTGGATAGGGCCACAGTTATTGGGGAGCCGACAATTGGAGGGTCTCTGTCCAGTGGAACCTACCAGATCGGGGATAGTGTCCTGTACGCTTCCATTCCTAACCAGGTAGTTTTAAGTCCCACCACTGGAAAAGTGTGGAGCTTTTTAGGGGTGGAACCTCATGTTGTTGTCCAGGCAAGTGATGCTCTTGAAGTAGCACGGAAGAGGATAGACTCTATGCTGTTGAAAAAGGGCTGATGGGTGCCTCAAATTTCATACAAAGGATAATTTGGATTGGGTTTATTTTTTAAATCTTATCAGATTGTCTATTTCCGGTATGTAATTTCTTTGGAGGCTTTGCAGTAAAACATACATTGATAGGAAAAACAATACCTTGTTGATTATCTTTATAACCCACATTGTTATTCCTAAAATACTAATATAAATTAATTTTCATCTCATGGAATCACCTATTGATTGAGTGAAAGCATTTTAAATATTTATCCTGACCATAATTGAAGCAGGAATGGTGAATTCAATTTTAAATTAAATTAATGTTATTTTGAAATGCATTATATATTCTGTGTATTTGTTCCATGTTCTACCAACCCTGTCTTGTCAAACTCTTTTTAACTGTACTTCTAGTCAGAATGCTTGCAAATTAAGTAATTCCTTAAGATACAGAATGTACCAGCAGAGGGAGCAAGTATCAAACAAACCCAACTGGATCCTTGTGTTTAACTCAGTACTCTGCAGAACCCCCTTAATAAATGAATTCTATGTTTTAGACAGTTAAGAATTCCGTGTCTTTTAATTTTCTGCATTACTAACATCAATAATCCTGCCAAACCTTCGAGATAGTCATACATGGACTGTTTTTTTACTTTTTAAAAAATGTTCATATGTAATCTTCACAATGATATCAATATAATAATATAATTTAAGTCAACCATTCACTAATTTGTACACTGATTTAACAGAAAGGCATGAATATTTTCAAAACACCTGAGATACTAGATACTTGTTGGTTATAAAACTGACCTTTTCTGAAACAGGTAGCTTTAAATACTTGTCCAGACAACTTTGTCTAAATCCAAGACCAGAATCCTTGCCAACACCTTGTTACTACACCTACATTGCTT
Organism: Menidia menidia; assembly: GCA_907169785.1. Classification (NCBI taxonomy): domain Eukaryota; kingdom Metazoa; phylum Chordata; class Actinopteri; order Atheriniformes; family Atherinopsidae; genus Menidia; species Menidia menidia. The sequence continues at coordinate 11,795,282 of CAJRST010010001.1, forward strand.
GGTTGTTATTGTCTCACAGAACCACTCAGGATAATACGATTACAGGTTTACTGTAGAGAAAATCCTCTTATGACTGTGTTAACAGAAAGGTTCATGCCAAAACAGTGTCATTTGTCAAAGAACCACTTGAGGAAGGAGGTTCAGCTGCCTGATTTCCAGTTTACTCGCTTTTGTCAGACAGAACTGACAAACATGGCAAGGATTCTCTTTCTTGTTATTTCTTTGCTTGTTTTGGGGAATGTTTCCTCCTTCTCAACAAGCCTCATTGAAGATCTGGCAAAAATTGTCATGGACAATTACTGCTCCCCCGAGAAGCTCGTGGGGATGAAAGAGGACATCCAGGCTGCCACAACCAACACAGAGGTCCTCACCATCCCAGATGCCGACTCATTGGCCAACGTTTTAACAAGTGGAGTCCAGACTACGGTCAGCGACCCACGCGTGAAGGTCTCTTTTGAGCCAAGCTACGTTCCAGTTGTCCCTCCTCAATTTCCTCAGCTGCCTCCCGAGCAGCTTCTCGCAGTCCTCCAGACCTCCATAAAGCTAGACATCCTGGATGGCAACATCGGCTACATGAGGATCGATCACATCCTCGGGGAGGATGTCGCTGAGAAGGTTGGCCCATTGCTTTTAGACCTAGTCTGGAATAAAATTCTGCCAACCTCAGCACTGATCTTCGACTTGCGCTACACTGGCAGCGGGGAAGTGTCCGGAATCCCCTACATCGTTTCTTACTTTACAGAAGCAGAGCCTCAGATTCACATCGACACCATTTATGACCGCCCCTCAAACACTACGACTAAGCTGTACTCTATGACAACGCTGCTGGGACAGAGGTATGGCGTGACCAAGCCTCTGGTTGTGCTTACAAGCAAAAACACAAAAGGCATTGCTGAAGACGTGGCGTACTGCCTCCAAAATCTGAAGAGAGCCACCGTTGTAGGGGAAAAGACCGCTGGGGGTTCAGTGAAAGTCGAAAAATTCAAATTGGGTGAAACTCCATTCTACGTTACTGTGCCCACTGCAAAGTCCATCAACCCAATTACAGGCTCCACCTGGGAGGTCACGGGCATGACCCCAGATGTGGAAGTCAATGCCGAGGATGCGCTTGCCACCGCCATCAAGATCATCAATCTCCGAGCCGAAGTTCCCGCCATCATTGATGAATCAGCTATCCTGATTGCCAACAACTACGCCTTTGAAAATGTCGGGGCAGATGTTGCTGAAAAGCTGAAAGAGCTCCTGGCAAATGGCGAGTTTAGCATGGTAACCTCCAAGGAGAGTCTGGAGGAAAAGCTTTCTGCTGATCTAAGCACAATTTCAGGAGACAAGACCTTGAAAACCACCAGCAATGTCCCAGCCCTACCACCCGTGGTAAGATACTTGTGTGATCATTACGTTTGACTGGCTGTTTTTGCTGTGCCGGATTCGATACTTTAGAAACATATATTTATGATACATTATCATGTCAACTTGTAAAGTATGATTAAGGTGTTTATGATAAAAATGCAAACTTGCTATTCACTTTTTCTCCACAGGATTATACACCCGAGATGTACATTGAGCTGATCAAAGTTTCCTTCCACGCCGACGTGTTCGAAAACAACATTGGCTACCTTCGCTTTGACATGTTTGGGGACTTTGAAGAGGTCAAACCTATTGCCCAGGTCATTGTTGAGCATGTTTGGAACAAAGTACTCAACACAAATGCCCTGATCATTGACCTTAGGTGGGTATTTCTGCTCAAATTTGAAGTTAGTCTAAATGTAAAAGGTTTAAATTAACAAAGAGTGAGTGAGTTCATAGATAGATCTCAGTCATCAACATTTAAAAACAAACTTCTGAGTCTATCATAAAACATTTCTTCTTAACTGTTTCCAAGATGAGTCAATATGACACGGAACTTTAAAACTTTTTAGAAAGCTATGTCTTTCTGTAATTGCTGTTTTATTTAAATTTTGATTTTCAGGAACAACATTGGTGGTCCTACTACGGCCATCGCAGGCTTCTGCTCATACTTCTTTGATGCCGACAAGCAAATTTTGCTGGACAAGCTCTACGACAGACCATCTGGTACCACCATAGAGCTCCTGACCCTCCCTGAGCTCACTGGTAATGAGAAGAAAAAAAAGACAACTTATTGTATTCAAATAATTTTGCACGGGTATATTTGCTTTTGAATGAATAGAAACAATAATACGGTGTTTAAAAGCTCCGCTTGAATGGTAATGCAGGTGGTTTTAAAGTAAATTAGATACGTTTGCTTTTTTTTTTCCAATGAAAGAAAATTTTGAAGTAATCACTCCAGTCTAACTGACATTTCCATTTAATCTCTCCAAACCTGTTCCTCAGGCACGAGGTATGGCTCCAAGAAAAGCCTCATCCTCCTGACCAGCAAGATCACTGCAGGTGCAGCGGAGGAGTTTGTGTACATCATGAAGAAACTGGGCCGGGCCATGATCATCGGAGACACCACCGCCGGAGCCTCCCACCCGCCAAAGACCTTCGCCGTGGGAGACAGCGGCATCTTCCTCAGCATCCCGACCGTCCACTCGGACACGACAGGTGGGCCGGCCTGGGAGGGAGCTGGCGTCCTACCTCATATTCCAGTCCCGGCCGACGCTGCCCTCGAGACAGCCAAGGGTATCCTCAACAAGCACTTTGCGGGCCAGCAGTAAACCACATCCTGAACAAACCAGGGGGGAGACGCCTTTTTTCACTTTTGCTTTGGCGGCCGGAGGGTCTCACGAATCTGGGCTTGTTCAAGGAGAAAGTGTAATCTGTTATTAATGCCTTCTTAGGGTATGTAGAGCAAAGTTACGGCAATATTGTCGGTAGTCGTTACGCCTGTTCATAGTTACTTTGACTCTGGTTTGTGGGAGTGAATGGCAATGAAAAGTCAACTTGTTTCCTTTTGTCAGCAGAGTATGTCGGACACGAGCTGCAATAGCAGAGCAACTTTAAAAAGACACGGAACGAATTCAGCAAATGTATGAAAATATGCTTTCAAAACGAGATTGCTTTTCGCGTGTAATGCTGGATGTTTGGAATTGAGGCCTTTGAAAAGCCGTCAGTTTGTTAGGTGGGGCACCACCTCAGATGACGTCTTCATTTTGGATGAAACTGCATGTGCAACATGTCATGTGGACCTTCTGGGGTTGTATCAATTACACTGAAATACAATTAAAAAAAGACAACTGAAATACAAAGCTCAGCACGTGTCGGTCTTCCCTTTAATCGAGAGTCATCACACTGAGAACTGTATGTCTTTGAGCTTTTTATGGCAGCAGTTCATAAGGTGGATCCAGTAACATTTTCCATAAAAAAACACCTGTACACCAATTTCTCTCATCGAACAAAACTTTTCAGATAATTAAAAACAGAGCCGACTTGTTTTCATGGAATGTGAACGGAAATTATTGCATAAGTTCATCAACAATCGAGCGAAAAGTCCAAACTTGCTCCAACCATACGAATGCTGTGTAATATTTTGACGAAGAACATCAAGCTGTCTTTCAACGAATTGACACGAAGGACTGCAGGAATGTTTTGAACGTGGTGATCGTGTGATCATGCAAATCGTTTCAATTTTGAATAACAGCCCATTTATTCCCAGACAAACACGCAGGACTACCATTTTTAAGCTAAATCATTTATCTGAACGATCATTAACAGCTATTCATTCAACCTGTAAAAGAAAAATAGAAGTTTCTCCAAAAATCCAAGAGGAAGCTGAAGTTATTTCCCTTTAAAACATTTGTTATTGTGCTTCAAATGTTGGATATGTTATCCAATGTATTTGTTAGGCAAACGAATTAGCTTTAAAGGGACATTCATCAACCAGAGAAGGGGAAATTAGTCATGCGGCTTAGGGAAGTAGAGAGCTTTTGGTTATAAATGAAAGGGATGGAGACGGATAAGCGCATGTGTTAAATACGGCCAACAGGTTAATAGGAGCATTGGTGGTGGGTGTAAATCCGTCCTGACATAATTGACTGCGTGGGGGCGTAGGGCCATGATGTTACATGAAACTATTATGTCTTCTGCTGGTAATGAGGGATAGTGTAACAGATTACTGTTCACTTAGACGAGAATGTCTCAGAGGTCAGGTGGATTAGGCAGCTGGAGCCAGTTTCCCAGCACATATCAATGATTAGCATCTCCTTGGGGAAATTAGTCATGGACGGTGTCTAATTTTAACCCCACACATCTAAGATTGGTGCCTCTAGAATTTTTTTTTTTTAAGTTTAGGCCCATGCTTGAAATCAATGTGGGTCACAAAATTGTTCTTCTAATGGTTCATATGGACTATAACAATGAATGCCTCAACATTAAATCAGTAACAATAATCCACTAGTGCACTTAAAGCTTAATTTCGGAAATCATTGAAATATTGAGATTTAAAATAAACGAAGTCAAGTGAAGTCATTCTTCTAAATAAGGAATTCTTTCAGAAATGTGAGTTTAGAACTTGTGAACAGCATAAAAACAAAGCAGACATATCAGACGACTCTTAAATAAAGCAAACCACCTAAAAATCAGGGTTCCGTCAACATTTTGTAGAAGCAGCATACAGTATATGGAAAATAAACTTACTTTACACGGTAAAAGTCTTTTTTTTAAAGAATTTTTGGAAGGTTTTTGTCTGTTTCAGACTGCAAATATTTAAATGATGTGACTTAGAAGGTGTGCTTGGTCTGACACAACAAATAAAGTTGTGTGATATGATTCAAACTCTTAGACACAGTGTTTCAGAGCAAGATACCTGAAGAGCAGCAATGGGCAATACTGTTTTTTGTTTTCTTTTTTCTGTCAGGGTCACTGCTTCTTCCACTGGAAATAAAGTAAACATCTATACCCTTTTTCCCAATAAATCTGCTTATATTCATGTATATTCTCCCTTTTTCTTTGTCCAACATATAAAGGCATCACAAAATATAACTGGAAAATAGCCTGAACATTTCCAGGCTTTAAAAAAACATCTTAAATACATACCCATGTGAAAAGTTGTAATTTTGCATCGAGATTACAGATAGGTATTACCTCTGCGTTTTTAACTTGGCCATCCTTAAAACCCCTGTGTACAAAACCACAAGCTTCGTGAACCAGTAAACAAACATTTGGAGCTTGGTCTGGTGTGACTCACCGGGGCTTTGCTCCAAAATACCTGCGTTCAGCTTTGGTACAAGCTCATTCCTGTTTTCTCCTTGGACAACACGGCTCTAGTTTCCCTTCTGACCGTTCCTTTGTTGTCTATCTGAAAGTCAACTCTCAGTCACAGTTTGAGGGATGCTGACATTAAGTGAATTTGTGGTCAAGAATATGTAAACTGTTGATGCAGCATGTCAGAAATTCCAACCAGATCCTTTTTTTTTTTGTTATCATCCATTAATACAAAGGTGACACTCTCAAAACACACCTCAAAACATGTTTATGTCTATCTTTTTTACGCTTACTTTTAGAGTTCATACTGCCTTTACTTTAGTAGAAAATAAATGTATTAATTAGCAAGTGATATCCTCTGATCTTAATTTATCTTTGGAGCATTTAGTCATTGCTGTGAAAATCAGTGATAAAAGCATAATCCCAATTATAGTGTATTTCTAGAGAATTTGTGTAATGATAACCAATTTAGGTTTGATTACTATTTAAAAAAACACATTGTTTGCTAAATGTATGTTTGCTTTAACCTGTAAATGCCTCAATGAAGTATTGACCACACTCTCGTTGCTGCCTTTAGTTTATGAAGCTGTAATTACAGAGGGTAGAGCTGTGAACAATTAACTGGTTGCAACATGGGGAAAGGAAACAATTTGTAATGGGGGGGGGGGGAAGTGCCAAAAACCTTAGATAAATAAGGACTTGGGTTTTGGTTTTTGAGGCATCTGTTGGCATGGAGACAATGATCCAGCCTCCACACTGTAATGACCTCCCAGTCCTGTCTGACCTATCCCCCCCTCACACACACACACACACACACACACACACACACACACACACCCTCATCCCAGCTGTCTCTCCTCCTCAGGATGAAATATGAAACCTGGTCCAGCTCAGTCTAACAAGTCTGTCCCCCAGGCTCCCAGATCCTCCAGCCTTTAACACCGCTCTGCAAAAATCCACAACTAACCCAGCTTTGAGACAGTGACCAGAAAAAAAAAAAGAAAAGAGAAAAAAAAGCCTTTTTTAGTTTTTTGACGATCCACTGGTTCATCTATTTCGTCTTTTTTTCCCCTCAAAGAGTCGAAGTTTGGATTTTGTTTTCTTTCTTTTTTTTTTTTTTTATTCAAATGCATTTGGATTCTGAAGCATCCAAAAACTTTTCCATCCCCACTATGACCGAGAAGCGCGTGTTCGTGGTCGTGAACTGAGCTCTGAGCTCCACAAACCAAAGCATCTCCTGCATCCTTTCTTTTGTCTTGACGCATCTCTGCGTCCCCCCCCCTCTTCCAAGTCGACCGATTTTGACCGTGATATCTTTTTTTTCCTTTCTTTTCTTTTTTTTCCTACAAAGGAATAAGCGCTCGGGAGAAACTGTGGCGAGCTGGTTTGGTTGAACATGCGTCTCGCTCTTGTTTTGCTCGGATTATTTTTGCTCTCTTCTCCATCCGCAAGAGCGGAGCCGGAGCTGCAGGATGAGGAAGAGGAGGAGGAGGAGAGCTCCTGTCAGGGCGCTTTTGACCTGTATTTTGTGCTTGATAAGTAAGTGGCAAACGGTTTGACTTAAGATCTGTTGGCATGCCGGATATAAAGCTTTTTTTTTTTTTTGCGCTGAAAAAAAAGTTCGGAAAACAACAACACAAATAAAATGAAAAAAACAGAACATCTCCATTACTGTGAGGTGCTTTCATGCAAACTATTCCATTTGTTTGGGCTTTGTGACGTTTTCTTTTTATATAGAATATAGAGGCACGTGCTCAGAGGGGTGAAATACTCAAATTAAGCCTCCCAAAATTTAACAAACAAAGTTTTACAGGCAGATTAGGTTTTCATAAGACGTTTTTTTTTTTTTTTACTTGAACTGTTCTACTTTATTAAAGTTGAGGACATTGCGACTTATTGGTCCAGAGGAATGTTAAGTTCCTGTCTTAGCTCACTTACCGTAAACCAGGTCGAATGTCGTTCGATTGGTTTATTTATTTAGTTTTAATCAGGGGGGGAATTTGGGGCTAAAGACTGGCTGAGTTGGCTGATTAAGCCTTCTGCGTCTGCGCATGCGCGCGCGGTGACTGATGACGCTGACTGGCCAGGAGGCTGACTTTTCTGGCAGAGCTCGGTTTTGCTGAATAAGCAAAAAAAGAAAGAAAAAAAAGCTGTAGATGCAGCTAGAATGGTGCACGTCTGTCCAAGTTTTCAAACCCCTTAAGACATAAAAAAAGAGAAAGGACGGAGGCAAAAGCCATTCCTGTGTTCCCAACCAGGCCGAGGGTACCATTTAGTCCCTCCACAGTCTCTGCTCACCGTCCACTCTTTCATTTCCACTCTGTACGCCCACGTAGGAAAAATGTTGTGGTCGTGTGACATCTTTGCCCTGGACCTCTGCAGCTGGAAGCTGCCAGTTGGAGAAAAAACAGGAGAAACTTCTGGAAACTCCTGTAATTCGACTCTGACTCTCTCTCTTGATCTCTCAAAAATGTTGTACTTCATAAATCATGAAAATCACAATGAATGATGATGAACTGTAATCTTTACCTCTTCAACGGATTCTCAAAACTAAAATGGCAAACAAGAATTTGCATGTGAGTTTTTACATGGATGAAGAAATAGCCACATCTTTAAATTTCAATAACCACTAATATAAAGTCAAAGAATTTAGATAAATATGGAAATGTAAAATAACTTTTTTTCTTAATTTCACATTGTTTGCCTCTATGACTCAACAGAAGATGGTTGCTCCCATTTCCAAAAAACAAAGCACCTGATTCTTTGTGTAGCAGAATCATTTGTTTTGCCAAAAGTGGAGCCTAATGAGGTACTTTTCAACAGTCAGTAACTTAAGTTGTGTTCACACCAAAGTTGCATTCTTATGTGGAATTCTTTTTAAAAGAGGTGCTCATCCTAAAACCTGCCAGGTCCATTCATATTGCCAGAAATAGCTGGTTTACCCCCTTAGGACTGAACTTATTAGTCCAGTTTCTACCACTTCTACCTATTGGACAGGCTTGTGATTACAGCGGCTCTCTGGGAAATAGAACAGGTTAGACTTCATGTATCCTGTTTAACCAGGCCCCCATAAGCCGACTCCATGCATCAGCACTTAGTTTGAGCTGGTCTGTCTTTCAGGAAAGCTGAAATCCATTGCTTTATTTGTGTATGCATTGTTAATGTCGGTTTTGGGGCTTCGATATTGGGTACTGTGGTCAGTGGCTGTTTCTGTAAAGAAAGGTGATCCTGGCCTACTCTTACAAGTTATCAGCAGTGAAAATTAGCACGTTAACTCAAGTCTTGTGTTCCCACCAGTGCCAAGCTATAGCCAATAAAAGTCCCACTGATACTGCAGGTCAGATTGCACTATAAATGCCAGACGTTACCGGGGGTTGCTGTTTTTTTTACTTCCTGTTTTTTACAGTAGATGGGCGGGTAACTCTTGAGTTACGGGGAGCCGACTATTACCAGAAAAGAACATGCGCAGGGTGCTTTTTCTGATCTGGGTCATCAGCAGAGTGAGTCGTTGGGAAATTCTGAGTAGTTCCGATGAAAAGAAGTATCAGGGTGTATGCATGGCACATAAAAACAGTAATAAACTGCTCTGTTGGATTTTTCTTTTGGCCATAAAGGACTTTGAAATAAGGACGAAAGGATGAGTCCGTTGCTATGCAGATGATGTTTGGCTTTATTTACCTTTGACTTTGAAGTGAAATCTGGCATGGCCATGTGGCCATATATTTCCTAAAGACCAGCTCCAATAATCTAGTTAAAAAGAGCAAAGTAAAAGGGTGCTAATATTCCAAACAATGTAAATAATATCCAACAAAGAGTACCGTATTTTGGCTAGTTTGTAAATTACACTCAACCATGTCTTCCCAAACTTGTCATCTTGTGACCCACTAGTACAAGCTGCCATGCTAGTACCTCTCTCTGCTTTTCAAAACTGGCAACAGCAAACTTTAGCTAAAACCAGGCCAATAATTCTTATTGGATTTCCTTCACATTGCAGTAAATGAGGGATGGACATGTCTAAAATATCCACATATTCATTTTAAGACGAAAAAAATAAGCACAGCAGTTTATTTAAGACTAAAAATGAGGGAAATTCCTAATGAAATAGAAAATGTATCTCTGTCCTGTTGCGACTTCCTGTTTTGTTTTATTCTGTTTTTTTCTAGTTTTTTAATTTTTGATTTTTTTTTACCTTGATAGAAAATGACGTTTGCATGTACTCCTCATTTCCTTCTCATTCTAATGGAGCTGTGCCAGAAACTGGGAGGAGTGAAACAAGAGAGCACAGGAAGCAGCCATGTTTATGGAAAATCTGGACTTCATTTAGGGAGGAAAATGTTGCACACGGCACCTTTAAAGGCCGGATTTGGCATCTCATTACTGAAGCTGTGGCACGAGAAAATGGGAAGTTTCACTTGGGATGGCATCATCTGGAAATACAAAGCATGGTACTACATTTCCTTTACCTCTTCTGTGTTCGAACTTTTCATGACTTTTCGTTCACAAAAAAAAAAAAGGGTCGCACAAAGACAGGACTGCTTCTCAGATGTGGGGAGCAGCATTGGGAGGTAAACACTGACACATGCTACAAATAAGGAAACAGCCTCCCCCATGCTAGATGTTATAATAAGCACTGTTGCGTGCTTTGGTGCCGACTATGAAGAGGTGACTAACAAGACATCGTTTGTGGACTTCAAACAAGAGGAAACTCATTAGACACATGTCACAGCCCCCCTTTGAGCAACACTAAACACGTCCAACCAAATCTTTGGGTCTGTTAACGGAGCCCTGTTCCCTAGTTTATCTGTAAAACATCATTGTCGGGAAATTGCAAGAAGATGAAGACCCCAATCCTGACGGCATCTCAAAAACTTTTGCAAAGATGTCCACATTTTAAAAACGAGGTCAAGTGGCTTAACCTGGTCACCATAATATGTTTGGTCTAAATATCTAGCTGAAACTGGATTGCTGCAACAGTTTTCCCCCTATTCATAGAGATTAACTCCGAACGAGGTTGTGCTTTGGCTCTGCGGTCATCTGACGTAAATGGACCGTGCTAGCATAACAGTCGTTAGCAGACGTGTTCAAGGATTTACCCTCCTAGCTGAGCGTGCCAGCTCGCTCATTTTCAAATTAGCGCCGAACGCCGCGTACGGTTCGGGCTGTCATCGGGGGTTGAAGAGGTGCCTGATTTAGAAGGAGAAACGTGGGTTTTAGGTTGAAGAAAAAATTATCAGGAGTTTTGAAAACCAGGGGCAGAAACTGACTGCCGCACCGGCCCGTAAAGCGGACTCCAAAGGCAGTTACTGCAGAATTGGGAAGATGAGGTCACGTTATTGGCTCCTACGTTCGGGGCAGTGCTTGTTCAGATGTGTTGTTGGCTGATGCGTGAAGGCTAGAGAAGGTGGCTCACGCCTGTACGGCCGCCAGTGTGAAGTCGGGCCATCTGGGAATGGTTTGGAAAATGAGGGCATTGGAGAAAGACGTGATCTGAAAAATGTTTTTCGCCTTTTGAGAACTGTATGGAAGATCCTTTTTTTGACAGGGAGATGAAGTGAAACAACACAGGCACGATAAGTTTAAAGCAAAGCAATATACAGTATGAGAAAGAAGACAATTTTAGGTTGTTCTTCAAGTGGGAAGTTGACAAGCACTAACATCAGAATAGTGAAGATCCGCGAAAACTGTGAATGATGGTTAGACACAAATAAAACCAGATGACATCATGTAAAAAAAGACAAGCTAAAAATACAGATTTTTTTTTTTGTCAATGTAAATCAGTGCAAAGAGACAAACACAAACTGTCATGTTATTCTAATGAATTCTTTAAAAAATGCTTTAAATTTGTCATGAATTAGCCATTCATCACTATTAAAATCACAAAGTCAGGATTAATTACCAATTAAGTTACCAGTTTTGGCATCGGCTTTGAAATTTGTCAGACTGAAGTTGTTTTAGGTGGCTCTGACATCCTTCTTCTAGGTTAGCGATTACATTTACAGGTCAATTGAATGGTCCTATGTGGTAAAACCGTGACTTAAAGAAAACTTCTCTGACCTCACAATGCGACACATCTCACTAATAGTATAAAAACAATGGCAAATGCAAGGGACCAGCTTAGGGACCAGAAACAGCTGTGGGAGCTCATCAGCATTGCCTCATTCTGTAACCGGGTGACATATTTTGTGGATGAAAGTGACCAAGAGACCCCCCCAAGTGCCATCCCACAGCAACACTGCCGTTCGGAATTTAGCTGTTAAAAATCACAAAGCTGCCGGTCTTTGGGCCCCGGGCTCATTTGCCGTGCAGCCTTTGCCTGTTTAAAGCTGCGTGTGTGCATAACGGGATGTATATCTGCTGATTCAGAGCAGGCGGGCCGCAGCGTGCTGTTTAATACGGAGCCCGCTGCCAGAGGAATGTTTTAGGTGCGGTAAAGCTAGACGAAGAAGTCCGCTTAAAGTTTCCTGCCTTTTGATGAGTTGTGCGTTTGCTCATCTTTGCTTTTTAGTGATTGGTTGCTGGATGTAACAGTTCTTGATATGGGTGTCCAAACTTTTTTTTTCATTTTCCCCACAGCCTCGCAATCCCTCAAATCTTTTCAGGAGTTTTTTTTTTCCCTAGCAGTTTTCCGTGCTGATAGCGAATACGAATGAGCAGGAATCTCTGCTAAACCCCCCTTACGTCTTGTCCGCGCCTCACCAAAGCGCAGACAAGATCTGTGACACCGCTGCAGCCACGAGTTGGTGCTCCGGTGGGATTTTGACTCATGTTGCCTGAATGTGGGCCAGTCAGCGGAAAAAAAAAAACCCAAAAGTGCAGCTGCAGTCTGTAAATATTCCTGATACCACTGAATACAGTCTCGCTGTGGAATGACATCCCTTTACTGTCCATACGAAATCAGAAGACAAACGATGTCCTATCCCTAACCCTAACCCTGACCCTAACCTTACCCCTAACCCTAACCCTAACCCTGACCCTAACCTTAACCCTAACCATAAGCCTCCACCCTTCATAATTGTGAGAAAGAACTATTTTTGGGTTAAATTTGTTTGGACTTATTGCACAAACCTTTTTAACATACAGTATTTTAAGCTTATATTGTGTTTAGAGTTCAAGTTTGCAAGATTAATTTAACTATTTTTTAATTAATGTCTGTCTAGCCATGAAGCAATTACAATTTTCTTGCCTGGGATCTTCCTATTGGTGACGTAATCAAAATGGCCGACTTGGCTATCCATCCGTGGCTTCCTACAGTCTGCAGCGATATGTACTTGTGCTTTCGTGGTTTACGAGCAGAGAGTTTGGGGACGAAAGCGGGCGGTTTAAAAAGTGGTCAGATGCCACCGACGCAGGAATGTGCTGACAGAAGAACTGTATCAGTAAACACAGATTTCCACGGTGCGATAAATACTGACAAATTAAGGTCTCTCGGCTCACATCTGGGATACCTCGTCTCAACCCCGGCGACACCTCTCCAGTTTTGGGAAAGCTTCACGGCATTAGTCTTCGCAGTCATGTCGTAAAGATTTAGATTTTTTGCGAATGCGGTAAAAGTAGCTTAGAGGTTTTACGGGTTTAAACAAACAGATCCTTGTGCCCATTCAGTTCAGCGCCGTCATTGGTCCCAGGCCGGGGTGGTGTTAGTAAGCCTGACTGGAATGGCAGACGGCCTCCTCGGTGAAGCTGGGATTCTTTTTTCTTTTCCTTTTTTTGCTTCTTTTTCCCTTTTTGGGCCACTTTCAGCCGTGAGAATGGCACTGGAGGGCCCTGTTTTCAGAGCAGTGAGTCGTTTTCCCAGACACCACGGGATTGTAGCTTTCTGGGTGACGAGAGGCTGGAAGTAGACTCGGTGGGAAAATCAGAGAAGCACAGAAGTTGCAGGAAGTTATTTGAAAAACATAAGGCAGCCCGTTTCTGCTGCAATATCCTCCTAGGATCACAGGCACACTCAATACGTCAAAAGAAGCTACTTTATAAACCTTTGCACCATCGTCCATATCCACATCGAACAGTGTCAGTGCAAACTGCCAGTGTCACATTACTGTATTTATTTAATCAGATGACCCATTAAATCACCTGACACAAAAAATGTGCGATATCTCATGTGTTCTAGGTGCAATTCCACATGTGTAGTTAAGAATTAACAAAACTATTTTCATCTTAAATGATCTGACAGTATGGATTTTTATTTTACATCTGGTGTTTAGGTATTTAGCCTTGTTGTTTATTAAGTACTTAGTTTTTTACACTTTTTAACAGGCTTCCAAAATTGGGATCTGGGAGCAAATTGAGCACCGTAAACGTGTAGCACATTGTTGCGATTCTATCTGATATCCTGGGATAAGAATGAAAAAGAAGAAACAAAACCTTGTCTGCATTTTTGCGTTAAAAACTAAAACACCAATCTATTCTATTTACATGAGTGTACTTTTTTATTTTCAAGGTCTAATTTTCCAGCCCTGTTTCTTCTGACCCGGTTTCTCTGGCGCCCTGTTTTCTGACTTCTTGGACTATCTGCCTGACGACAAAACCCTCCTCTAGCTGCCCTTTGTGCTCCTCTCCAAAAACACACATTTTCCTTTCTCTTTGAAATACAATTTTTCTTTTGGACTGTACAAAACCAGCTATGAGTAAGAAATACCTGTAATCTGGGAGGGGTTACACTGAGAATTTGGCCAAATGCGTAATTTAAATGACTGTGTAAATGGGTTAGTCTGACCTTCTCCCGTCAGCATCCAATTTTAAATGTTCAGAATTAGATCTTCATCGCTTGAGAGGAGATAGAAGCATGGTGTAAAGAGCAAACATCCACAAATGTCTCTGTAATTACCAGTTTGTTGCTGTTTGATGACGACTGGCTGGAAAATGCTGGTCACGGTTCCTAAATCTAGATGTTCAGGATAGGAAAAGCACTTCAACATAACCTTTCATTATTATTCAGCCCCATCTATTTTTTTTTATCAGGTTTAATGTTTAAAAGTAGATTACATCAACCAATAACTTTGATTTGTGCAAATTTTTCTTGTCTTTAACTTTGATTTGCTCCTTTTCTATGTCCAGTTGATGTCAGAATAATGGACACTTCGCCAACTGGGTGGTTTAAATGTTTCTGTTAGATTTATGTTCATTATTATGCTTATGCCCGTCCTTTCCATTCATCGTAATTTAATCCCGATGAGTTTGTCTAAAAACTGGCCAAAAAGAGAGGCGTTTCGCACATTAACAGCAATCCTAGTTAAGTTACACCATCTCCATAATAAGGAGAAATTTGACCTTACATTTTGCTAACAAAGTTAATCATCTTTCCATCCCATCTCCCCCTTGTTTCCTTTTGTTTCGCTCTCTCTCTCTCTCTGCTCTCTAATGGCACCGGACCAGACATATGGTTCACATCCTGCCCCAGTCGAAAAAAACACGGGCTTTGACAATTTGCTCTTACATAACCTCGCGCTTCTGTTGAGCTTGATCACTTTGCCGGAAAAATGGCGATGCCCCCCTCTCTCTCCCTGTGAGCCATTCCTCTGGTACCAAACCTCAAACCTCTGAACTTAAGGGCTCGAGTCTGAATCATTAAAATTAGATCAAGGGCCTCTTGGGGTGAAGGGGTTTTTTTGGGGGTGAAACGGTTTTTCTCAAGAACCACTTGGGTAAAATGGCCCACTTCCTCTCCCACCGTTGTTTGGACAGGTGAGCGAAACTGCAAGCTAGGCCCCGATCCCACGGCTTGCGAGCCACCTCAGACAAATCCGAACCTTCCAAGGCAAACACCGGCCACTGTGGGTCAGAAACAAAGACGGGCAGCAGAAAAACCGAACGTGGGAGTCCTCGGATTCACCTCGTGCTGAATAAATACTCGGAGAAGGTCCCCGTGCCTCTGCGCGGCCATTAGCTGCCGTCTCCGCCAGACTGTATGCGCTCTGCCCCCCCCCCCCCGTTGCCATAATGGAACAAACAGCGCAGGATCCTGGCTGGTCAGAGAACATGTGTACGCATGCATCCAAAGCTTGTGGGGCTATTTCTGTCGGCACAGCACATTTTGTTGAACTACATGTTCTCCTCCTCTACCCCTAGCCTTTTCATTTTTAGTTTATTTTTCTTCTTTTGAGAAGATTTTGATTAGCTTGTAAGGTCCGGTCCTATGTCTTTGCTTGATTCAGCCTTTAAAGTGGAAGAACAGCACACACCGTCACAGAGAAAACGCTGACACTCGACTTTTAGTTTCGTTATTACCACTCAGATTATTGAAAATTCTCAGTGTGGGAATCTGCTGTTGCATTTGCATTATACATTATTATACATGGCACATGGGTGGCCCCAGAGAGCCTACACCGCTCTGTTTTTCTCCAGAGTCAGAGACACTCAGCTTCTTTTTTAGCAGTTTGCACAATCAGTCTGTTTGTTTTCCTTGGGTCGGGTGGTATTTGGGTCACATTTTTATTCTATCTGACAGTATGTAACCGCTAAAAAAATGTTAGAATTACCGTTTAAACTGTAACTGCTGGGCTACAAAGTTTAAAAAAACATAAGTCCACCAAACAAAGCACATGATACGGGTCTGTTGTTTTAGTCAGCGAGACAAAAAAATAAGAAGCTTTGAATGACTTAATCGTGATGGGAAACTCCCTGGTATTGCCTGGAGTTTTCTTCCCCAAAACTTGGCTTAACGGTAGAATTACATATCCATTTCAGAGAACCAAGAAACATGACAAATGCAGGCAAATGTTTTTCCGTTTAAAGTCTGTCCACATGGACAGTGCTTTGTTGTCCAGGATACTGGAAACAAATGTCCGATTTTTGTTTTTTTTAAATCAAAAGGCATGACCGTCCCATCTACAAGAAATGTTATTTTGTTATGTGTACACCAGATTCCCTGACAAATTTCAGGGTATTAAGAAGTACAGTTTGATAAAAGTGTCATTGAATCTGTCAGTGATACAAAACCACCATTTTAGAGGTATTGGCACGATGCTTTATTTGGCATACAATTAAATAGATTTTCCACTTGACCTTTTAACACATGAATCTGTGTGCAGTTCCATTCTTAGGTTACCGATCAGTTAATCAGCATGAAAAACAGGACAGTGGGCCTCATTCTCTTAAGAGGGCTCCAGTTTAACTGTATTCCGCTTGCCCATTTCCCAACCGTCTCCTCTGGGTTGACTTTTTTTTTTTTTTAACCAAACTGATGACCAGCTGGTCCCCTCCTTTAAAGCTGACACTTGATGAAGCCGGCTGAAACACATTAAGACAGCCTCGACGTAAGGAAATGGGCCCGTTTTAAAAGGAGTCCTCCTGGGGTGACTCGGCCTTATTTACTGAGCCTCGGGGGCCTCATTTGGTATACAAAAAAGCACCGAATTCTGCTTTGGCCCACTAGCCTCTTTAATCTCTCATGCACTTTTTGTTACCCAACCCATGCAAGCTCATTTCTTTTGCTACGGTTTGCCTTTTTAGCAACTCTTAAAGCAGTTTTAAACGTTTATTCAATAAAGTTGGCCACAAACAGTAGAAACAGAATAGTTTAGTTAAGTGTTTCATTTAATCCACACTAATGCAGCTTGCTCTCCATGTTGCGAAGGTAATGTTTCGACCCTCCTGTCGTTTTTGGCTCGCTATGACGCCATTTTCCAGTTTGAGTGTTCCACCATGTGGAGTTCAGTGTATGTCTGTCAGATAGCTTAAACTGTTTTAGCCTAAAAATCTTTTGGGGGGGAGGTGAGGTCTGGCTGAACAAATCAAATGTAACTCACTTATGTTGAGTATATTCATTGTTTTGGTCATGAATTGAGGCTATTTGTTCCACGTTTCTGTTGCCATCCTAAATGTGCAAACTGTTTGTTTGTTTCCCTTGTGTCTTTCTTTAAGGTCTGGCAGTGTGAAGGGTCACTGGGAAGAAATCTTTGACTTTGTGAAGAATCTAGCGGAGAAATTCAAAAGGTAAAACATCCCGATGTCTCACCGCACACAACTGGACGACACCGTTGAAATCGAAATGTTTTGCATGCACGGTTCTCGGTTTGGTTACCTTTTGTTGACTTCCTGAAGCCCTGAGGTCTAGATCACTAAAGAGAAACGCATGCTTTTGACAACTGTAAAGTGAAACTGTCCCCAGTGCTACGGGGGAACATATGCTGGTTGAATCAGTGTCCGGGCTGATGATTCAGGTGGCAGCAGCCTGGCTAAAGTCTGGTGCCTTCAGTGTCCAGCAGCAAAGAGATTTATTTTTGCAAATCACAAATCTTGGTTTTTCAAGCTTCACTCAACTCTGATTTTTGGTGTTTTTCCGAAAATGTTTGTCATATTTCTACATTAGACTACATTAGAAAAATTGCCACTGGGCTTCCTCTGGGCACATTTACAATAGTGTCCAATTATGTTATATTTCAATCTTCAAATTCCTGACCTGCAGTGATCATTTGAGGATTAGAAAAGTAAATAGCTTTTGTAAAAAAGTTGTCATATCTATATCCATATATTTGGCTGAGATGTGGCTCTGTTTTTCCGCTGGTAATGCCACAGCAGCACCTGCAGCTTCGTGGTCGAACCGCAGCAAAAGTTCTTCCTCGAAGTTTCAGTTTCAAACAAACAGGAGACGAAGTTCAGATCTGCCTTTGCTCTCCAAGTCCAGCAAACGGCTTAAAATTTGATTCCGGACAGCTTTCCCTGACGAACAAAAAAGTATTCTGCATCTGCGATTCACCAACATAGTATCAATAACGATATCAATAATCAATTACATCCTCGTGTGTCTGATCCTGACTTCAGTATAATAAAATATTCATACACAGACAAGTGGGATGACTTACAAGCACATGATGAATTATTGGTAAGGTACAGCCATACCGTTATGTTTTATAGTTCTGAATAAATCTAAAGCAGGATCCCTGAATCTCAAATGGTGTCTCAGCATTCTTAATAGTAAGAAATTATCATAACGAGCAGGCAAAAGATACATTTCAGCTTTCGTAGGTAACTCTATAGGATGAATTCCCTGTGATGACGATGTCCCCCCCCCCCCCCATTTCCTGTTGCAGTCCCATGCTGAGGATGTCCTTCATTACATTCTCCTCCAAATCGTCCACCATCATGAAGCTAACAGAAAACAGGTAAATGAAGCTGGCCGTCTAACACCAGGTGACACACATGAACTGAATTTGTGCTTCACAAAGACTGTTGTAATTTCAAGAGGCCTTTACACAGGAGCCTATATCAGTTTTAAAGTAAAACCAAACTGCTTTTTAATAATGGAGGAAGATACCAAAAAATAAAAGTAAAGGATTAAATAAAGCAATTGGCAGATGGAATTTGGGAGGCTTTGATAATACTCATCTACAGACTTAATCTTTTAATGCAGCCTCAAGAAACAATCAAATTAATAACCTTTTAAACATCTTGATTTGTTTGTTTTTTATATGTGAGAACTGGGACAGCTCTCTATAAGCGCTATAACTTCTACAATAAATAAAATAAAAATAAAAATTTAAAAATCCCATCTACCAGTAAGGGATTTCCCTTTTTGTTGGGTGCACACCAGAATCTACTTATGTAGATTTTTGTTTATTTGGTTATTTCTGCTTATTTCATTCTAGATTGATTGGTGTTATGCATCAAAATGTGACGATTTTCAAATCCAATTTTAACAACCAGTGCAACCTAAGTCACTTCCATCCCATCTCGATCTTTCAAGACTCCAATAGGTTTATGAAACAGATGGGCAACAAGACCGGTTCACAAACTATTTCACCTTGGACCTTCAGTCAAATGACGAAATAAGATCTTTTTTTTGCAGCAGGATCTAGTGCATCTAGTCTGTAACAACGCCAAACACTTTTTTATCTTTTTTACTCGACAGGGTGAACATCAGGAAAGGTCTGAATGCTCTGCAAAAAGAGATTCCTGGGGGAGACACGTTCATGCACCTCGGGTTACAGAGTGTAAGTCTGCATTAGAACTGGTTTGTTTGGTCACTATAAGTACAAATGACAGCACCGTTTGAGCTCCATCTTCTCTTCTTATTTGAAGGCAAACGAGCAGATACGGAAAGAGAACTTTGGTAAGGATCAAGTTTATCTGCTATAAGAAAAACTACTTGTACCAGACCACTTATATACGCTAATCCTCCTTCTAGTTAGATGCTACATTGAATGTAGAAGTTACAGTTTGCTCTTGCGTGCTTTCCAGGCACAGCCAGTGTGATTATCGCGCTGACAGACGGAGAGCTGCATGATCATCAGCTCATCGACGCACAGCAGCAGGTAAGGGTATTTTTCTAAGCTAAGCTCATTTCCATAAATACTTCTGGTCGCGTACATAGGCAGAGATTCTCACTTCTCTTTTTTTTATGATCGTTTTGCTTGTATCTTCCATCAGGCAGAGGAGGCCAGATCTCTGGGCGCTATCGTGTATTGCGTCGGTGTCAAAGATTTCAATGAGACGCAGGTAAAGCAGCTGGAAGATAACTGATATGAAGAAGAGAAATAATTAGTGAAACACGGGTCTTGTAGGATAAGCACAAAATCGTATGTTGTCGGAGATCGAAAGAATGTGTCAAAAAAGCTTCTAAAAGCCAACTCCAGTAATTTCAACTCTCAGATTCCCCTCAAAGTGAAACAAACTAAATAACTATAACTTTACCAGAAGTAAGCTGAAACGTAGTGATGCTGGAGTTTATGTGTACTGTGACAGAGTTGTGGAAAACTTGTGCTGTCAAGCTGTTGTTCTGTGAAACTAAACCGCTCAAATTTCATTTGAAATTCTAGTCGTGTTTTTGATTATTCTGTGGAGCAATTCCTCCTTATGTTTTTCTTTATCTTTGCATCTCTCTCTCTCAATACAGCTGGCCATTATTGCAGACACCATAGAGCACGTGTTTCCTGTGTTGGGAGGCTTCCACGCCCTCAGGGGTGTCATCGATTCGGTAACTAAACTCTCAGAACAACTGTTAAGACGTTTACATGAATCTGTTCTGCAGTTACCTTTGCCTCTTTTTTTACGGCTATGTTTGTTTTATAGCCATGAGATCTTTCTGTATAAATGAACACTAGCAGTGCAAATACAGAAAACAGACTTTTTTTGTCATATTCCTTAAAGAGGGCCTTCATAAGAGTGCAAAGGGAGTACTGACTACTGGAGGTTTCGACTAATTTAACTGTAGCTCTTTGTGGACACCGGCCTTAAGAAATACATACACACTTAGGCCGCAGAAGCCAGTTTATCTCATCAGCTCATGGCAAACACAGCATCAGCCTCAGGCAAAAACCCATTATGTCGAAACCATTTCCCTTTTCAGGAATAATCCATTTCCATTATCCGTTCAAGACAGTGATGGCAACGAAACTGTGAGGTTTTGCAAACAGTCTAATGGAGTTACAACATTATACCACAAGCTCTGTCATCACCTCTCATTTAAAAAAACAGACACAAAGTCATGTAAAAAGTGAAGATATTTAAACGTTTCAACATGGAGCTCCCAGATTTCTGTTTGACAGTGATAGATGGCGACCTGCTGCCCAAATAATAGCCTGCTAAACAAGCCAGTCTTATGCCCAGTTTCTGCTTACAGCTGTTAGCTCTTAACAAGCTAGCTCAACAAGCTAGCTCATCAAGCTAGCTTTAGCTACAGCTGAGTTTGAAAGCTACAGCTGAATTTTACTTTCATTGTTAGATATATTACACGTCTTTTTATTGACTACATTGCGCTTCCAATGCCCTGCAAAAGTTTGGGCACTGTTTAAAATTTCTGTTGATGGGAACAGTTAGTCAAAGATGAAAATGGCACTTGCCCTTTATATTTTATGCTAATTCAGTTCAATTTAAACGTTTACATTTTCAAAATAACATATAAGGAAATGCCATTGTATATTTCAGACATTACTTTTTATTATCTTAGCTCCAACAGTCAGTTGGATGAATAATGAGTACGATTAAGCTAACTCGATTCTTGCTAGGACCAAGAGCATTTTGAAGGAGCTTTTGTCTGTTATGAAAATAACTTGAAAGTTTCCCTGATATACAGAGGGTAGTGTCAACAGAGGTGCTCTTGCTTTCCAGATCATCAAGAAATCCTGCATTGAAATTTTGGCAGCTGAGCCCTCCAGTGTGTGTGCAGGAGGTGGGTCGCAAGCAAAAAAGTCCCTTCTACAGTCACACACACATGCACACACACACATTCAAAGGGGTCCTGTTTGAGCCATTGACAGTGTGTTTATTTAATTACTGGGTGCCTTATTTTAATTTTTCTTTATTGACGATCCAAGAATGAAAAAATGACCACATACGGGCATTCGGGTCACCCACAGGAAGTCTACTGGGACGCGGAACCGCAGTGGGAATAATATCACATGTCTGCATTAAAGTAAATAGAATGGCTGTGAAAGAGTTGCTGCGCTTAGAAGAAAATGTAAAACTGACAACATCCTTTAGTGTCCTGCCAAGAGCGAGACTATGACAGTTTAAGAAGTAATAAATGAACTTTAGAAGGCCCAAATGAACAGACAAAAAGTAAGGGCCGGTGAGGATTTTTGGCAAACGCGGGAGGGCTTTGTCTGCTTTTCCCATCTGCCGCTGTTTTTTATGGAGCAATGAATTACTTTCATCCCTCGGTAAATGGACGAGGGAAATGATTTTACTCGACACAGATCAGTATTCTGTGGCCAGCGGTTGTAGTCTGCACGGGCCTGTGCAGTTCAGCCCTGCAGGTTAAACATCAGCATACGCAGTCACGAAAAATCAAACCATTTAAAAGATATAGTTTTACTTACCAAGACATAATGAAAAATATCCTGCTCCCTTGCTAAGTATGACCTAATACGTACACCCACAAGACACGGCTGTATTTTCTTTAAGCTACAGGTGACATTGCGACTATTACAGTAAATGTCCAGCACTTATAGGTTGTGGGCCTGAACACTAATGACCTCGTTGTATTGAGAGATAACACATTTTGTCCAAAACGTAAGAATTACACTTTATGTTGTGCAACCAGAGTCTTTCCATGTGGTGGTGAAAGGGAACGGATTTCTCCATGCGAGAAACATCGACCAGGTGCTCTGCAGCTTCAAAATCAACGATACCATCACAATCAGTGAGTAAACCCGCCTCCTGTCCTATTTGGAAAACAGACTTTAACAAGAGGCAAAAGGTCGCACAACCAGTTGGGGAGGAAGTGGACAAAATTCACGGGTGCCACAACAAGCTATGTCTGTCTTTAACCAGTGTGCTATGGGACAAAACTAAAATCAGTCCAGAAGTTTCTGCATTAAATAATTTCTACTACCTATATTGCTTCCCATTTATCAAAATCTCTTTTTTCTTCCAGATGAAAAGCCAGCCGGAGTACAAAACACCTTCTTATTGTGTCCAGCTCCGATCATTGATGAAGTCGGGAAGTAAGTTCTTCTTTCCCGTCCATATCTTTTCCATTAGTTTTTCTGTTTCAACCGGAGAAAAGCACTTATATATAACTTATATACAGTATAACTTTGAGGCTTCCACCTGCATCATCTATCACATTCTTTGCCTTAAACCAAAGGAACACATGGGTGCCTTCGTGTGCACATGTGCGTAGATCACCAGAAATCTGACATACATTAGCTGTTTTTACGATCCGTCCCATCCGTGGCCGCATTCCACCTTTCTAAATCCCAGCGAGCCCAGCTTAATGTAAATGGGGCTCCGTGGGCCGTGCCAGCTCGTAAGGCGGCGAAGCCTTTGTCCCCGTTTCTGTCCTGAATTAGCACAAAGCCGTAAAAGCAAGAGCAGAAACTTCGGTGCTGACACACACAGAAACAGGTGAGTCACGCCTGGAAACTCGCAAACCGATGAAAATCAGCTCACAACTTGCCAAGTCATTACTGAACAGCATCCCAGCTGGTCAAAATAGATTCCGATATATCAGAAAACATATATATTCCTATAAAGAACAGAGTGAATAGGCTAATGTTTTGTTTTATTTTCACAATCAACCAGCAGCAGGTTGAAAAGGAGGTCTGGAGAGGTCTCACATTGAATATTCCAGGCTCAATGGTGAGCTTTTTCCAGGAAAAATTAAAGATAAAAAATTAAATGAGTCTTGAGGACTTTGCATGCTACCTGCAGACAAGTTTAGCCGCGCGTTGGGGCGAACATCGTGGAGCAATTAACAACTAAAGAGGAAATTACATCCCGGTTTGGAAGCCAAAACAGCCGAAAGGGGAAAAACTATTCCATAACAAATTTGCATGTGTGGAAACGCGCCCTCAAATAAAATCTCGTGTATCGCTTGTATGAATTTTCCATTAGAAACGTGCTTCAAAGTCTGGCGTTTGGGCTGTCATGAGCGGGAATGAGATACGGCTTTTTTGCAAGACATTTACAATGAGAAAAAAACTCCTGGCTGAGGTTTCTCCACTCAAGCCGTCACCGCTAAAATGTCGCTAAAACCGTTCCTCGACGGCTGGCATCCAGCATCCACAGTCCACAAACCTCCGTCACCCAAGTCCTCATGGGAGGAAAGTAGGTCACGAGTTTGAGTGGAAGGTGGCAAAGAATTTACACAACCGAACGGAAGAAGGCTTCTTAAAACTGTCTCTCTCCACATTGGTGTGAGAACTGGGACGCTAAGGAATCAGGACTGGGACGCTGTATTTGAAAACCTGACTGTCAAGCTCCCTTCTGTTAGATTTTTTTGTTCTGTTTTTATAGTCCCATTCTCACTTTGGGCGCCACGTTGACTTGTCGGTTGTTCTGCAGCCCCAGCTTCTCCTCTGCCTGCCTTCGCTTTTCATCCTCCCCTCAGTACCTGACTTTTATTTGCCCCTGACAGCGCCATCTTTCACCCAGCGCCGTCTGCTTTTGTCCGATCAAAGCCAAAAGGAGCCAAGTGTGTGTGTCAGAAGGGTGGAAAAAAGAGAGGACGCCACTCATTAGAATCATGGACCTCATTAGGTTTTGGACGTACCTACTTAAAACCGGGTCTTTATCGTTGTCACATTCAATTTTCCTTCCCTTTTCTTGCAGTTAAGTAAATTAAAGATCATCGTTTTTCTTACCTCACAGGGTTCTTTTTAATTTTTTTTAACGACGAACCAATGGGGAGAAAATGTTATCTCTAAAGTTCTGCTTAGAGGTCTGTGTGGATGTATGTGTTAAGGCAAAGGTTTCGCAGTTACTGCGCTAGTTTCAGTTTCTCAGGAGAGCTGTGGGAACATGATAAGACAGTCTGCCTCGTTTCCTCGCCTCACAGCCGTCTGTGACCAGGCTGATTTTCCTCAGCATCCACATTTTTCACACTGGTGCATTTATTCTGGCTTCTGCCTCCCTTTATTGGGCATTTTTCTGTCTATAATTGCCCCTCAATCCATTAAATCTATTGTTTTTATGTGGATTCTGGAGCGCATTGGAGACGATTTGGCCTACATTTAGCACAGAAAAGGTTCTAAAAAGGTTTAGAATGCCTCAGTCATCGTGCTCCTCTGTTTTGTTATGCTCCCCTACTTTGGGAGAGTCAACCCTCAGGGGGCAGTTAGCAGAGACACGCTCTAAAAACAAGACTCCGGGTCTGTTAAAGAGAGACTTTCGGTCCATCTGTGCCTGCGGCTGACATCACGCAGCCATCCACCGACCCAGCTCTCCCCCTCTCCCTGCCCTCCTTCTCTGAACCAGGTCTGTGTGTCAGATTAGAGACAGGTTTATCGGTCAAATGGCCTGTTTTCCATTTGCCAGACCTCTTTTACACCCAACCGTGCCTTTCATCCTCATTTTTAGGAACAGAACCACGACAGGGCCCCTCTAAGAAACGAGGTCAATGGGGATCACTCGAAAGTTCTCAGAATTGTTTTTCCCTGCTGGAGGGGGCAAAACGGGGGGGCGGGGATGCGGGGAGAGGGGACTTTTGACACAGATGAGGTGGAGCATGGGGCAAAGGCTCATGTTCATGTGTGAGGATCAAACTCAGTGCAATAAAAAGCTCAAATGAAAGCAAAAACAAAACCCTGGACTGGCAGTTTTTCCCTTTGTTTTTCGAATTCAACAGGTCTCCCCCGTTTAATTTCTGTCTTTCAGTCACAGCTACTGACGTCGGCTCCTTCATATCATGATTCCATGTGTTTTGTGGTTTTTTCCTTACAGGTCTGATTTAGACAAATTCAGTTTGGGGACATTTTTCATTGTGAACTCCGGTTCAAATGACACTCTTCCCAAATAAACTGGCCCTAAGAGGGAAACACTTGAGTTTAAATAGACAGATCCAGATGCACTTTGTTTGGACTGTGACGTTACACCTAAACGCTGATCTTTTCTCTTGTTCTGCGTGTGTCTGTCTCTGTTTGTTTGTTTCAGGGTGATTTATCTCCAAGTGAGCATGAATGATGGTCTTTCATTCATTAGCAGCAATGTTCACATCAACACCACAGAGTGTGTAAGTTCATATTTTCTCATTTTTAAGCTGTTTCTATCCAGATTTGTTTTCCTTCCCTCCACTCCAGCCACTCAATTCCTTGAAGTCTGATGTTTTTTTTTCTTATTTATCTTCCCTCTCCCTTCCTGTAATCCCCCTATAGGACAGGAGGTTTAATCTCTTTCGAAAGGGAAAGTTAAACAACCCGTGGCAGGGTCGACTGATGAGCCGTTTCTCTGTGAATCCATCCCTGAGTTGTAGTGGCTAATGGCGCAGACCAGAAAGTCTAGCGTTCGTGAGCGTGTGTGGATAGAAATGTGTCAGTGTGAAGAAGGGTAGAGCCTCATTATGAGGGGAGGACCAAAAAAAATGTAATTCAGTGTAATTTGGAGCATTCTAACTAAATGAAAAATGGAACATATGGAGTGAAGCCACAGCGGAGCCCCATTCGACCAAAAAGAAATAACCTCTTTGAAGCCGCTCTCCTGCCGGTGGCGTCATTGCCATGACAATTCGGTGAATTCAAACTGCCGCGTTGTGGTTTATGATATGCGGCCACTCTCTCAGACATACCGTTGCAATTAGCTGCTTCTTGCCACTGAGCTTAACCATAACCATCTAGTAGGGGGAAGTCACACCGTGCCTTAGAAGACAGGCCAACTCTGCCAGCCACAGATTGGCACATCATAAAGTATTGATAAAAGCTGAAAGTAAAGGGTAGGGGCCCAAGCTCCTCCCTGACTCGAATAACACAGAGATGCAGATGCAACATAGGAGTTTCCAGTAGTGATCGCCATACAAATACCATGTCAAAATCTCTAACTGCCACTCCATTCCTAAAAAGAAAAGCCCATTCTCTTAATAGAGCGTCATAGGAGAAGTCCTGATTCGGTTCCCGTGACTATAGCTCCCACGCAGGGAGCCCCACAGCCAAGTTCAGACAAATCCCCCACATCTTTACCCCAAGACAGATAGGGGGAAAGTATAACCACATGTGATCCTCATCTGTGGTGTTTAATGGGAAACACGTTTGGCTCAGAGACTTTAAAGAGAGCAGTGTTAACAGACCAATGTATTCGGGGATCAAACGGTGTGTATCGACCACTGTCACTGACGCAAAAAACCTGAAAACAAGTGGCAAACGAAAACCAGATCTGCAGGCTTTAACTATTTTTTTTCCCTCAAATCTGTCACACCGACCAGGGAACTGTTTTTCTGCTGTCGCAGCTAGTTCTCTTGCTACTACGAGTGCTAGTTTTAGCTTCATCTCGTGCTGCTTCAACTATTTCTCGTAAACTTGAACTGGGTAGTCGGCCCTTCCCGGGTCGGTAGTAACGACCTGCTGCTTTGTGTGTCTACCGACCAGTTTGATGGCACCATACTCCTGATCACCCTGCTGGTGTTGATCCTCCTGCTCGCCCTTCTGTTCATGTGGTGGTTCTGGCCTCTCTGTTGTACTGTGGTAAGTAACGCCAACGCCGACACAACGCCAAACATCTAGAATGTGAATATTTTGAATGACCCCTTATCCCGATAAGCACAGTTCAGAAAGGCATTGTGGACAGGAGAAAAAAATCAGAACAAGGATCGATGTCACAACAAACAGGACTCAGCACCAACACACATTTACAGTTTAAAATAAATGTGTATTCAATGGGCTGTATACATGTGTTTAGAGGGTGACCTGTTCCCGGACTCCATGGGTGCACAATCAGTCTTAACAACTTCAATGGGTTATTTTTTATACTTGAAACCATTTACTAGAGATT
The DNA here is from genome assembly GCA_907169785.1 of Menidia menidia. NCBI lineage: Eukaryota > Metazoa > Chordata > Actinopteri > Atheriniformes > Atherinopsidae > Menidia > Menidia menidia. The sequence continues at coordinate 11,822,585 of CAJRST010010001.1, forward strand.
AACAGCAAACATAAACCGAACCGCAGTATCACTCCAACCCAAAGCGAATCTTTGCCCTCTCTGAAAAAGCTAAACAACTAACAACGGCACCAACTAAACTAAGAGCAATCCGCTGCTCATAGATTTCTGATCATGATCCCAAGTGGCCGAAAAAAACGAATGTGTAGACATCTGTTTTGAAACCCCCTGAAACAATGAGATGGCTACTCGAGGGAAACCTGGCTCAAATAAATAGATCAGATGTGTTGGCGCAGGAAAGCGTCTTAAAAACAGCCGGGCAGGTGGACGAACACTGGCTGGGCAGATGTGCCAAACATGGCCAAACATCTGCGATTTAAGTGTAAACAGATTAGTGATATTGCTCAGTCTGTCATTTATGGAGGAATAAAAGAAACACTTTACAACAGGAATTTTGTAAAACATTTGAAAAGAAATTCAACCAAATTAAAAGAAGCATAAAAAAGTGAGGGAATGACCACAAAAAGCTTCCACAAACCAACATGCAATTTAATGAGGTTTATACTTGTTTTGTTTGGTAGTTACAGCCAAAACAGACTAACCAACTAAAGATCTGTCTATCCATTTGCTATACCCTGTATTCCTAGTAGTGTTTCGTAGGAGTCAGCAGTCATTGGGTGAGCAGAAGGAAGTTGGAAGAACCTGGAGAGAAACCATGCATACAAAGAGAGAGCATGATTTAAAGGACATAGTCTGTCATATTAAGTAGTGGCTTGTTATCCCAACTGTCCACTGGTCTCCGCCAATGGTCTCGTTCTTTTGTCCAAAGCCCCTGGTAGCATTGGTATGATAGGAAACCATGTGCAAAGAAAACCCCTGCAGAGTTCCTCTGACAGTGGTGGGATTCTTGGGAATTTGAAAATGGTGACCATACTCTGGTTTTGTTCGTAGGTGATCAAAGAGCCTCCTCCCCCACCTCCTCCTGAGCCCGTGAGTAAAAGCGCACACAAACACTGCTACACAAACACGTGCCCTCAAAGTCATAGCCGTGAAAACCTAGTACCACCGGCCGATAAACTTTGGAATGTGGTCTTCAGGAATCAGATGATGACGACGGCCTGCCCAAGAAGAAGTGGCCAACTGTGGATGCCTCATATTACGGAGGAAGAGGCATCGGAGGAATCAAGAGGATGGAGGTGATGAGATGATCCACCTGAAACACGTATGAAGAACGGCAATTATTTGACCTAGTTTGTTGTGTTTTTTGGTACCGTCTGCTGTTTGCAGGTACGCTGGGGAGGGAAGGGCTCAACCGAGGAGGGGGCAAAGCTGGAGAAGCCAAAGAACGCCGTGGTGAAAATGCCTGAGCAGGAGTACGAACCTTATGAACCCAAACCCAAGAAACCTCAGAACAAGAAGCCCCCTCAAAACCAGAAGTGGTACACGCCTATCCGGGTAAACAGTTTCACACAGATTCAGCAGACAATGGAGCACAGGCGCATTAAAAGCCCCTTTTATTCTCAATAGCAGCTTCAAATGTAAGCGTTTAGCTTAGGAATGCATGTCCCCCACCATGACACAAAATATTGTTTTGGAAACTGAAGAATCTGCCTTGTTTACAGTTTGACCACTTTGCATTTTCTTTTAGTTCTTGCCTATCATCAAATCTTACATAAACAAGTGTAGCAAAGCCTCTCGTCCCACAAAGGCCTGAGAGCCTTAAACCGGAGAAAAACATGAAAAGCGCCACAGATGGAGTGACTTTTCACAAGACAGCCGGGACGAATAAAGCCCACTCAGACCGTGCTTATATGTGTAATTAGTTGCACAAGCACCACAACCAAAGCCATATAATATAAACAGCAGACAGGGAGACATTATTTAATGTCCACACAGGCACAGACGCTGCTTACATCACGTTCTGTAACGCGTCCCTTCCCCTGGCCTTCCATACAGAGGCAGCACTGTGTCCGCACACACAGGTACTGTACATTAAAACTTTCAAGGCCGTATTTTGGCCGTGGCTTCCTCAAACACACACAGCGGTGATTCACAGGGTAATCGTACACTGTCCCCTCCCTGCACACACTGACTGTATGGCAAATACTGTATATACTGTACTGTATTCATGAGTGAAATTAGATGCTGGGTAGAAGTTTTACACCCCGAGGTAATCTGGTTTGAATTTTTAAAATCAGATTTATAACATCACAACTGTGAAGTGCTTAGTGTGTATCTGATGTTCTGTATTTCCCGATTCTTGGCCAATAATGTCTTCAGTGACTGTGAAATAAGCGAATACTATTTTATCAGTGTCAAGTTTTGGCTTAGGGTTTTGGATTAAGCCTCTACCTTCCTCTTTGTTCTCTTCAGGGCAAACTGGACGCTATTTGGGCTCTGTTTCGCCGTGGGTATGATCAGGTCTCCCTGATGCGACCACAGCCTGGCGACCATGTAAGTCTCAAATAATTCCGTTCCTCCTACAATGTTTTATATTGGTTACGGTATATAAGAAAAACTAACTTTATGGATTAAATGAATAAACGTTTGAAAGGTAAGTGAAACACTAGCCAGAGCTGTCAAACCTGAATTAAACATTACGAAAATAAAAGAAGAAAACAAAGTGGCAATAAACATAAAAAAACACTACTTCAATGTAAATTTCCACGCCCTACTGGACCATAAAACAATTTTATCAGTTTCTACAGAAGCCACGATGGGGCTTACCAGAAAACACTTCTTTACATTCCATTATCTAGAGGACAATCAGTCTGTTTTGTAAAAGATAACGAATCTCAAGACCGTGAATTATCTTATCTGGTTTTCACAAGAAATCTCCCTTTTTGTTTTGTCTACATCAAGAAACAGAAAAAACTTTTGTCTTATCATTGCAAGTTTTGGTCTTTCAAGGAAAGCAGTTGATTATGGTTATCTTAAAGAAATGTGATTTTATCATTATTATCACGACAGGGGCAGAATTATTACATCAGGTCAAGGCGTGGCGAGCACAGAGAGCATTATCTGTAATAGCTCTCCTCCAGGTCATCCCAAAACATCCCACCATTTACCTATATTCAACACTATTAAACCAACAAAACACTCTTTGTTTTATTAAAACAATATGACAAGAACAGGGAACAACTGCTAAAAACAGGAACCCTCCCTTAAAAATAATAATATAACTAGCCCCGTGAAGAGAAGAGTTGCACATTTGCATTCGCTTATGTTTTCTTTCCTGTTTTTGGAAAAATGTGTCATTCATTTCAGACAAAGTACAACCAACACAGCCTCTCAGCTCTAGCTGGAAATCCAAAAATCTGTTTCATCAGCTGTGTTACAGCAGACAGATGTAACAGTAACATAATAGTGGACAGCTTGTGAATATGAGCCACTAGCTACTGTTTGCTCCAAATTCTAAGGCAAAATCTGATAAAAAGAAAAACTGTATTAGTATTAGCAGTGATTTCTTTGTACCGTTTCATAAATGAGGACTTTTATAAGAACAATCTGCTGACATTAATGTAAGTTATGATGTAGCATCATCTGATATTTTTAAAGATGTAAAATAAAGCATCAACCTCTATACTTTTCACTGTACAGCCCTTTGTGGAGTTAAAAACTCCTCTGTATAGGAATCCAGTGCTTCCTAACTATAGCTGCTAACTTAAACTGAGAGTTATCAAACAGGCATATCCCACAGCAGCTTTGACAAAATGTGTCTTGGTGCTTATGAGTTAAAACTGGAGTTCCTAAGTTGTGTGATTATCCACTCCGGGGGCGAGAACCCAGCATTGGCTTCCAAAAAATCCCGGTTTTAAACGTCCGCTTGAACCGTCCAGGTCACGAAAACAGCTTAACTCATCTGTACCGATTACTCATCACATCCTCCATCCGTCAGTCAGTCTAACGCCCTCTAGGTGTTCCTGAGCTGGCTAACACCTCCGCTGGACCATTCCAGGGCGTTGAGCCGGTCCGCCTCTCCCACCTGCTTCACATTAGACGCCATAAATCGGACACAAAGCAGAACCGCAGCTCACATCTTTGTGGCTCTCTCCTCTCTGGTCTTAACACGTCAACCACATGGTTCGGTTTGAATCCCCCCGAGCCTCAATCAGAAAGCACCAGATAATAGTTGGGGCCGACGTTGCAGATAAAATTGGTGTACATTCAGGCCAGAAGGCTCTCTGGGGATCTTATAAATTCCTCAGACACATCCAGCAAAGTTATGTTTTATTGATTAAATGTGTTCTTCATAATTTCCAGCTCCACCAGTCTTTATGTGCTCTTTGTCATTTAGCGGTTCGTGATAAATTAGGAGTGCAAACTCAAAGCTGTGTTTGTTCCAGAATTACATAATGTGTAAAGTATTATTACTGTAGCATATTTACATAAGAAGGGCAGCAGGGGGGAAAACAAACATCTGTGTTGAGGGTATTTGTTGGTTTAATGAGCAAAGTCTGTGTTGACTTTTTTTGAAGGTTTGTATGGAAAAATGTTTTTGGTTACACAGAAACACCTCCCCATGGATGTGTGACTCTACACTGCAGTAATTTGAACATTTAATAATTCTTCGGATTTACCTTCTCCTGCCCTCCATTTTATCTCATCCTTTATAGTTGTTTCCACCCTTTTTTTCCTGTACTTTCTCCCCGTTGCGCCACTCAGCCCCGCTGATCATGCCCAGTCCTAAGAGCCGCTACAGAATCCTGCCGCATTAACAGAAAATTTCCACTGATGTTTTTATAACCAAAATTCCACATTTTAGAGGGTTTTCTTGGTGAAAACATGCAGGCAGAGAGACAGATAATCCTTCAGGTTTCCGAGTCTCCATTAGCTTACAAGATCATCATCAACGGAGTAATGCAATGGTAAAATTCCTCTAAAAAGATGGAAAAAGAAAGTTGTTTCATGTGATTTCTGCTATCCAGAAAAAGCGTTTAGCCATGACTTCATGCATTAACTCTGCAATGCCTATTTTCCATTCCCTCTTTCCTCTCAAAAGACGACTCCTCTTCAAGTTTTAGAGAAAGCTGAGGGAAGATCTTAAAGGCCAGGACACTACTCGTGTCTCTGTAGTGTAGTGTTTTATCTCAAAGAGAAACCACATTGCAACGATTAATAAGATAGGCAGGCTCCCACAGGAACAGTTTAATGTAACGCTTGATAAAAAACCTGGATGCTGTTGTTACTTATTCACCCTGAAATGGTGGACTGGGAGTATAAGCTTCTTTCAGCTTTTTCATGCTAGAACTTGAGCGTTATATCCCTAGGCATGAAAAAGGAAACCAGATAATAACATCTTAAAGACTTAATGTTTCAAGTAAGCTTTTTTTCAAATCTGGGTCTGAATTCAATTATCATAATACAGATAAGAAAAGCATTTTCATTAAGAATGTGGAATCTACATTTGGTGAAGCAGTGCACTGTTCTGAGTCTAAGTGTCCCATAACCACTTCCATGACGATGACGTGAGAGTATACAGTATTAAAAGAGATCTGGTGGCCAAGTCTCTCTCATTCACATAAACACCAGCTTCCCTCGGGAGGCAGTTAGCTGGCTAAAGGACATGAGGTAATACCTATGGCAGACGACTGCCAGGCCTGTCTCCACCAACCAACCAGTCATGTCTCACACACATACATACACAAACACGCCACGCACATGCACGCACACACACACACACACACGTTTTTTCCCAGGCCTGGACAATTTTACGACCTCGGTAAGACTGCAGACAGTGGAGGAGGTCAGTTTGAAAGAACAAGCAAATGCGGTTTTCTTTAATCGAGGAAAATGTTAAGAGGTTCAAACTGTAGCTCACTCAGAACAAAAAGCTCGGGTCAAAATTAAATTAAACATACATGTGCTTTCAGTCTACGAAAACTCCTTTTTTTTTTTAGCAAACCCTGAGTTTGTTATCCTGCCATGACATGAAAAATTGAAGAGAAAAATCCCCAAATATCTCAAATATGGTTTCAGAATTGGGAAAGCATGAAATTATCTGCTTTGAGATATAAGGGGTATTTCTTAACTAAAGAACTTCATGTTGAAATACCTCTGTTGATGCCAGATATTTCGGTCTGGTTTTTTTCATGGCCAAAGTTATCAGCAGTTCAGGAATGAGCGAGGCACAGAAAAATTCTCATTATTAATCCATTGTACTTAGTTTGCTAATACCCACTTGTGTATGTTGAATGAGATTTTCTGAGTATGTTACACTTCAAAATGTTATGATTGGGCTTTCTGGTTTGTCTCTTTCCAAAAATGAATCCACTTTTTCTTTTTCTAATTATTTGTACGTTACAGGTTATATAAGTCTTATGGGCTCACCACCTATAGGAGGGGCCAAAAGGGTTGGGTGCAATGTGTTATCTGCTTTGGTGATTGCCGAGGCAAAAACTTGGGTGTGGGAGGAGTTCGGGGTGGCCATGGAAAAAAACTTCCGTACGGCTTCGAGGCGATTGTAGTCCACCATCCGGTGTCTCGGCGGGGGGGCAGTGCTCCACCAACACTGTGGGGTTGGCGTGCTGTTGACCTCAACTCATGACGTTGTGGGTCGGTGGGCGAAGACTTTCTCAATCCCACTCGCGCTTCTTCCATTGTAGGAGCAGAGCCTGGAGATCTGGGGTCAGCTCTCCAATCTCTGGGGCTGAAGTCACAGAGGTGGTCAAAAATCTCCACGGTGCCAAGGCTCCGGGGGTGGATGAGGTTCGGCTGGAGTTCTTTAGGGCTCTGGGTGTTGTAGGGTTCGTTGGCTGACATGACTGCAATATTGTGAGGACATCAGGGGCAGTTCCTCCAGATTGGCAGACTGGGGTTGTGGTCCCCCTATTTATAAAGGGGGACCGTAGAGTGTGTTCCAACTATTGGGAGAGCACACTCTTAAGCCTCCCTGGAAAGGTCTATTCGGCGGTTATGGAGAGGAGGGTCATCTGATCGTCGAACCTCAGATTCAGGAGGAACAGTGAAGTTTTCGTCCTGGCCGTGGAACGCTGGACCAGCTCTAAACCCTCTGCGGGGTCCTGGAGGGTGCATGGGAGTTCGCCCAACCAGTCCACATGCGTTTTGTGGACTTGGAGAGGGCGTTTGACCATGTCTCTCCAGGGTGCTCCAGGAGGATGGGGTACCAGGCCCTTTGATACGGGCTGTTAGGTCCCTGTAAGGCCGGTGTCAGAACTTGGTTTGCATGGCTGGTACTAAGTTAGACTCGTTTCCGGTGAGAGTTGAACTCCGCCAAGGTTGCCATTTGTCTCCGGTTCTGTTCATAACTTTTATGGACAGAATATCTAGGCGTAGCCAAGGTGTTGAAGGTGTCCGTCTTGGTGGCCTTAGGATCGTTGGCTTCATCAAGTTGTGATCTACAGCTCTCGCTGGAGCGGTTCACAGCCGAGTGCGAAGCGGCTCGGATGAGGATCAGTGCCTCCAAGTCCGAGACTATGGTCTCTAACCAGAAAAGGGTAGAGTGCCTCCTCCGGATCGGGGGGGTCCTTCCCCAAGTGGAGGAGTTTAAATACATCTTGTTCACGGGGTAGGGAGCGGGAGATGGACAGGCAGATAAGTTCAGCGTCGGCAGTAATGCAGGGGCTGTACCGGTTGTGATTAAGAGAGAGCTGAGCATAAAAGTAAAGCTCTTGGTTTATCGGTTGATCTACGTTCCCACCCTCATCTATGGTCACGACCTTTGGGTGGTGACCGAAAGAACCAGATCACGGATACAAACGAAATTAGTTTATTCCGCAGAGTGGCTTGGCTCTCCCTTAGAGATAGGTTGAGAAGGTTGGCCATCCAAGAAGGGCTCAGAGTAGAACCGCTGCTCCTCCACGTTGGGCGGAGCCAGTTGAGGTGGCTCGGGCATTTGATTAGGATGCCTCTTGGTTTCCTCCCTGGTGACTTGTTCCGGGAATGTCCTGCCGGGAGGAGGGACACGCTTGGAACGCCTTGGGATCCCCCCAGAGGAGCTGACAGAAGTGGCAGGGGAGAGGAAAGTCTGGGTTTCCCTGCTTCGGCTGCTGCCACCGCGACCGAAACCCGGATAAGCGGTGGAAACTGGATGGATGGATGGATTTATAGGTTATTTAACAGGATAAGCTATGGCAGCACAGCTAGCTTGTTTGGTGTCAAGGTTCCTAGCTACATAACATCATTAGCAAACCACAGTGCCTCCTCAAGTAGTTAGTGCTCTGCAAGATATTCAATTCAGGCCTACTTTGTCAAAAAGGGTCTGAACTTACTTAATGAAAAACTAGCCTCATGTTTATACTTTTGGTATGTGGTCATAATCAGTTAGATAAGCCCAGCATAAACACTAGAAACATATTCAGATTCAGTTGGCATCCTAATCCTCCAAATGTAAAATAGATCAATAAAAATACTGCTTATGAATAGTAAACCTATTTTTCAGTTTTCTATGTGAGTGATTGGTGACAAACCAGAAGATTTAACAGCGTTACAGAAGGAGAAGTAGCTCAGACTGCATTTGGTCATTTTTAGACGTTTACCTTTTTTCCAATGCCAGTTTCAGCCCTGATTTTAAAGTTTTACTTTCAGTCACGTGCTTTAGGTGAAAGCAGCATAGCTTTATTTGCATGACTCCAGGAGTAATACTTTTCCAAATCCAAAGCCCTTGTTCACCCAACTTTCTAAGTGATTTCACATACCTTTTCCTCACTTTCCATGATGTAAAACCACAACTCTGTGGCTCAAATCACACAGTACTTATTAGTGGATTAACATTACTTCTCCTCACTCCGACTAGTGAAGAGGAGTAATGTTACTTCATGCAAGTGGAGAGTTTCTATGGCAACAGCAACCTCTGTGAACTTTGCGGTAGTTTGCGGTTCGTTTAATATTTTATGAGTGGCTCACATGCACAGCCGAACACCAGCCACTTCTTTTTTTTCCTCGTTTGGCCTCATCAAAACGAAGAGTGCTTTGGTAAGCGGGATAAGTTAGAGTGTGGGCGTAAAAGCATGGATTTACATGTAATCCGTAACACCAGCTGGCTACACACAACTGCCAGCACACACACACACACACACACACACACACACACACATAAGCATAAGCATAAGCATTGAAAGGGCAGTGACTGTACCACGACCTAAGCTCAAATGAGTTCATAGGCAAGATGCTCTTTGAATTAGATAACTATGTGTAGTTATATTTTAAAATATTAAAATGAACTGACCCTGACAGCCCAACCAAGCACCTCTTAAATAATATGGAAAGTTTGTTAGACCTCGTCCACATGTCGCAGGGGTTTTTGAAAAAAAGGTTTTTATCTTGGATTTGGCCTATCATCCACATGAAAACGCAGATATAAATTAGTAAAGATGGATCTTTTAAAAACTCTGGCCAAAGTTAAGATTTTCCGATGCTCTGTTTGTGGACCTTTACAACCAAAGATCTTCATTTGTAAACCTCACTGCATGCGATCAAAAAAGTTGCCACATTACATATGTGCCCATTGTTAGCATGGATTGTGCTCTAAAAATCCCCTTAGAATGTCCATCTATTTGCTATGACAAGACTCCAAATCCACATTCTGTTAACTTAAAACTCCAAAAGAACATTTTAAAGCAATTTAGACTCCTTGTCGGTCCATACAAACGATCTTGGTGTCATATCTAAAGTTTCTGAATCAATGGGATTTGGAGAAGGTTTGACATGGTTGGTGTGGTTCCCAACCATGTCAATTTTTTGGGTTAAAAAATGTATCCTTATTGATATTTAGATAGGGACAAGGTCCTAGATGTCCTTCTTCATCATCGTCCGTAAAACCCAAAATCTTTGGAAACAAGTACTGCATATCCCTCCACCCAATGCTCAGATCTCACCAGTGGATTGTTATTGATTCTCTCAGAACAAAACCTGCTCTGAAACGGTACTGGAACTGTGTTTGATCTTTCCAATATTTTCGTTGTAGGGTCGATGCATCAACTTCACCAGAGTAAAGGACGAGGCGGCGGCAGCCAAAGTTCCTCCCCGCGCTCCGATCCACACGCCGTCGCCGCCGCCTCCAGACTACCGTCCAGTCGTTCGCTCCATCCCCTCGTCCCCCACCTCGGCCAGTCCGCCTGCCAAGCCACCTCCCTCATGCCAAATGCCCCCAGGACCACCACCAGCCCGCACACCCCCGGGGCTTCCTGGTCCACCACCATCGCGCCCTCCGCCCAGTCTCCTACCATGAATCGCACTAAGCCCTTGTTATCACATTGATGTTACCACCCTGTTCACCAGTTTTTAAGTTTGAAAAGAAGTGCCACACTGCCAAAGATACTCCTGCCTTAAGCCAAAGATCAAGTATTTTGAACCTCAGCCACTGTGTTCCTTTTTCTTGTACGGTATAGAGTATCAAGAAAAACTGCCGGTTTTTCATAATAGTGAAATCCCAAAATGCAACCAGCTGGCATGACAATTTATTTGAAAAAAAATCACTAGATTTAATGTGTTTATGTGAAGTTAACATGTGTTAATGTGCAAATGCCAAAAGATTGGGTACTTAAATTTTCTGCTAATTTTAAGTAAGCGATCAAAAGATAGAGAAAAATGTACCCATAGTTTGAATGACGTTGTTATGTCATGCAGATGGGTATAATTAGAGAAGATGTTTCGCTCAGGTTTCTGAGTTCAGGGAGGTTTGTTGCTTGACAGCACAGTATGTTGGAATTGAAAGTCCAGAGAAGAATTTTGCATTAGAAGAAGTGCCTTTGTTGTCTTTATCAACTACTGATTTAGGCCATTATTATTAAAAAGGTTACAGTGAAGAGAAGGTCTGAAAGTCTGAAAACCCTTTAAAGCTAAACTGAATTGGCTTATTTCTTTATTGCTGTTTGGTGAATAAATTATTTTAGGAATAAGATTTCAAAGTACATTTAAATGATGTGGAGTAAGAGGTTAGACGGATGAATTTTAAAATTCCTCTAAGATTTTTTAGCAATTTGTCTTTGATTCTGAAATTCAGTACAAGAATGGTTGTAGATTTGTGTTCTGGTTAAACGCTCAGAAGTTGATGGAGAGTATGTTTTTACAGTGTATGTATGAAATTGGTTTGAATCGCAATATTGATTGATGTATTTGAGGCTTAGGAATTTGTTTGTCTTCACCATTTCATCTAGTTGAATTTAGGTAACAATCTTTGTTTTCACATTTCTTCTGGCTTTTTTTTTTGTATCTGTGCACATAGACTATTAGGCAACTTAAGTACGTATGTTTTTTGTTTTTTTTACATTTGGAGTTATAAACTGAAAAAAAATCAGGCATTCAGAAATCAGGTTAACTTCTTACATTTTTTTTGTTTTGTATTTTGTTTTCACACAATCCTGATACTGTACTTTGGTCGCATTATGTATATTTTATGTCTTCAGTTAAATCATCACCGGTCACATTGCAACTGCGGGGCAGTTCAAAGAGCATCTAATTTATTTAACTTCCCTACAGAAATAGAGGAGGGAAACTGAATATCGACAAGGTGTCCAACCACCAAGATGGACACTGTGTGCAGAGTTTAGAAACACACCAGCTTACAGTTTAATAGTTATACAAGTCATACCAGCATTTCTTAACACCCCGGCTACACTGTAAAAAAACTTTAACTGAAAGTAAAGAAGTAAAGAAAAATCAGGCGTCATCTACATCATAGGTTGCTCTTATCTAGCAGAGGGACATATTTAGAAAGCATAACAGTAGTTTGTTAACAGTGATGATGCAAAAAAAAAATAAAAAAAAGTGGCGGACATCAGCTGCAAAAAAAAAAAATTACAATGGCATTTTGTTATCACAGTGTAGAAAATAGGATGGAACTATTCCAACTCCTATCCAGTGACTTCTGGAATTTTCTTCAGTCGTTTTTTCCTTTTTCAAAAATGTATGTCATTCAATTATGTCCTGTTAACGCTGGATGAACAACGTGCTTTCAAATATTCTTGGTAGTGCATTGTGGTTGAACCTTTGATGTGCTACATATTGAAACTGTCTTTTTTTTTGTGTGATGTTTTTGTTGTAATCGCCATAAACAAAACGACAAAGCCGAAACAACCGAAGAAGCGACATGAGAGCAGCGTTTTGCATCAGTTGAGCGAAACATCCGAAACACTCCTCAAATCTCTGTTGCCGTGTACTGCTGCCCGATTCAGAATAGTAGAAATGTCTCCATCACTCCATTTGCTCTTTCCATTTAGAGCTCTAACACAGTGGTGTTGGTTCTTAGTTTGTGGTAATTGCATAAGTAAATCTTCCTTACTTTTTCATATTGTAAAACATATTGTAGCCTTTACAATTATTTTGTAAAAATCAGGGGTATTATGTCGTACCTGCTTTGTATTTTTTTTTACATGGCATCAAGAGCAGATTTTGCCTCGACGGAGTAAACTGTTTCCATCCCTTTTTTCCTCGGTATTTGTTGGAAAATCATATGGCATGTTGTTTTTCACATCTTGATAAAGAGGTACAGCTTTGCGTTTTGCTAACTGACTGCAGCTGTACAACACTAAGAAGGACCATATTTCTTTGGTGGGGGTTCACAACAGATACATTCTAGTAATGAGTGTCTTTTCATGACCAGTACTGAAGTAAATATGAGAGCCCTAACAGATTTTTCTCCTTATTGTTGGCTTACATGAATCTTTTTTTTGACAGTATCAATAAAGGTTGACTCCTTAGCTTCTACTGGAGAGGTTCTTTTGTCATTTTTGCTTGGATTTATGTGCAAATAACTCTGTCTCTCACACACACACATGCATATATGTGTGTGTGTCCATGTGTGTGTGCGTGCATGAATACATTTATGTGATTACATGTTTTATGGGGAAGTTACCTGTTACTCATGAACACTAATGACTTCCATTTACTCACTTTCTACTCATTTATAGCCTTCCTATTTTGGAAAAAAGAACAAGGAAAATATTGCTTCTAAGTTTATCCATACACAAAAATAACACCTCTGTGATACTTAAGTTAAGGTTTATCAGAACTATGCCTTCCAGGCTGTGTCCATAATGCCTCAGTGTGTCTATGAAAACACACTGGCCGCTCAGGGAGAATCCAGTATGCGTTACACTCCGGTTGGTAATAAATTTGATCCAGCCAGAATAGCCCTCACCAGCAGCTCCAGCAATATAATTACTGTGGAGTCTGTGTTTTTCCCCTTGTGCATGCACTGGAGGAGAGGATGTGGGATTCTGAGAGGGGTTGGCTGAATCAGAAAAATTGGGAAAAGAATGGAGAAAATGAGGCACCATATCCTTTATGCACACATAAGGCACGAAGCTTAGGAAATCAAGAATAACATCAGCTGGGACTCTCCCTCCGTTCTATCGCCTCACCATCCCTGCTGCATCGCCATTTCTCTCTCTTTTTTTTCCTGTTCACTTCTGCTTACGATCTGACTTTGTGTTTTTGTATTTTACATTTAAAAAAACTGGGAAAAGGGCAATCGGTGCATATTCCTGAAACGCTGACCCAGGCCGAATAATTTCCTGTACACAGCTGATATCTTTGCCAACAATCTAAAATACATGCAGATTACAAAGTTAATCCTAAAATGTTAAACGTTTTAGTTTTCTAACCAGTGAAGACTTACTTTTAGAATAATCTAACCCAAGAGTCTGCATCAAGTTGACTGCATGCTTGTGCACTCCGCTTTGTGGCCTTGATGAAAGAATGAGGGTTTTTTTTCCACAGTCCTCTTAAACTGACAGCCAACTTTTCTTTATTTCGTCCCAATTCACTTCAGCAAACAAAAGCCTAGCAGGGGAGGGACATAAATGGCAGTTTAATGATCTGTTGGCCCCGCCACAACAATCATTTTTTAAGCTATAGCTCTGTTCCTCGTCTGGTTTGCAGATATTCAGACGGTATTTGTGGAGAGTAAATTCCCTCATCAACCACACCATGGAGAAAACATGGTTGAAGGCAGCTCAAAACATTTTCCTTCAGCTTTACACACAGTTCTAATGAGAACTGGAGGAGTTCTTGTCCTGTAATTATGAGAAGACAACAGGAGACAACTGCATCATTTAGAAGGGGTGTCATGTTTTCATCTGTTTGTTCTACCCTCTCAATTTAACCCAGTAAAATAATCATACTGACAATGTGATTTTCTTTTTTCCTTTTCTTTTTTTCCCCCTTCTGCCTTTCTTTCACTCTTTATTTAGTAAGAAGTTAACCGAAGCCCAAAGGAATGTGCTGATGGACGAATGCTTCATCTTGGTCTCACATTACCGCCCAGACTGAACCTCACTGACCCAACACAAACACACACACACACACACACTTGTTTTCCTATCTTTGTGGAGTTTCATCATTGACATAATGCACATTCCAACCCTATCCTAACCCCAGGGTCACATTTCAACCTCCACTGCTAAACTAACTCTAATCTTAGTCACAACTTGACCAAGTTAAAAAGAAGATTTGAATAACACACAACACACTGCAATCTCTATAGTCGGTGTTGGACCCCGTAAATGCTGAAAAACAGCGTAACACATACACACACACACACACGCAGATGTTGGTATTTGTCATTGTGCCTGTATTTTGATGCCCTTGGTATCCATGGTAACTACTCTGAGTGGAAACGGCAGGCCAGTAAGACAGAAAGCTGTCCTGTAGGTCTGATGGGGATTTCTGTATTACTATATTAACCGGCTCTAACTGTGTTACAACATGGGGCCTGTTTTGATTCTGTGTATAGAATTGGCTCAAACCGGCCCATTGTTCAACAATGTTCATAGATTATAATGGCAGAGGTTATTGCTTTCCTGTTAAACTATCACTGTAAATTGAGATAAGTTTTTTTTACAGGTAACCTTGAGACAGAAAGTGTGTCTAATGGCTGGGAAAGTAAGGAGAAAAAAGGATGTGTTATGAGAGAGAGCAGATTGTTGATATTTATCTTAATCCATCATTGAAATGGACCAAATTACACTTTAAATGAATTATTGTTTTACTAAATAAACTCTTGAATAAGATGAAAAGTGGGTTTGAGCTTCAAATTAATTGCAAATTTGAAATCTCTCAGCAGTGTAGAACTCATACACAGCAAAAACTGTCAAATTTTGTCTGCAATGTTGCAACATTTACATATATGCACGGAAAGAACAGTTTATGGCACAAAGGGGCATCAAAGGATTCAGAACAAACTCAAAACCGTTCTGCCCGGTAGTACTATGGCCCATTTGTTTCTTATAAGACGTTTATTACGCATTTATTGAACGTAAAATTCGGTCCATAAGGCACCAAGAACCTTTCTGTGTGGAGTCTACATGTTTTCCCTGTGTCTACATGGGCTCTCTTTGTGTTCTTTGGCTTCCTCCAACTATCTTAAAACCTGCATGTTAGCTTAATTGGACACTCCAAATGAGTGAATGTGAGTGAGTACCCCAAATGTAGATAACCGGAACCTTTCTGTGTGGAGTCTGCATGTTCTCCCTGTGTCTGTGTGGGTTCTCTCCAGGTTCTCTGTCTTCCCCCACCGTCCAGAAACCTGCATGTTAGGTTGACTGGACATTTCAAACTGCCCTTAGTGTGAGTGTGTGTGGTTGTTGGTCCTTGTGTGTCTCTGTGTGGCCCTGCGATGGACTGGCGGACCGTCCAGGGTGACCCAGCCTCTTGCCCATTGACCACTGGGATAGGCTCCAGTCCCCCCCATTAGGGAATAAGCAGTTACAATAATGGATGGATGGATGGATATATGAACAGACTCAACAGGTACATTGAATGAAAAGTCCTTATTTTCCCCTTCAATAGTGCCTGAAGAAAATGATTAAGATAGAGAGGGCCGAAATTATATTCATTGAGAAAAAAACTAAGAACTTCAAATATATCCCCTGTAACATTTGATAGAAATACCTTAAGAATGTCAAATTGATGGCCTTTGTTGGGTATATACCAGTCAAATATGTAATCAGAATCTTAGATCGCCCGTTGAATAAGAACTGAAGACACAGTTTTCCAGCATTTCATAAAATTAGCTAGCATGCCAACTTTGCTAACTTAACTTAACAGTAACAGCTGATAAAATCTGCAAGAATGCGTCCCTATCATCCTTCTACACTACACATGTTCACACGTATCTGAGGGGTGATGGATTCAGCAAAAGCTGAAATTAAACTGTCGTAGAGGCCGAATAGAAACCCAAAAATAATCCAGGCCACTGTACCAGCTCTGGCTTGCTCTGAAAGGAAGTTCTGTGATGTAAACGTGGCACTACAAGCTGCCCTCCACGGCCCCCACATACACAAACACCACTCCCCCTGCTGCCTGCTTCCTCCCTTTTCCTGCCAAGTTAAGACCACCTCCCGGGACAGGCGGGGGGGGGGGGGCAACTTGTGTGGCACACACTCCCCTCCCCATCCCTGCCTCTACTTCTTCATCTCCCCTCATGTGGACCCTGCAGGCCTCTCTCAGCTCAAGTGTAGAAACTTAATGTCTCTTAGTATCAGCGGGAGTCACCGAATTAGCCTTCTTTTTTTGGGGGCCTTTGCCCTGGACGGTCTTCCAGGTTGAATTTGGTTTCGACCCAGACTGTCTCCAGCGAGCTTCGCTGTACCTTTTAACTTTTACGAGTATGCACCCCTACTAATCAACGAGTGGGAAGAACAAGAAGGATAAACAGAGAACACAGCAGGGTCCTCTCACATATGGAGTTAGTTAGAACAGGAGGAATTAGTCACCTGGTTTGGGGAGTGAACCAAGAGCAATCGTGTTTTATCAAAAAGTTGTTACCGAACTGACTTAAGTTATGAAGAAAGCCTTCAAATATATCTCTTGAAATAAAGATGCTAGTAGCACATTTGCTACTATACTATCTCTTTGAAGAAGAGCTTTTTTAAACACCTTTGTCCAATAGATTGATCAACTGATCTTCAACCTTTGCATTTGTTAAAAAGGAGAACCTGCCCCCATCGCGTTGTCTCTGTTTTATATGTACAAAGACTGTGTTCTGCCTGTTTTCTTCTCAATGGGAAATTCTCCACTATCTTGTTTTCTTGTTTTGAACTCTATGCCTTCAACTCTACGCCTCTCCTGTCCAACCAGCAAGCCTGGAAAAAAGAATAACTGTAATAGATCAGTTCATTGAACCTTAAAGGTGTTAAGTTTAGCATTATACTTTACGTTTTTTTGTTTTTTGGACGTTTGAGTTTCTTTGTAGAAAACGGTTTGAGTCAGATATTTCTGCATTTTCTGGTTCTGTGAGTCCAAATAGAAGAAGAAATGTGAGCTGTGTAAGAATTAGCACTAAAGATACATCTAAAAATTAGATTAATAAGTTTGGTGGCAGGCAAAGAAACATGCATTCTGGCGTTGCTATAGCAAACTGTCGATCTAAAACCTTTTTTTTTTTAATCCCCATTCTCACCTCATAAATTGAAAAAAGAAATGTAATCCAGAATGGACTGGTTAACTTGTAGCAGCCCGTTTTCTTAATGTGGCTCTCACGTTCTGTTTTGTTCTACAGCCTTTTGCCATATTACTTCGTCAAAATATGAACTCAGATTTATTTTGGCCAAAACAAGTAGTATGTGAGGTACTGGGATTTCTAATGGTGCTAGACAATTAAAAAAAACATGTTTTTTTTACAATGTTAATGTGCATTTCTGCTAGTTTCCCATGGGAAAGGTGACAATGGCAAATCTTGGTCAATGAAATAAGATGCCTGAGAACGTCTGGCTTTCAACACAAATAATTTCCCTTCCCCGAGAGAGAAAATACATTTGAACTACGACCGCATATAGACTTTTAAACTTTTTAAAGATCCTTTTCATGCAGGCATCCAGAGGCAACCGACTCTCGGAGCTCTGCAACACTAAAAGGAACAGCAGATGGTTTAAAGTAAAAAAAAACACAAATGTGAGTGAGTGTGCATAATGGGACCAACCTCCAGGATTACGTACTAATCTCGCTGTTGCATGGTGCTTAGCTCAGACCAGGACACCCACCATTTGCAGCATTTTAGGCTGAACTGATACCTGTTCTCCTGCCACAAATGTCCTCATGCACACGCATACTTTCCAACAGTTCCTGTGAATACTGGAAGCCTGGTTCGACTTAATGAAGGAAAAGCATTTTTTTATCGTCAACTTCTCCCCTTGAAATTTTGCAGCTGCAGAACCATGCAGATATGAGGAAGAAAAGCTGTTTTCAGACATGATCACAGAGATGCATGTTGGTTGATGTCATTTTGTGTTGGAATTACCCTAAATTTGGTGTATATTGCGGAGGAGAAAAGTGACTTCAGTGGAACTGGCAACATGTCACATATTGGATAGTGTTAGATTTAAACACCCTATTTATTTTCCAAGGAAAGCAATCACAGGCTAATGAAGAAGTAGTAGTGGTTGACTGTATGGAAAGTGCATCCATGTCGTCACAGGCTAAACTGAATGCGATTACGTTACTGAACGCTGCTGGCATTTGCCCAAATGGTTGAATTGTCTGTGGGTTAGGGCGCTTTGTGGGTAAAAATCCGAGCCAGAAAAAGAGGGGATGTTCTGCAATCTGACTCATAATAGCTCTAAATCACACACAAAGTAAGGTTTCATATAAATACACTGGCCGATTCTATTGTTGGCTGGAGCCAGATAGAACCAATCTGGTTGATTTCAGTCATTGGAAGGGGTAGGGGCCATTCCGCTTTGTGCTCACCATAAAGTGGGTACATGGGGGTAGAAAGTCCACATGGCCATCTTGATCATTCATATTTGACTTATGTAGTGTAAAACAAGTAAAAATAATATGCAAGCTTTGTAAAAAGGAAAAAAAAATGTCTACCCATGTATTTAACTGAATTCACACAGTAAGAGGAATATATTAGACATGTTCTGGTGCCGTGGAATCCATCCATCCATCATCTATACACCTCATTCCCAGTGGGGTTGCAGGGTGTGGAGCTGGTCCACACAGAGACAAACAACCACACACACTCACATTCACTTCCAGGGGGCAATTTGGAGTGTCTAATCGACCTAACATGCAGCTTTTTGGATGGTTTGGAAACTGGAATACCTGGAGGGTAAGATTATAAGCACCACACAGAAAAGTTTCCGCAAATGTCTCCGTTTTAGCTTCCCCCGTTAGCCTGGGGTCACACGTCTCTGACCTCCAGGTGATCCCTGCCTGACCTCTCTTTCAACGTAGGAAGATTTGTTTTGGTTTTGATGGAAATAATATTGGCCTCTAAGGCCCCACCGGCCTCCGAGTGATTCCCCTAAGCTTCAGTCTGGCACGGGCCAGCCGGCTGATCAGAAAGAAGCTGCAATGGAGCTTTCTGATTGGCTGCTGCGGAATGAAGAGACGTTTACTTTGGCTCTGGGTAATAGAATCAGTGTCTTGGACCGTAAACCTGCTTTGGAAAGAGAGCTGGTGTGTGTCTGTGTGTTTGGCTGGCAGAGTTGGACCGCTTTGTCGTGGGGGTCAAAGCCAACGTGCGTCAGCTGTGGAGCCCGTGTCCGACGGATGACAAAGCAGTCTGCTCTGGACACAGAGGTAGGCTTATTGGGTGTCTGCCCGGTCATAAAGCTGTCTTGGTGGTTAACCCTCTACGCACAAGTCCACTGGGCACCTGAGATGGGAACATCTAGCACTACCACCACCTGTCCAAAAGGTCAGATTAACTACCAAGAGGAGAGCCCTCAACCCAGTGACTCTGGAGCTGCGCAACTTTAGATTTTAAGATGAAAAAGTTCAACCGGGGAAGAGTTTTTCTTTAAAAATGAAAAGAAAAAAGGTTAATACAAAGAAAAACTTTAACATGAACACCTTCAACACAGACTGAATTCCTTAAAATGAGTGTCCTGGTCATATCTTCAGCTTGGGATTGGTTTGGGATGTCGGCTGCCTTTCGTTTTGTTCTGTCAAGGTGATGCCTAAAACTTATTTTATAATGAGGAACTGACAAGAAACAAAGATCAATTGGTGGACTACGATTGAATGAAGGTCATAGATACGAGAAATCCTATGAGACTTTTCATTGGGCAGCTGGTTGTGAAAGGAGGCCCGTTAGGGTTTGACCGCACGAATGAGAGCAGATGTTGATCTTAAAGCTAGAGATTTAGGATGATGACACA
This sequence comes from Menidia menidia, assembly GCA_907169785.1. Taxonomy (NCBI): domain Eukaryota; kingdom Metazoa; phylum Chordata; class Actinopteri; order Atheriniformes; family Atherinopsidae; genus Menidia; species Menidia menidia. The sequence goes on from CAJRST010010001.1 coordinate 11,842,612, forward strand.
TCCTGCGACAAACCGAAGACTCGAAAAAATGTTTTCTTTACGGAATCGACCGGCGTGATTACCAAACAGATCGCAGTCTGACCGAAAAGTCACGGTGGAAACTGAGAACATCAAATGGAGACCGACAATGCTACATGTTGCAAAGCTCATCAGTCAACTGTTGTACGAGAAAGCTGGTACTTAGACAATGACTAGCCGTGCGCCATCTTCTCATCACTTTGCAGATGTGATTGTTTCTTTATGTGGCCTTTTTACATCACTCTGTTCTTGTATAACTATCCCTTAATTATATGATTAAATTATAAATAAGAACCCTCCTCCCCAAACAGAGATTTTAGAAAGACCCGGTGGGTCCCTGAATCTATATGAGGAAGCCCCCCATCAGTCCCTCCATCCTTCCTTCAAGCAAAGCCCTAAAATGCTGCCTAGCTTTATAACACCTTCCATATGACCTGCTCTGAAAGGGCTCAGTGACGTAGTCGGTCAGCCCACGGGGTGACCAGGTTCACAGCAGAAAGCTTTAGGTGACTCACACACGTACTGTGTACTACAACATTAAGACGAGGTTTAGGTGCGGGCCAGGTGAACGTTAGGTAAGTGGATGAAGGCCGACCGAGAGCGGGAATGTGGGGATTAGCTTTAAAACCAGCATAACTGGCCCCTCCGAGGCCCACGTAGGCATGCCGGCACGGACGCCCGCTCACACAAACGCCGCTGAGCCCGGCGCTTAGGGGGGATTTTTACTTTACTTCATCGCCTGTTCCGGACAAAAGTCTGCTTTTGCATAACAACCCCTCAGAATTGATCCCACAGGGAGCTCAGTCTACTCTCATAAATGCCCTCGTGACTCACGAATGACCCCGAGATTTGGGTGGTTACCACATCGCCGCTGGCTCCTCGGCATGAATTCTAGATCAAGCTGGAAGGCAATATTGTTGCTGCTGCAAAGAACAAAGCTTACTTGAGACTAGAAGTTGCAGTAAACAGTCATGGGGGGAAAATTAACCGTTTACGCTGTCTGTGAAGACCAAATCAAGCCATCAGAGTGAGGAAAATACTGTTTTTTCCATGGTTTTTGGGTCAAATATTTTCTTAAAAGGACTATTTTATATGAATAGTTGGCTTTCTTGTCTTTTCTGGAATGGAAAAGAAGGAAGGCGCTGGAAATAAAGAGATTGCAGCTGTTAAGATATGCACTTGAATCCTTTGTCACACTGAAAAATGAATTACTCACACATCTAGTTCTCCTCCCATAAAATATCATGTCTTTTTTTTTCTTAAGAGGATTTTGGCAGAATCTCTGAAGTTCTCAATAAAGCACATTTTCAGAAAACTCTCAAATCAGACTGAATCCATCCCCCGACCATTTGAATGACGGCGTAGGACGGGGGGCTCTGACCCGTTTGTCAAAAAGCCCTCTGCCGTGGTGTCAGATCATTGTAAGAAAAAAGCCGCCTGAAAGAGTGACCGCAAACACAGCGCTCTCTGTGAATTTCCACCGTCAACAGGGGCTTTTTCCAGGCCCCGTGTACCACAATCCTCCCGAGGCTCTGTGCTGACTTTAAATGCAAGCGGAGTAACACTTATTGAAAACTCCCTTGCTTTGGGTTAGCTGCTGATGCTGGGAGAAAGTCTCTGCACAACCTCAGATCATTCCTTTGTCGGCTATTAAAATCAAAAGTAAACAGAGTTGATGCAGGCAGTAAGGCATTTCACAGTTTGGGTCAGTTTGTTAGAAACAGAGGGAGAGCAGCTAATTGTTGAGGCCACCGCAGCTGAACACAACGTGAACAAGTGTACGAGAACGCCACCTAGAGGTGCTGCTATGTAGACGGAGACCAAACAGTGTCAACTTGATTGATATGTCCTTGTTTAGGGGGGGATATGGAACACAGATAATGAAAATGGTCATTTTAAGCTTTCCAGAAGTGCCTCTTTGTGATTTCTAATTCTTCACTTTTGGAAAAGGCTGCATTAAGAAAGCACACACGTTGTCCATCTTCTGAGTTTATGTTAGAAAAACAGGGTTGTCTGGGCTTGTTGTTCCTGACTTTGCCTCAGGAAGTTCCACAAGTGGACAGCGCCATCTTGTGGTAATGACACTTCAGCTGTTGCTGGGAATTGCAACAAATACCTTTATCTTTCTAGAAAGCAAAGAATAAAAAACACAAGTTTAGTTTTTTCGTCTTTTTTTTTTAACAATAGATTGATTTTATTCAACAAATTAAAAACAATTCAACATGAAATCAGCATATAAATGAACTCACTGGACTTAAAATCATTTTAATCTCATTTGTCAACAAGGCATGTCCCTAATATTTCTCTCTAACTAATAAACCTTTTTTCTTTTTAGTTAAACACAGACACAAGTGGTGCAGACAGTCTGAGAGACACATTTTCTTTTAATGTTTTTTATGGCTATTTTTGTGTCAAAACAGGCTCCCCTAAAGCCAGATTTCAATGCAATTCTTTTTTTTTTTTTAAATGAGCTTTGATTAAAGTTCATTGAGGTGCCGAGTCCTCTGAGCTGAACACTGATGGAGCTGAGGTGGATCAGGACACAGCCGGGCAAAATTCACAGCTTAAAAAAAAAAACATAACATAAAATTCTGTGATAGCCTGTGCTATGTATACGTCTAACTAGCAAGGCTGTGAAATAACCTGATAAGACAAGAGGAAACGCTGACCAACAAGAGACCAACAAGTCTGAATTTAGTCGCGGTGATCCGGGAATCAGACACAGTGGCTTTAAGGCTTTTCCCTCAAATTAGAGACGCATTTGAACCATTTTCTAGCAGATATTTATGTCTCCGTGCTTTATAAAGGGATGGAAAGGCGCATTTCTGCCTCCTGACTTAAAAGCAAACTCACGACTTTGCTGATAAGTTACAGGTTACAGATTTAGCACAATAGTTTAAGATCCGTAAACCCTTTCGACATGATTCCCTTTTAATTTAACCCGATACAAAAAACCACCGCTCAGCGTTTATATTATCTAAAAAAGAGGACACATTTAGAAGGGCGAAGAGGATGTGTACTCAGACAGAATGGGGCAAACACCCACCCATGGCTCACTTCACAGAGGACGCTGTCAATGGGACATGTTGATCTGAGCTATGAAGGCTGAAGCTCCATGAAGTTCCTGTGTCCCTTGTATTGCACTGAGAAAAATGCGCACTCATCTTTTCCTACTATGACTATGACATATCCCTTTAAGAGCTGCTGTTGAAGAGTTGAGACTGGTTTGACCGCAACCTTGGTGATTGCTTTTATCATTACCGTTTGAGAAGACTGGTGGAAAATTCTACCGATGTAACTTCTTTTGGACATTTTGAATTCCCATTTTTTTTAAGCTGCTGAAACATATAAATACATAAACACATTCTGTCTGTCCTTTCCTTTTTCGAATGTTTGCCTTAGCTCTTCAGCCATGATATGGTCTGAAATGAAGAATTTGGTTTGTTTAGTCGAGGAGGAACGTGTGATGGTTGTGATGTCTTCTCAATCCTTTCTGTTGCGTTGGATTAGTTCAGAACTACGCTATTATTGCACCTCACCAACAATCCAACAGGATAGCATGTTTGCTTGGGCTCAGGTCGCCTGTTTACAGCACAGATAATCCACACACTTCATGCTGATAGTTCAGAAAATGTCGACTCTCAGAACCCGACAAGGAAATGCAACTGTGCCTCCGGTAAAGTCTTTATGTGAATTTCTGTAGCGCGCCGCCTTTAGGAACGACGCTGGATAAAATGATTGCCAGCAGCTAAAAATGTTGCTTTTTGGATTGGTGGTTTTGACTCGCTGCTCCATATCCGGAGCTCTGAATGCTGGTGAAAAAAATGAGAATATGCGACATGAAGAAGACTTTTCTTTCAGCATAGTTACTGGACCACATGAAGAATAACTTGAGCGCGCGCGAACACTATTTCTTTTTGTTTGATTACATAAAGGGCTGCGCGGCTCCCCGGTGATGGTCATTACGCAGTCGGTAAGGCAGTCGTCAAGAAAAATAGATTTAGCGTGGGACTTTCCCCTTACCAGAGGACAAACAGCGGGACTCACTCACGCTACCGCTCACAGACAAGTCCCTTCTGCACCAGAATCAAACACAGATTGTCTTTGCCCACATTCATATCCATTATAAGAGTTCTCCGCAGGATTTAAGGAAGCTTAAAACATTTTTTTTTAATTCGAAAGAAGAAGAAGGCAGCAGTTTTTATAGCTTAGACTGATTTGAAAAAATACAGAGGGTTTAGCCAGGTGAGAAAACGTGCGTCTTATGTGACTTTAACCCTTTTTTCTTTGTCTTGCAGAAGGCACACAAACTATCACAAAGATATATCAATAACGTTTCAATGTGCAAAACAGCTTAGTTAACATCATTTCCTTTCTAGGAGAAAAAGAGGGAAAGATGAATTGTTCAGCGTTATGTTTTCTATGACCTTTTCCTCATTTCTGTGAAAAAAGAAAAAAAAAAGTGGATAGAATAAAAACATTTTTTTTAAAAGACGGTGGCAGGGCGGAGTAATCGAGTGCTTCAGAACCAGTGCAAACGCATCTGAATCTCATCTGTTGGCACCTTGTTTCAGTGCAGACGGAAGGCCCAGAGGCAGTCTACGTATGCAGTGGTGATGGGTTTGTTTGAGCTCTGTTTTAAATAATGGAAAGAAACAAACAAAAACAAAAAAGATGGCTCAAAGTAGACGAGGATGTCCGGATGAACTCAGCACCCGGCCTTCCATGGAAAGAAAAAAAAACCCACAGTGAACATAAATGAAAGAAAGCAGCACTTTTCAGTTTCTCCCTTATTCATATATTTAGTTGTTTGTGGGTGGACTTTTTTTTTGCTTATTTGTACCTCCATGAACAGCAGCTGAAGAAAAAAAAAAAAAGTTATCCAGCACTGTGAGGGGGGGGGGGGGGGGGGCATAATCTTATAGTTTGTTGTTTCTGAACGCCCCTTTGTGTTCTGGGTTACTCAGATGTGGGTGAGGAGGCGGCGCTGGTTGGCGAGAGTTTGGAGCCTCGGAGGGCCTGCGGGTTGACGATGACCTGGATGACAAAGTCCTTCTGGATCTTAGTGTCTTGCAGCCGCGTTTTATCTGTGAGCAGCTTACCGGAGAAGAACCAGCGCTGGTGGCCCACGTCGATGAGCTCCTGGGCCTGAAGCTGCTTCTTCAGCTGCCCGATGCTGTCGGCCATGCTGGCGCTCAGACGAAGGTCCTTTCCTGTGGACAGTCGCACCTGTGGAGAATGGGACACTGAATGACTGGAAACACGAGCGCGCCCCTTCTTGTGCCCGCCGCGGTTCGCTCGTGTCGGCACCTTGAGCTGGAATTCTTTCTTGGGTGCGGCGAGGGGCTCGGGGCTGTCGCCGGGGTCCTCGTCGCTGCGCTCTGAGATGAGGTTCACGGGGGGAGCCAGGCAGTAAACTGGCAGCTGGTAGCGGTTCCCCAGTTCATCGTAACATTCTGTCAGAGTGCCTGAGGTGTGGGTTCAAACAAACAAACAACAACAAAAAGATAGGGCATAAACGCCTTAATGTCTTTACATACAGAAATGAGAACCAGACAGAGAAATAGGGTTGTCACGATGTTCAACTCGATACCAATACTCAGGAAAATTCTCGATACTTGATACCATTTTCGATACCACAAGGATAAAAACAAAGACCCCAAAATCTAACTGAATTTTGACAGGTTAGTGTCTTTCATTTCAAACTGACCTGTTACTGATGTTATCGTGACTGGTGGCCCGCAATAATGACCCTAAATAAATATTTTTTGGTTAAACTTGTTTGGACTTATTGTACAAACCTATTTAACATACACTATTTTAACATAATAATATGTATAAAGTTTAATTAAGTGTTTGAAAGATTAATTTCACTATTTTTAAATTAATGTCTATATTGCCGTGAGGCAATTACGATTTTCTTGCCTGGAATCTTCCTATTGGTGATGTAATCAAAATGGCCGACTTGGAAGTGGGGGGAGTTGGATATGTACTTGATTAATGGTAGCATGTTATTATTAGCCATTAGCCACAGCTAGCAATTCAAGGCTAACATCTTGTTAATGATCATAATGATGGTATCTGGATACAACATTTTAGTATCGATACTTTTTGAGTATCGATACTTTTGACAAGCCTACAGAGAAATAAATAAAATAAATAAACTTGTATTGGTAGCTTTCCTGGATGTTGACATGTGCTTTGGTTAACCTGTACATTTCCCTTTTACAACCCTCCCATTTTGTTGGCCCCAGATTTACTGCTTGGGGTTTTGTTTTTTTTGTTTTCATCCTTACCATGTGGCAGTGTGATACTGGCTCCATCGACTATAGCCTGGGCCAACTCATGGTCGTTGCACTCCAGGGCCACGGCGGCGGCTTTCAGGGCATCCCAGATCTCCTTGCGGCCTTCGAAGGCGGGCGCCGTGTCCCAGAACTCGTCTCGCTTGCTCCGTAGCTGGCCCTCCGTCATTGGGTAGTCGCTCTTCCATTTGGGACGCTCTTTTTTCAGGGGCTCGTTACGTCCTGCGATGGGCACACAGTTCTTTAATGGTTTTGAAGGTATCCGATTGTATTTATTTATGATGACCCCCGTTCCAAATATGAACCAGGAAACACGAAGAACAAACGCGCAAACGTGCACAACATCTGTGGAGATCATTTGCAGACAGGTCGGGGGGCGACATAGGGAGGGGGAAGGATTACCGACTGGCTGTCACAAGAGACAAAACACCCCACCACACCCCAACGTGTCATCCCAATCTAAAATTAGGGAGGTCACTCAAAGTTTGCAATATGCATGAAGCAAGTGTCGCCTGAGCGTGTGTAACTTTACCTAAGTTTCTCACCATTCAATATTAAACACTCAGCTCACGGCAGCAAATTAGAGCCAATTGGGAAGTTAAGGTTTTTTTTTTTTTAAATAACCACCCTTCTGGACCCTTTGAGCTTAGAAACATCCAGAAAATAAACTTAATGTACCGGTCACCGAGTGGTGGAGTGATGAAAAATGAAACTTTTAAACAGAACAGTTACTCTTGAAGGGGTCAGACTAATTATTTATAGCACGGGCTGCTCGGAGTGATCTGGAGGACATGGTCTGGTGTAAGATTAGCCACTGGAGAGGAGAAAATCCTCTTTGATTGGGCCACTAAGGCACTACCTCACCAATGCACAACTAAGTCAGTAGTAGACATGCAAGAGGGGATAAAGAGCCACATTAAGAGAAATTCTCTGAATTTGATAAAAGACTGAATTGTTGGAATTGATACTTTTTTTAAAATCATTTGGTAATTGGCCAAATATGTCCACGGAACAGCAGATTCAGTATCAGGAGCGTTTTCTTAGAGAGTTCTGCTGCAGAAGAGGGCGATGTGATTATGCTGCTGAAGCTGAAGATCCTCAGAGAATAACACACCTGGATTTAAAAGTATGCTGCTCTGAATGCTCTTTATTGCATCGAGTTTTTACTTGATCTAACAGGAAGGGTAGAGATTAGTCTTATGCCCTGAGGCGGTGTCCTGGGGTCGAAAGGATAAAAACTTCTTAAACCACAGTGAAGACACATTTTGTTATCCTCCACATTCTACCGTGAACTACCAAACAAATATTTGAACAGTATAGTTAGGCCCACTCAGGTATATTTGGAAACCCACATGCATTTAATTTGTATAGGTTTTTACCATTCATGCAGAGATGCATGCTATGCTTTGATTCACTGACCAACATACCTTCCTCATACAGACACATCCTAATCCATACACACCAGATCAAAACTCTATTTTGCAGAAAAATGATCTTTTGAACAAAACTTGCTCGTTTTTTGTGAAAGTCTCCCTGTTACCAACATGGAAGACTTAGTTTGGGTTTTAGTGATGCAGCTCAGACGGTTAGTGTACACAGAGTTGCACACGCACCTAGAGCAGAGAAAGCCACCCTGAACTTAGATTCTACTCAAAAGAGAAAACAAGACATGAATGTGCATACAATGTGCGTATGGCCTAAAAAGAGGGATGGAAATAGATCAAAATTCATAGGGAATCACAGGCCTATGACTGAATGAGACTGTGGATCCAGGCCAGTAAAAGAGTGGACTGAGGTTCAGTGAGTCCAGTAATGTGCTCACATCAGGTCTCAAAATGTAAAACCCCCTATGATCCCATGTTATAAATCCGTTCTCTTATAACAAGACTGTGTTGAGGAATCCAAGCAATTGGATCCAACTACACGTTTTTTTTCCACACTCTTTGTAAAAACATTCAGTGTTTTCGCAAAGATGTGTATCAGCCCTGGGAGGATACTCACTTAGAAGCCCTGACAGCTAGTTTAGTCTGGGACAGAAGCTACAGATAATTACACTGTCATTACTGACTTCAAATACAATGAAACAATCCAGGCAGTAACAAACCTGCAGCACATATTGATATTAGATAGATAACCAAAATTAAGAAGAAATCATCAGCCACACATAAAGAAAGTAACTGAAAGGGTAGCAAAGAGGAGGTGGAGTCATCTTAATCCCTCTATACTGATAGATTATTTGATGCGTTTGTGGCTTTAAACACAGCAAACACCACAGCTTCTGCACGCTCATACAGAATCATCTTGGCTGAGTGGGTTCTCATCACCATATACCCGTGGAAAATGGGGGGAAAAACACTATTACTCTATTTAAAAAAAGTGTTGATTAGTCTATCATCACCAGCTGCTTTGAAAACGTGGAGTTCTTTGTAAAGTGACAGTGAGTCCTTAATCAGAGCTGCTCAGAGCCTGATAAGCATAGCACACGTCGCTGACCGCAGAGTACAATTTGTGATGAACATAGGGGTGGACGATATGGTAAAAAAAATCTTAACTTTAAAAAAAAAATGAAACTATAATCTGATAATCGCATTTTTATCTTTTATCCAATACTTGCTCACTTTAAAGTGCTTAACACATCTTCAAAACACTGACTGATATTCTATGACCATATTTGACGATGAAAAACTTAGGTTATGTCCAGGCTGTACATAAGTCATACCAAATAAGCTTTGGTCAACACCATCTTTAGCTGCAAAAAAATTATATACATTTATAGAGATATATCCATATATTAAATTAAGGCGACATCAAAATGTAAACCACAATTTTAATTCAAATAGGCAAAGAATACTAAATCAAGTCACTGGCACAAAAATCTGACTAAAATTGAAAAAAAAAGAAAGAAAAAAAAGAGTTGGCCAAGTACAGGTTATCTAATTGAAGGTAGATATTCGGATAAATAGCCTTGCTATCAAGTCTTGCTATTAAATTCTCTCAAACTTGTAGTACCACCTACAATTAAACCCCCCCCCGATAAACTGCGCAGGTCTTTCCTGACTTGAACTGACGGCAAAACAAATTTCCAATTTAATGAGCACCTTGGTGCAATTTTCCAGTCTGCTGGGGGAACAGGTCATCAGGTTCACTTTGATGGAACTCATAGCAGAGGTATGTTGTGTAGCTCCTCCCCCAAAAATGATTAGACAGGGCATTACTTACAATGTCTTGTAAATGAACTTTATTTATTTTATTACTTTGTAAAGATCCTTTATTTAAGCCTCTACTATGCTTTCCTTTTTTCTGCTGCAACATGTAAATTTCCACACTGTGGGATCAATAAAGTATTCTTTTTCTATTCTATATTTCTATGAAACAAGGCACAAATCTATGTAGTGACATCATGAAACTGAGCGTGCCACTTCGACTTAAAACTTTTATGAAGATGGCCGACTGAGGACATATATATGACATTTACCAAATACAGGGGAAAGAAGTTTGTCAAAACACCTGTGAGGAGGAGCAGAAGAAAGGCAAAGACAAACACAGTGAGCTTTACTGTGTTTGAAACACCGACGTGGCTGTAACTACTTCTAAGAAATGTGACAGTTATGAGAAAAACAGATGCAGTCGTGGAAAACAAAGTTAATGGAAATTGTTGTGGTTTTTGTGTTTGTGTGAGAAAAAGCAGGCAGGAACAAAGGACACAATTAAAAGAACTGACTAGTTGGACAAAAATAGGCACATAAGGCCGTGCATTGCAGACAGATGAAGCAACATCTGGGTGTTTTTCTGCTGCCGGAGCCATAAAAGCAGAGCCCCTGGGATGAGGTAGCAGTGAAGCCTTGTTGTATTTCTCTGTGTGAACTAAATGACTCCTAAACAAACAAATACTAACCCTGCCAGCATAAAAACACAAAAAAAATCAGGTGAATGCAAAAAGATGACTTCATACAAACATAAATTTATTTGCAGCAGCTTTTTGCTTTGGCCTTGTAATGTTTAATGGCCTCACACATTCCCCTGAACTGAGGTAGTTTATTAATGAGGTGTTTCCTCTGAACGTTTAAAAAATGGAAGAGCTTTGTTTATCCTGCCTGCATCAATGGCTTTCCTAACAGTCCCACACACGCATGGGGTGCTATCATTGTGGTTGGTTATCTTATCACTGCAATGACGCCTTCAGCTTTCTGCAGCTACAGATAAACACTCTCCTTGAAGTCCAATGGGCATCCATTTAAGCAAACAGAAGTATATCTGATTCTACATGAAGTTGGTCACTTATTCCGGAACTTTGGATTGAAACGACAGCAAATGCTTCTACAGTGAATCTAATTGTGAAAAACTGGGAGAACGCACAAGCTCCACTGGCGTTTTATTAGAGGCGATCTCGCTGTATGAGGTCTGTCATACGGGGTAGAAGTCCTGAAAGACGATCCAGTCAATGAAATATCCGGGCATGGTGGGTCTTGTTCTTTCCGATCAAACCTAGGCTGAAAAGGGAGTGTATGATGACGCTCAGCTGAGTGGGAAATTACCACAGCTCGCGGCCAAAAACTGCATTGGAATTAAATCACTACTCATGACACGGTGCACTTCAAAACCTGTATGAGGGGCTGATTTAGGAAACATGTAAGGACAAAAGTGAACTTCTTTTTTCTAGCTCTATCTGATGCAAACTGGAGGTGGTTTACTGTGACTATAGTTAAAAGGAAATATTTCTCATCAGTGGACAGGCAGATTCCTACTCTACCACATTAATTTCATACATAAACTACAACCAACTGTATAAAAGCTGAAATCAATTGTAAAATCAATTTAAATCAACTTGCAGTGGCAACATTTTTACACCTGTGGTTTGATATTCTGATTCAACCCAAACGGTTGAATCAGAAAAAAAAAGACTACAAATATCTACAATAAAAAGGTCCGTACAAATATCACAGACACTAAGGTTGAAGTTATGCAGAAATGTCTCTTCCCTGCCAGCTCAGCTCTGAGGCGCCTGTGTGTTCAGTTTAGTCTGGCTGTAAATACAACATTGACTCTTCCTGAGAGCTGAAGCAACTATCCAAATTCTGTCTGTCCCGATCAAACCCAGGTGGAAAAGAGGGAAATGTGGCAACTGGCCTGCGTTTATCTTCAGAGGAATGTTATTGCCAGCGTGTGTTAAAAATGGACAAACATCCAGTTCCTGGTGTGAAAAATGAGCCCATCAACGCAGAACTGCTTCACTGGGCAATCTCAACATTAAAGTCTGATCTTCAAAGAAAAAGATAGAGCAAGGAAATATCCAAGCGGATGGCCCCTAAAATTTCAGGCTTGTAAGAGATTAAAGATGTTCAAATGTATCCGTCATTGACCTGATGCAACATGTGTGTGTCACAATTATGCCAATGTTTTTTTCAGAGGATGTAAAATGAATGCTTTAAGCTTTCAAAAGCACCTCTATATTTTAGACGGTTTTCTAAAGTGAAGACTCAGCTCTGAAAGGGTCAACAAGATGAGACTGGACTTGTGGCTTGAAGAGCTTCGTCCAACCACAAGGAAGGCCTTCAAAATCTGATCACTGTCAAATTCTGCACCTCTCTAGAATTAGCGGTTGGTGTGAAACATGCCTCAATCGCATCATCCATCATGGGACTTTGGGTGAGGCACCAGAGAGATGGACTAATAAAGACCTGGCAGTTCCTCAATTCGCAACGGGCTAAACAAATGATGGAAGCGGGCGTCATGGAAAATGATCACACCGGCTTCACAAACTTTTCTGGCAAACCGGTTTGGCTCGCCAACATCACAAAAAAAGGCGCAAACAGGGTTGACATAATGCCACTTTTTTAAGTAGTGATCAAATTCTTATTGTGGGGTGAGAAATCTGACGGCTCTATTAAAATTGTCCCAATGAACACACAGTTTAAACACAAACAGAAGGATCCCACAAAGGTTGTCCCTGCCTCGTACAACCTGGAGAGGTGAGACAAAAACAGCTGAATGCGGCCAGTGTGTTGACAACTTTACACGTGATGCCCACACAGATAATCAGAGGTGATCGGATGTCAGTGCCAAATGACACCTGTCTTGGTCACAGCTAGGGATCAACGCGCTAAAATCGAGCGAGGTGTCAGAAACAGCGTGATTCAGCAACTTCGGAATTTAAAATTAAACACATACAGGCTGCCAAAGAATAGTTTTGAACTAATTAATGGTTCACTTCGCATGTACCTATATAAATATATATATATATATATATATATATAAACACCGAGTCACACGTTCCAGCCTTACCTCCTCGTCCTCCGTTCCTGTTCGAGCCACGGTTCTGAGTGTCGTCCCAGCCTTCCCAGTATCTCCCCACGCATCCTCCCATGATTTGTGGGCCGCCGACCGTCTCCACGGGTGTTACCGTCTGAGCAGGGGGGACATCGTGGAGGAGGAGGATGAACTAGGTCCGGCGAGGAGAAAGGGTCGCAGGTTCAACGTTGTCAGCATGATATGCCATCCATAACCGCAACGACGACATCCAATGGAGATGCTCGATGGCTATCTATATCTTAAATATTGTGTTCCTCCGCTTATGTAGAGGAAAATTACTTTAAAAAAAAGACCAACCCCCCTCCGTAAGATTCAAAGCCCTTGGCCCACAGCAACCCTGAAATAGTTTTAATAGCCAAGCAGGTATTTTTATATATTAGAAAACACTATACACAGCAAGTGGGTCCGACCTAACTTCCCAGTTAAGTTTGTTTAGTTTTAAATGCCCCGTCCAGCAGTCCAAACCTCGCGCACATTTGTCGCTAACGTGCTAATTGAGCTAACAGGCTAGCTGCAGCAACGTCAGTGCACACAAACTTCCGCGCGAACTTAATTTCCCAGCATGTTGGGTCTCTTACGTTTGTAGGTAAATAGTTTCGATTTCCTCGGAGCCTCGGCGTGAAGAGGTACTTCAACCCCTTGACACTGTGTCCATATCGTTTTTCTTTAAATACCCAAGATGGTACTTCCCCCCCCTGTGCTGGTAAAAAGGTGACCAGAGGCAGCGAGCTAGCGCCACCGAACTTTTTTTCCTGTACGCATGCGCACAAGCCATCAGGCAGGTGGGTTCTCAGATGTTTGTGCAAATTTGACTCTTTTGCCTTTCTAACTTCAGGCATATATTCCCACTGTATCTCAAAGGGGAAACATATTATATTATAGATTTTTTTTTTGGACTGGAATCTGCCAAACAATTTCCAAGATGATAACTGCTGCTCATATTACCAAATGTCTACATTTATAGGAAATTATTGAGCATATATTTTCTTGTATAATTATAATCATACAAGGAGACGCGTGGGTTGCAACTCTGTTGTTTTTAGATTTCCAATTGTACATGAATGCAGCACCTTACTTTGATAAATATTACAATATTTTAAAGAATGCACAATATGTACACAAAACTTTTTATATCCCTTTTGTTTTGTTTTGTTATGTTGATATTTTTTTAGGAGTTTCATCAAATAAAACTTTAGGATATAACATCTGACTTTTTCGCTTATCGCGTAAGTTTTCGCGCATGCGCACACCTAGCAGAGACACAGGAGCACGATGGCTGCGGACAGTTCCCTGCTGCTGGCTCTGGTGGAGGAATTTGTGTCTGGACTGCAGGACAGCAAAGCCAAAGACGCAGCTAAAGGTAAACGAGTCTCCCTTAGGTTTCGTTTTACATGTCCGCCGAAGAGTCCTTCTGAAAAAGACTTCGTTGAGGCTGCTATGCTGGTGTTTATGGATGCGCAACACGGCAGGATGGTTAACTAGCTAAGTTAGCGCCACAACATCCTGTCTGTGGTGTCCCGACCTCATTAAACAATTTGAAGACGTTGCAACGCAGGTATAATATGTGTTACCAGCCGTAAGAGCACGCTACGAATATACATCTCGTTTTATGATTTACTGACACTCCACTACAACCGAATTCAACTCTGGGCACCGTCCGCAGCCCGCTAGCTTCTGTGTTGGTGTCCGTGTGAGAGCATCCTGTCAATGAACCCTGTTACATTACCTTTGAACCTGCCGTTTGAGCTAGTTTATCTGCAGTTAACTACTAGTTATCGTCCTGTGTATGTTTCTAGTTGGGTGTTTTATTGTCTTCACGCTGCATTAGACTAAACTTGTCGTCCTGTTTAGGAGTCAAAGACGGACATTTTACTATACTGCAATTAGTGGAAGCACTCGGGTAAGTTATTGCCTTTTTTATCATTTCAACCTAAAAAAAACAGTATGAACAAACGAAAAAGCACGCCATTTCCCAGGATTTTAATTTAATCTTAAATTTATTTCCGAGACAGTTTGGTTGTTATATATTGCAGAGGTCAAAGTAAAGAGAGTTTTTTTTTTAGGTGTGTAGGTACAATACTTTGCTCCTGTTGTTAGTTTAATGGTTTTGTGGTTTTTAGAGCCTAAGCTGCCTTTTCACTAATGTCTGTGGGTTTTTTGTTTTGTTTGGTGTTTTAGACTCTGTCTGACTAGTTCTCAGCCACACACACGGGCCAGAGGAGTCCAGCTACTCTCAGAAGTTTTAAAGGAGAGCTATGGAGAGCTCACTGAGAGAGAGGGTATGTGAATACTCTTTAGTTGAATGCTTCAAACAGTCCAAAACGCGTTCAAGTTGGGGATTATTTTATGGTTATGCGGCATAACAAATCATCTCTTGTAATGTCCTGTCTCTGTTTTTGCCACAGTGGAAGTGCTCTTAGCCTTTTATGAAAATCGCCTCAAGGACCATTATGTCATCACGCCACCTGTTTTACAGGGACTCCAAGCTTTGGTAGGTCTTTCCAGGATTGATTTTCTTTAACTACAACATCTTGAACATCCTGCTTGACATTAACTGATGCTTGTTCAGTGTGTGGGAAACTAAACTACATTTTGACCTTCCCAGACAAAATGTAAGACGCTACCTCCTGGCTCAGCTGTGTCGATGCTAAGGTCCTTGTTTCAGGATGTCCATGTACAAGTTAGTAGACTTTATATCAGTAGTAACTAAATCAGTGGGTTTCAAATGATCAGCCAAAATGAACTGTAAATAAACTGTTGCTTTTTAACACAAATACAAAGTATCTATGCCTGATCCAGTGCTGCAATCTGCCTCTTTAGAGCTAATATTTTCACTCTTGCACACCAAAGTGACATTTTCCCCTCTATGTTCTGCACCTCAGCTTTTACGGAATATCTGCATGTAACAGACCCAAAACTGATACTTGGTTTTGCAGGCGTAGCTGATTCTTTGTCTGACTCTTTTCCTACAGTCGCTGATGCTGACAGAGAGAGCGTGTGTCTACAACATGCTTATCAACCTCATGGAAACCAGAGAGGCTGGTAAGAGATTAAAGCTAAGGCAATGTTTGTTTTTACAGAAGCTTTGGTAAGAAAGTTATTCAGAAAAATATAAAAGAAGCCGTGAATGTTGGAAAAATCAGGGGTGGCTCTGTTATCTCTGTGTTCATGTGAGCACAGGCAAACTTTGTGCTTTGTTCTGCTGATGAATGAATTTATAACATTATCAAAATGTTTGAGTTGTGTAATTCTAATAAATTATCTTTTTTCTTCATGCATAAAAGTTTCCACATCAAAAAAATAAGAGATGAGCTTTAAAAAAACTATGTTCCTGGTTGTCCTTTCAACAGAGCTGAAGGGGTTGGGAACAGACTTTGTTTTCGGTTTTGTCCAATCAATGGATGGAGAGAGAGATCCTCGCAACCTCCTGTTAGCTTTCCAGATTGCCAGAAACATCCTTGTCAGAGGATACGATCTTGGTGAGAACACATGGTGTGCTCTTCTTTGTTGCCTCCTCTATGTCTCAGTCTTTTTCTAAACTGGTGGTGACACCATTTTCCTGCTGTCTCAGGTAAATTCGCAGAGGAGCTGTTCGAAGTGACGTCCTGCTATTTCCCCATCGATTTCACTCCAGTAAGTTTACTCCTCTTGCGTGAGCATGTGACTGACAGCTGGAGGGTGCGTCATCTGAAACTTCCTGTGGTGTCTCTGTCTGCTTGTGATTTTAGCAAGTCACAGCCTTTTCTGAAATTAAACTTATGAGATGTGAGCGTTGTTTATCAGATCACTGCCAAACAAGATGGTTGAGAAAATTCCAATCCAGTGTGCTTTGTACCAATTGTGTCCAAATAACAGCTATGACCTACGATTCATTTCAGTCCACTTTGACTGTATATACACATTTAACAACTTTTATTACTGTTGTTTTTCTGTTTCTAGCCTCCCAATGACCCCCACGGTATTACCAAAGAAGAGCTTATTCAGGCACTGAGGGCCGTCCTCACCGGGTCTCCCAAGTTTGCTGAGGTAGGAGAAGACGACCCCAAATGTGAAAGCAGGACATTTGGATGCTTTGGAAAATTTGCCAAAAAGACCAGAATGCAATGTTCTACAGATCTTACAAGAAAAATGTTGGTCTCTCGTAGATTTTAACTGCAACAGGATGTCTCAAAAGAAATTCGTTAAGGGGCAAAAAAGTGCCAGAACAGTAAATGTTACCAAAGCAGCTGATAACTTCTCATGGGACTGTAAAATGTTCCACTTCCCATTTTTTCAGCCTTTTCTTAGAACAGGTCAAAATAATGGTTGACTATTATGCTTTTTGCCACCAAAGGAGGCTTCACTGTTGGGGGGCTAAAAAGGGTCTCTTCTTCCATGTTCCACCCAGTTTCTGTTACCACTCATCATCGAGAAGCTGGACTCAGCCGTTCAGAGCGCCAAGCTGGACTCGCTGCAGACTCTGGTGAGAAAAGCCACAGCTCAGACGTTTCCCCTGTGGGTGCCTACATTCGGAAGAGGTCTTCAAAAAGGAAATCTGGATGTCGCAGGTTGGTTTCTCAGCTGGCAATTTCTGGGTTTCAGGCAGCGTGCGTGAAGCAGTACGAGCACAAAGACTTGGCTGAATTCCTCGAGGGACTTTGGGCCTCGCTGCGCAGAGAGGTAAAGTTCCTCAGCTTTGTCAGATCTTTTTTTTTCCCCCTCAGTCCACCTTAAATAAAACAAAAACAAGAAAAGAAGTTCTTGAAATATGGCTTGCAAAGTCTCCCTAACCGTGAACCGATCATTCTCTGCAGGTGTTTCAGACATCCAGCGAGAAGATCGAGTCTGCAGCCCTCGCTGCTCTCACCGCACTCACTTCCTGTCTGTCTCGCTCAGTCCTCAACTCTGACTCAGAAGACTCGCTCAGCATCTTCTTGGATCTAATTCTTAAAGGTGAACTGAACCTGGGTGACAAAGTATATTTGATGTGTAAATACCTGTGGGACTGTCAACTGCAATGGATTGCTTCTCAAGTGTTGCCAAACCCCCACTATTGAAAAAACAAACTACAAACGAATAGATAGTTTCCTGCCTGAGTAAAGGGGAAACCGCTTGGGCTTTACAGCAGTTTAGAGGCCTGATTGTTTGCATATAAAGGGAAATCTGGGTTTCTTAATCACTACCAGTTGTTGAAAACCTTATATCAGCCATCTTGAAATGTGTCCAGTGAGGCCTATTGTGTTCTTTCAACTGAACAATTCAATTCCCTACAGACTGCAAGCATCACCTTTGTGAGCCCGACTTGAAACTGGTGTGGCCCAGCGCCAAGCTGCTCCAGGCCTCATGCAGCGCCTCCAACAGGGCGAGCCACATCGTGACGGCTGCCGTCATGCCTTCCCTCATCGAGCAGTATACCAACAGAGCACAGGTCAGACTGACATTGATTCTGCTTTTTGGCCACCCGTTTGCTGTTTCCTGGAGATTTCTCAAAGGAAAGTCGAGGTTTTGGAGCCACAGTGATTATTTATGTTTCCCCTGTTTCTCTTTCTCTCTCTCTTTTTGAGTAGTGTTCCCACAGACGGACGTTGCTGGAGGTGGTGCAGCGGTTCATCCAGTCAGTCAAAGCCTACCCGTCTTCAGATAACTGTGAGTGAGCCTGAATCAAAGCTCCAGACTGGTTCTGTTCCACATGCTCCGCCCAGAGCCTCACCACGTTCTTATTGAAACACTACTCAAGCTGGAAAAATTCTAAGATGACTCTGCTCTGTTTGTGTGTTGTTTCTCTTAAGCTAAAGCATTCCAGCGATAGAAAACTGCTATGATAGGGAAAAGAAGAAGTTGTAGCTTGGTTTTGTGTTTCTGTTTTGAATGCATATTCAAAGTCCAATTTTTTTATATCTAAATTTGGTTATGGGCTGTGTGAAGCCACAGAGGATCCCTTTCTGAGCGTACTCATCAAACCTCAAAAGCTGTTTCTGTTTCTGCGTTCTGCCCCCTTACAGCAGATGAAAGTGTGTTTTCAGCCTTCCGAGCCCCTCTGTGCAGCATGGTGTTTTCAGCCCTCTCTGAAAGCAATTCCAGTCTGCAGATCACCGCCACTGTTGTTCTCACCTCACTGGCACAGCAAACAGGTGAATGGCGGCCAAGTATTTTTTTTTATTTCCCGCTAATTTCCTGTGAAATACTCAAAAGAAAAATTCCCCTCCCTCGCACTCAGCACTGCTGCTGGACTCTGATATGGAGCTCGCCATAGATCACCTGATCAGACTGTTGCTGACCGACGAAGACGAGAGAGTCAGGTCAGTTCACAGCCACACACACCTCCCCCTCCTGCTTAACCTTCCTCTAAAGTCTGGGCCCTGTTTGTGGCTGTAGCGTGGCTGTGGTGGAGTGCGCGGGAGCCTTAGCACAGCTGCACCCGACAGCCTTCATCACCAAACTGATCCCAAGATTAAAACAGGAGATGTTTTCCGGTGAGTGCAAACAGACTCCACAGGACTTAAAAAAAAAAAAATGTATTCACAGTCTGCTTTATGTGTATTTTCCTCTCCTCTGCTCCAGACCTCGGTGCAGCTTCTGAGCTCAATTCCCATCATGCAGTGCGGCAGAGGTGCCTGCCGGCCCTGGCCGCGATGTCCGTCCAGCACAGCGTCGTCCAGGAGAGCGCGCCGGTCCTCCTGGAGGTGCTCAGCTCGGCGCACACTGGTAATTCCCGCATTCCAAAGTTTCCCTCCGTCTCTCCCGAGCCGGTCGGTGAGCGTGTTGCTGCGCTGGCGCTTTTCAGGGCGCGCCGGCTTCTCCGTGGACGAAGTGGTCCTGGCCTGCCGCAGCCTGCAGAGGATAGCGGAGCAGGCGGAGGACGCGGAGGAGACGGGCCGGTGCTTCCACCACCTCGTCATCCCACGGCTGCTGTCTTTGGCGCTGCAGGCGGCTTTGCAGGGTGAGCGGTGCCACCGGCCAATCAAACCCCTCCCCTCGTCCTTCCGACTCCTATCGGATGTTTTTTGGTTTTGTTTTTTCTATCGTATATCCCGTGTGGGGTTTTGCTGCAGGTGAGCATCCATCTGGTCATCGGAGTCCTCTAGTGGAGGAGCTGGTCCTGTCCGCTATGGTGCCTGTCATCAGTACTTCCTGCTCCCGGCTGCAGCCCACGTCAGTACCCACCGCCATTCGCTCATGTGTTTCTATGCTCTGTAGGATTCTGAATCTCTACGCTCTGAACTGACGGAACCCATAGAAAGAGCTCTAACCTGTTCTTTATGATTTGTCTCATTTTCTATCTCCAACATCTGGCCGTGCTTCATTGTATTGCGGTTAAGCTGTTTGTTGTTGTTGTAGGTTTCTGATTTGTTGTACAGGGGCTGTTTAATGAGGAATGTGTGTTTTCATGCTCTCAGGTTGGCGGGACAGACGGCGTCGAAGGTTGTCTCCCTCTTCCTGGATGGTGACGTCTCTTTTTTACCGGACAACTCCTTCCCCTCACACATCCAGCTGCTCCGGGTGAGTTTTGCCCAAACGCAATGTGTTGTTGTTTTGTTATTTTATGTATGTGTGTGCTTTTTATCTTTTAAAACTTATCCATATCACTGTTCTGTACAATTTGATGCAGATTTTTTTCCCTTGTTATTGATTGAAGAAAATGTTATGGCAAATTAACAAACCCTAAAAAAAATTGAGATGCATATCATTTTAGAGAAGCCATTTTTATTTATTTATTTACTTGTTGCCTGTTGTTTCTTCAAACTCGGATATACATATGGGAGTTTTACCAGGACACGATAAGACAAAACACAGATTTCTTATTTCTAACTAATACTGGTTTTGAAACAGCTTTCAGTTTAGTGAAAAACAGACTTTGCTGTATTGACGGCAGCATGTGGCGCACTTAAACTGGCGCATCTTAAGTCGGCGTTTCTGTCTGGCTGTGTTACAACACATAATCTGAAGAACACGAACACTGAACTGGGTGACATTTTTTTCCCAAACCAGCAGAGGGACTCGTGGAGCCAGTCTCAGCTGGTCTGTCTGCTCATGGGCTGTGTGTGCTCGCTGCCCCGCACCGTGAGTCTCAGCTCAAACTTTTCTGAACCTCAAGAAATCTGACCCCGTCCGAGGCTGTTTTCTAAAACGGCCTCCTGTCGCCCAGGTGGAGGTGCCCCAGATAGAGCAGCTGTTGGCACAGCTGGAGGAGATGAGCTGCTCCTGCAGCCACCCGCTGTCCTACACCTCCGCTGCCAAGTGCTTTGCCGGCCTGGTCAACAAGATGCCTCAGGGTCTGTTTGGTTTTGTCGGTTTTTCAAATTTTAGCTCCTGTCAGAGGTCAGTTTTTGTCCCTAAACTTGAAAACTGCGTCGCTCCGGTTCCTTCTCCAGGCGAGTCTCTGGACAGCTTAATTCAGGGGACGATGAAGAGAGTGTGCGGCGAGCTGGACTGCTCTTCCTCTACCGTGCGGACTCAGGCTTTTACGCTCATGATTTGGGTGAGATTCAAAGTGCTGCCGCTCCTGTGGTGCTCATTTTAATCCGTGAGGAGGAGGATATCTGAAAAACTCAGACCGGCCTCTGCTGAGTTGCTTCGATGTGTGTGTTGGCTAAAGCTGTTCTCGGTCCCCAGGTTGCCAAAGCTCTCCTCCTGCGCTACCACCCTCTGTCCACATCGCTGACCGACAAGGTAAAAACACCCAGAAAAACACACAGCGGCTTTTTTTTTTTTTTTTCCTTTTTGTGCTGTTCGGAAGTAACATTTTGGCCCGAATGCCCTGTTTAGCTCTTCTCTCTGCTGGATGACGCCGACCTGGGCCCCATGGCGGCCGACGGCTTCTCGCTGCTAATGAGCGACTCGGCCGACGTCCTGAACCGCGGCTGCCGCGCCGACGTCCGCATCATGTACCGTCAGCGCTTCTTCAGCGAGAACTCGGCCAAGCTGGTCCAGGGTTTCAACGCAGCACCGCAAGGTGAGAGCGCAGGGTTAGTTTGAAGAAAAAGCATATATGTGGGTAATACATGTTTTTTTTTAATTAGGTAATAAGACATCAGATAAAAAGTTGGTCATATTCTATGAGGCAGGCATTCAGGTCTGTCTCAACGCAGAGAGAGATATGAAACAAGTGGATATTAAATGCTAACGTTCATCACAGCACTATAAGAATTTTAAAAAGGCAAGTTTGCTTAGTTTTGTTGCAGGAGAAAGCCTTGCTTCTCTATGAGAAACATGTCAGCACGGCTCGGCTTTATACAGCTACATCTGGACAGAGCAGAGAATATGACTTCAGCGAGAGACAGGGAAGGAGAAAATGAATATAATAAAAGTAAATTTGATCTGTTTTGTAACAGACTTATTCAGAGAGCCGGATTCATACACCTATTCAAACATAATGAAATAAAAAAAAATGGTTGGGGTTACTCTGACTTGTTTGCGTTCGTGCGTCTGGGACTTTTATGTACTTCCTCCTTTTGGAAAAGGACACAACTCCAGTTGTGGTGTCATCAAAGTTAAATTTACTCATGTGATGACATCTTCCATGGAGACAGTAGATTTGTCTTCTAATTCAAAACAGTTATCACTGTTTTTGTAGCTAGAACTAGCTCTACACTGTTCTGGATCATTGAATATATTGCATTTATACTTGGTTTTTGTTTCAAATTTATGTTCTTCTCCCAACTGTGAGACCAGGAAGCACCGCATTATGTTTTAGAACCTCCTCCCTTGTAGTGGTTCTGGAGTACACACATCCTGTACACCTGGTGATTATCCTCCTGATAGTTTTTTTCTGTTGCCCAACAGAGAAAAAGTCCAACTACCTGAAGGCTCTGTCTAACATCGTCAATAAGCTGCCGCAGCAGGTCCAGGTCACCGAGCTACCAGCAGTAAGTCGGAGGCAGACGGCAGTTTTTTCTGTTCTCACTAATAGCGAGCTTCTAAAAATCTCTTCCTCCTCCCCCTTCCCAGTTACTTTCTCTGCTGCTGGAGGCCCTGACGTGTCCCGACCAGGCCGTCCAGCTGTCCACCCTGTGCTGCCTGGAGCCCGTCCTCACCAGCCCCCCCCAGGCTCTCATACAGCAGCTGGAGGCTTTGGTCAGCCGGCTGCTGGCCCTCGTCCGCAGCCCAGCCATGGTCAGGCCCCGACACCACCGTCCTGTCACCACTATAAAAACCCGATACGGGTATAAACTGTCTTTTGTTTTCCTCTCAGAACGTACGGATTGCGTCCATACGGTGCATCCTCGCCCTCTCCCACTTCCCTGTACACGAGGTATGCCTCTCTCTGCTCCCTCTCTCTCTCTCTCTCTCTCTCTTTCTCTCTTGCCCTTTCTGTCTCACCCCGTACCGGTCGGGGCAGATGGCCGCCCACCCTGAGCCATGGTTCTGCTCGAGGTTTCTGCCTCTTAACTCATTGACTGCCAGCCATTTTCAGAACAGAGAGTCCCAGACTGCCAGAGCATTTTTGAGCATTTTGACTGATTTTTCAAGAGCCACAGAATAGTTTGTGCTATGACTATGTAAACACCGAACACACCAAAAGAAAGAGTAGACTCTCTTCTTTCATCAGGAAAAAAATTTTGTTTCTACCTTATTCCGTTCTTCCTCGACTTGCGTCTCACCGTCGACATGTTCTCTCATAGCGAAGCGTTACCTTTTTTTTAATTTGCCTACAATCTATGCTCATCTCCCATCAAAAGTGGCACTGCCACCTAGAGGGTCAATTTGTTACTACATACTCTGTCTAGAAGCCGATATTTACGGACAAGCTTTAGCAGATCGTCCCCTAAGCCACTCTCGTTGAAAAACGTAAAAGACGTCTATAGACGTCTTTGGCAGTCAACGGTTGTATTTGAATTGACGTCTATAGACGTCTTTGGCAGCCAATGAGTTAAAAAGGAAGTTTTTCCTTGCCTGTGTCGCCTAGTGCTTGCTCATGGTGGGATTTGTTGGGCTTCTGTAAATAACCTCAGAGTACAGTCTGACCTGCTCTGTTTGGAAAGCGCGATAGTGAGATAACTGTTGTTGTGATGTGGCGCTGTATAAATAGAATTGAACTGAACTGTGTGATTCAGGTCCTGCCGTTCCGAGCGCGGGTGCTGCGAGCGTTGGCTCGGCCTCTGGACGACAAGAAGAGGCTGGTGAGGAGAGAGACGGTGCTGGCCAGAGGAGAGTGGTGAGGACGGGAGGGGCTTGTTTTTTTAAGGTTCACTTTCAACTGATTGTTCTCATTGAGTTTCTTAGATTCACACGGTCTCATTTCCTCACAGGTTCCTCTTGGGGAGTCCCGGGGGGAGGTGATGTTCCACCTCACGCGCAGTCGAGCCCAGAAACCCCAGGACCAAGTGTGGAAGCTGTGCCTCCTGCTCCACGGCTCCCCGTTATCCCTCTGAAACCTCTTCCTCTATGCAGAAGTCTTTTTGTTTCAGCTCTACGCCCCCCCACACCCCACCAGCACACAAAGAGGGAAAACAGAATTACAGTGGAGTTAGATTGATGAGACCTACCGCAGCTCTAACAGGACCAGCATGCTTTGCAGGCAGACACCAGCATTTCCTGCTCTAAACCTTTACACCAGTATCTAAAAACTAACCTCTGGTCAGCTGTTAATATCAAACACCCTCTTCACACGTCTACATATCGGATTTTTCTTTCTGTTAATCGTTTCCCTACCGAGCTCACCAAGCTTTGATTCAACTACACGTGTAATCACAGGTCTGTGCAGAGAGCCCAGAACGTTCAACTTCTACACAAAATATGAGCTGGGGAAAAAAACGGACAGGCTGATCAGCTCCGAGGGGAAACGTGGAGGACGGCAGCCGACGCTGGGAGCCTTTAATAGTGTCACCCGATGAATGTTTTAACTGCAGTAAATGTTTTTTAAATGGGAGAATCAGGAAAGAGTCGACAGAAAGAGAAGAGAATAAAGTTCATTTCACACAGAATAATATCTGTATCTAGGTTGATATATGGGAGTCTAAGTTATGTGATATGTCAGGCATTGTTTGCCTTCCTTCAATATTTGAACAAACACTGGTGAGTGTATGTTGGTGTTCTTCATGCCACCCAGATCGCTCCGTTTTGAAACTCACTGACTTACGCCAAGGAAACAGACGATATTTAATATGTCTAACTTAAAACGACATTAAAACTTTGTAATTTACACCAAAACCTTTGTTGATGTGTCTTTCTTTAACTAAACCCAATAAGTAAAAAAATGAAAAAAAATAAAAAAATTCAAGCCAGAAGTATGAAAACTTGGTTTTTATTTTTTTTTTAAACAATTCATAGTGGAGCTCAGCTCCTGTTGGTTACAGATTACATCATAGCTGTGAGTCTTGTTTCTATGGCAACTTTATATTTATTCTTAAAGTTACTGATATGTTTTTAGTGAAAAATCTAAAAGGGGTTCAAAGGTAAAAAAAAATAAAAGGATTTTTCACAGTTCCCGATTCAGATGTTTTAATTGGCTCAATTAGAACATTACCATAACAAGACCCCCCCTACACTCATTCTTTGGCACAGAACATCAAATCAGAGAGCTTGACAGCGCCTCGCGTTCCAAATGCTCTATAGCAGGTCAGCAGGTAAAAAAACATTGAGCTTGAGACAATTATTCAAATAACTACATGAAATCAGAAAAGTGAACATTTCTGTATTTTTCTCCTGCAGATCGAACGCAATAAGACGATATGAGCGGAACTAAACGGACGCTTTGCGTGATCCAGGGAGGAACCTGTCATGGGTTAAAGAATCTGAGAGCCTCAGCTTCTTTTGGTGCTCTCTCTCATATCACAGAACAGTCTTCTTGCTGTATCCTCCACCTTATGTCTCTATAGCACCATTCAAAGTACAAAATGAGCTAAAGGGTGACGTTCCTGATCGAAGAAAATGCTGAGTGTGCAACAAGTCGTACCTGTGAAGAGCAGCCACTGAGTTACATTTAAAGGCTCCCAAACTACCAAATGCTGCCTGAATTCTCCTGCCTTCCGGACTCTGCTGGTGTACGACCTGCTCGCGGCTCTTGCTGACCGGTTTGGCCTGAGCCGAAACGTCCGGCTCAGTGAAGTGCTGACCAGCAGCACCCGTTAAGTCGGTTCTCTCGACCGCAGACCGGATCAACTTGCACAAGGCCGGCAGGTGTAAAGATCGGGGACATAAGCGGTGTTCTTAGATGGGTCCCCCTCCCTCTGCTGGAGTTTTGTTGCTTTTTGCAAAGCGATTCCACAAACCTTGAGCTCGGAAGTGAGCGACCGGTCATTGTTGGAATGCTGCAAAAGCAGGCTTGCTTTTGATGCGTTAAAAGAAATTGAAACGCCCAAAAAAAAAAAGTCAGATGGCGATGGGGTCTCTCCTGATAAAGGTGCAGTCCCACATTAGGCCGTCTCCGATTGGCGGATGGCTGCTGGGTAGCAGGACTCGAGTGAGCCAATGACTGTGGAAAAAGAAGAGTGGTCAAGCGAAAAATGACTCCATATCGTTTTCGTTAAACACAAAGAATAATAATAATTGAAATGCTAAATGTAGCGCTGTGCTGCTGAGGATGCTAAAAGATGGGTTGGGCCAGTTTCACTTATCTTTAGCCTGTTTAATCAATATATGTGCTTCTTTTAGTTTTTGTTTACGACCCTCTGCGTCTCTCGGCCTTTATCTTTCCTTTTTCTGACCCGAGGGCCCTCCGAAGTCGTTAGTACAGAACTTAAAGATGGCGACTCAGACTTTAGCAGAGGATGCTAAAGAAAACGACCCCCGAACTCACCTCCTCGTTTCCACGCCAAACATCAGCTTCCAGTTGTTTAGTCGGCCCTGATGGAACGGGTTCCTGAACACCTGCATGGGAGGAGGAAAGGAAAATGGCACCTTCTTCCAATCTTCCCCTATGAAACGTTTGTTAGAAATCCCTAGTGTTTGTTTCTTTTTGCTGATCCAGATGTGCAGAAACAAACTAAAGTCTTCCTATTTCTATATAATTGTTTTTATTGTATTTTTTTTATAAGAGGTGCTTCCTGTGTGAAGCTCATGGAGGGCTCATAGGAGGCCGGATCTACACAGTCCACATACCTTGCCCCTCTCCTTGAGCCTTCTGGCTTCTTTGCGGTTGATGTGGCGCTCCACGCTGGTCTCCCCCCGGCTGATGAGCATGGCGTGCCACAGAGTGAGTCCTCCCAGAGCCACGGCCACCGAGCTGCAGGAGAGAAGAGGGGGACGATTTACAACCCGCGCTGCCCGGGTTACGCTTGTTTAGGTTGCTGTGGGTGTTGCTCACCTGGTCAGTACCCAGAGGAAGATGACGCTCTTATGAGCAGTGCTTTCTCTGGAGCTGTATTCCGGTGGGGGGGTCTGATAGTAGGTCTGAAACGCAGAGGAAAGGCAGCCCCTCAGTACACCCGAGTCATGGATTTAACATTTCCAACCCAGGTTAAAATCTTTGGGCAACTGGCGTTTTCATTATTCAAAGCGTAACAGATCCATAAACCCTAAATTTGATCACTGCCTCGCCTTAAAGATCTGAGGATGGCCTAAAACAACAAATAATATAGCTATTCTTCAATTTATTTGATCACAAAAGCAAAGCCAATACTCGGGAGCATAGTGTAAATAAAAAAGATAATTCAAAATGAATGACGAGGATAAACATCAGCCAGGTGCTGAACAGCAAAGACAATCGAATAACTGCTCAGGCCTAAGTCTGTTTAAAAGTTTGGAAAAAGATTCCTTCAATCTGCCCAGGAGTCGACGGCCCTGCAAGTTCAGGCTGTGCGGTGCTGGAGGAGGTACATCTCAGACTCTATGGGCCTCAGTTAGCATGCTAAATGCTAAACGTCATCAGAATTAAGAGAAGCATGACGTTTGGCCTCTTCTTCTGTCTTGAAAAAAGAAAAAACAATACACAAGCATTTCTAGAACAACGAGTGGCAATGTTTTGTCAGAATACACTGAGCTGAGTTAAAGTAAAGATTCAAGGGACTGAATGCTGAGACATGAACAAGGAAACCTAAAACTAACTGAATCCTGGTCCAAAAGGAGCGTGCTCATGTTTCTCCACATTGATAACGCTCCTGTGTTTTGGCTCAGCTTTTGTTCAATAAACCAAGGAAACCAGAACATGTCCCGTGTTGTCCGTCTGAGGTTGATTTGAACTCACCTCCACAGCGTTGTAGGCCTCCACAAACAGGTTTCTGCTGCTCACGCTGCAGTAGATGCAGCCCAGGGTCATGTAGAGGCAGAAAGAGAAGAAGTAGCGGTGGTTGAAGTGGCCTACGCAGTTGTTGAGCCAGGCTGGGAGGTAAAAACAAAACAACAACAAAAAAGTTAAGGAAAAAAACAAAACAACCCTTTGAATCCTTTCTCCTGCATTTGTGCTGTCGCTGGTTGGAAGGATACGGCAGTGGTGGTCCATCTTCAGAACGCACCTGGAAGAGAAAAGGAAAAGGTTTCGCTGGGACTGGTTGCAAAGGACGGCAAGCCGACGCCGTTTACCGGCAATTCGTACGTTTTTAGAACCGACCGGGCGAGCTCACGTGTTGCAGATGCTGCAGTGGTGCGTCCTCGGTGGTTTGGGAGTGATGCATTTCTTACAGATGGAGACGGAGGGCACATCAAGTTTGTCCTAGGGTGAAAAGACAAAAGAGACGGGCTCTGTTACGGTCTGGAATTAAAGACACTCCCTGTGGAGTTTGGTACCTTGGGCGGGTGTCCCGGCGAGGTGGTGGTGGCCTTGTAGTAATGAAAGACCACCATGATGAGCAGCCAGTGGCCGCAGCAGAGATGCCAGGCGCTCCAGTGCGTGGGGTAGGTGCTGAGGATCGTGGGTAGGACAAACAGGTAGACCACGACCACGACTGAAGCCGTAAGCAGGACAACCAAGCAGACAAACACCTGGAGGGAAGAAGGAGGACACCACAGAGGAAAACCGTTACCTTTTGAGACGATACCTAAATGTTGTTATAGTAGTTATAGAGTAGAGGATAAGCATTTGATCCCCAAACGTGAGACGCAGTACATTTTACAGGACACGGTCCCGTCCGTGGAAGTCCAAATGCGCCCCTAACATAACGGTTCCACTGCCGTGCTTAACTGCGCAAATGGGGTTCTTCTGGTCACACTCCGGCTTTTTCGCTCCTCGAAATGCCAAGAGGTTCGCTTTTGGCTTGATCTGACCACATGACCTCTGACTCAAACACAACCCATCCTGTATGTGTGCCTCGTTGCGCAGAGTGCCGCTAGATTTCAACCCATTCCGGAGTACCGCATTCCTACCGGGTTCCCAACTGCCTCCCGATCATTAACACGCTACTCCCCTAGTACCCGTCCTCATGGTCATCCTCACCTCGTGAACTTGCGTGGATCCAAGCATCTTGCTGATGTTTTTTAAGCTTGTTCCAGCCACTGGGAGGTCTACAATCTTACCCCTGACATCCCTTGATGGTACATTGGTCTTACCCATAGTGCCATTTATCATCTACTTGATTCCTCTTGCAAAGGCTTATGTCACTCCAGTCATCAACGGATTGAGGTCTAGCAGTACCTACACCACGCTTCAGACAATCCAGACTGTTTTCATGTGTTGTTCCAAGTTGGTGGAATGACCTACCAAGCGCAACAAGAACAGAAGTGTCCCTGTCTATTTTCAAGAAACTCCTAAAGATCAACCTCTTCAAAGAGCATCTCCTAACTCTTACCCATACCTCTGTACCCCCTCGACTCCTCTTTCTGTACTTCCCTCTCTCCCTTTGCCGTGGCCACTGACTCTGACTAGGGTTTTTCCTCTAGAGAGCTTATTGTCAGATTGATGATAACTGTAAAATTGTGTCTACTTTGTAAGTCGCTTTGGACAAAAGCGTCTGGTAAATGCAGAAACCTAAACATGCGAGTATCTGGAACCGACTGACAGGCAGCCACGTGTCCGAGAGCCAGAGCGGTCGTGGAGACGGCCGATCAAGCACTTATTTCCCCCACGAGACGGGATCTTACCACGCCGAACCAGCGGGTCACGTTGTCCACGATCCAGTAGACGGGCTCGAAGGCACAGTCCAGCGCCGTGTCCGAGTTGGTGAGGGCGTTGTAGTACAGGGAGCGGAGCAGCAGCCGGCTGTAGATCCACAGCTCCCGCAGCGCGCCCCACGTCCCCGGCCCGGGGGGGTCCCGGCCCGCGCCCCGCCCCCCCCGCCACTGCCGGCACCAGCGCAGCGCCAGTCGGGTGGCCCGGGAGAGCTGCCACCTCCAGCTGCTGCCCATCCGCATCCCGCCGCCTCCCCTCCTAAACACTCTGCCCTCCAGGCACACGCACACACACAAGCACACGGACCAGCAGTTACACACACAGGCCGCGTAAAACAGCAGCTCCTCGCAGCGGAGCCTGGCGGGGGCCGAGCGCTCCGTCACCATCTCCCTAGGATGATGTCGTGGCTCAGAGTGGGACAACGATGATGCAGACGGGGTAGTTTTGATACGGGAGGAGAGGAAGGACTCAGATCCACTAGAGTACTCTCTCTTTTTTTCTTCGTG
Source organism: Menidia menidia (assembly GCA_907169785.1). NCBI lineage: Eukaryota > Metazoa > Chordata > Actinopteri > Atheriniformes > Atherinopsidae > Menidia > Menidia menidia. The sequence continues at coordinate 11,872,707 of CAJRST010010001.1, forward strand.
ACAGCTGTCCCTCGAAGCCAAGGAGGACAGGGGCTATCAGGTAATGAGCTCTACCCACCGGACCCCAGAAAAAAGAACCTCTCCTCTTAATAATTCAAAGCAAATCCGGCCCCCGCCTGCCAAAAAAGCTCGAAGAAATTAGCAACAGAGATGCGGCGCGTTAAATAAAGTGGGAACCTGATCCCGGGGCATCGTTCATGGAACTCAGTATTGGTTACTCTGATAAGACTTGTTGAGGTTCTCCGAAATTGGATGGCATTAATAAATGAGAGAAGTTCAGAGAAGAGAGCAGGGCCAAAATAGGAGCAACGCCACCGGGGTTCTGCAGGACTTGCTGGAAGGCCACGATTCCGGTCATCTGTTGAGCCGTCCACGTTTACTTTATTAACGTGGGCGCCATATCAGTCATCCACAGTCGGTTCGTACAATCAGCTCATAAAAGCATCAGCAGAACAAGCTGGAACTGTTCTAGGAAGTCGTAATGGGACATCTTTGATAAGGTGTGGTCAGATTATGTCTATTCTATTCCATTAGATCATATTTTTCCACAAGTTAAGTATGTTATCTGAGTGGTTATGGCGAAGGAAAGGGGTGAAGCAAAGGTTGTTCACGTCCAGCGAATGAAGCATGACCTGAACTTGAAACTGGAAAATGTTGGAAGATGAGACGGCTCCGCACCCACAAACAAAGGCGATATGGATTCTCACACACAAATATGTGCTCACGGGCTGAACACTATGTGTCCTTTATGTGTCACAATCTAGTAAATCAAAAGAAAAGCAAATCGATTTGCTAAGAAGGCGTCCTCGGTTGCTGATTTAGCTCAGTAGACAGGCAAAAGCCTTTTTACACGCTTCCTGGTGTGAAGCTAAATGTAGGACGGCACTCCTGGCAAAACAAGTGGACCACTTGATTTTACAGTCTTGTTGTTTACTGCACCTCTGCGACATTACTATCCTCACACCTGCAGAGAATAGAAACTATTCCAACAGGGCAGCAGAACAAGAGTCTTCTTTTCAAAGCTCCTATTTCGACAGCAAAGAAGAATCAAATCTTGATTATTTCCAAGTCACTGGTGGATGGGAAAATCTCTGGAGGACGACCAGGATGCAGGATGATTAATCAATATTCTAATCTGAGAGAAACAAACAAGGACACGTGGACTTAAAGGCCGATGGGAACATGAAGGATCCTGCAGTCTCTATAGCAACCTGCTGCCCAAAATTTGCCCTTAGATAAAAAGACCAATCACAGCCTCAGCTTTCAAAGTAATCGGCTTTACATTGTTATCTTCCTCTGGTTGTAAATGGGGCTCAGTTTGATGGTAAGTGGGACACTTTAAAGAAAAAGAACACCTGTCTCTGTTTGCCAGTGTTCGGGATGCAAAGTTATTTTTGAGTTTTTTTTTGTTTCTTTTAACAGATTGACTGGTGGACAGTGGCAGGGGAAAAAAGTTCCTCACTTAATCCTCTTCCTCAAAGTTAACAGGAACAGATCAACAGCTCGCTGTGACATCCACCAACACGTCTGTGTTCTGGATCGTCCGTCTGTGATATTTATTTCTTCTACTTGGCAGGCTCGGATGGAGTAACTGCCCTCACTTAGTGTTTGTTAGGTGGGCTGAAGTGAGAGGAAGAAGGGAGCTACGCGAAAGACAGCGAGGAAGATTAGATATATCGCAGTCTTTCTTTTTTTTTTTTTACATCGGGATGTAAGAAGTTGAGATCCATCCATGCTTTGACGCCCTCTAAAAACCACAAAAATCAAACTCCAGGTATCGAAGGCCACTGTCACATGGCTGATTTAGATTGAGCAGATCAAATCAAAAGATTATTCGGTTATTCACAAGCACAAACATCTCCAACCTGCAGAAAGCAGGCACCGAGGATCAGATTTGGATATCCCTGCTCTAAAAAAGTCCAGCAAAAGCTTCAGTAAATCTGTAGTTTACACTTTTGTGTGCAAATAGATTTGTACGATATCTACAAAGTGATAGAAAAGAACCTCCAAAATAGATCTACTGACACACCAAGACACAACGAGACTAGAATAGAATCTTGACTAGCCTCCTTTCTTGTATTTTTATAATTGTTTTTTAATGTTGACTCCTAGTGCCTCCTTTATTTCATTTTCCCATTCATTTGTTACAACATTTTTTTAAATACATTCATAAATCTTATAATTTCCCAGTCTTGCATCAGTGGTGTATTTTTCCTCTCTTTGAGGCACTTTTACTACTTCTGTCAAATCATAAACATGAAGAAAACTACTCCCATATGACACAAATAACTGGGGGTTTAGTCACATGCCTCCCATGTTTTCCCTCTGTCCCTCACACCCTGTAGTGAAAGTCACTTTTTGACAGGGGTTCAGAATTCTCACACAACAGCTGTCAGACTAAAGCCGAATAGCACAAATCCATGTTCTAAATGTCTGAATAATACCGTTACGGATGGATCCTGACATACAGAAAGCTGGCGTGAAAGCTCTCATACAATAGGCTGCATTATGGCATGCATGGACCTGAGCTAGCTAACAGCTAACTGCCTCCAAACCCCCAGGCTGATTGCTTTTGATAAGGAGTAATAAACCAAAAGGGGCCGAACTTGACATTGGCTGAATTTACCTGATGCGGGAGACTAGGGAGGTAAAGCTGAAGCCCCACGGTCAGGTCATGGTCGAAATACAGCGGTGTGGTGGAAGCTTTGCAGTAGTCCAGCAGCGGGCTGACAAAGCGGCGAGACTCACAGAGATCCTATATTAATAAGATGCAACGCACAGAAAAAAAACTGGCCAATCTCCTGCGCTACTTTGAGCTGAAAACATCAGACTTTTTGCTTTATTTTTTGAAGAAATATGTCAAAAAATGTAGCTGCTATTGTAAATCTTATCTGAAAAAAACAAACCCATCCTTTGTTACCTTAAGGAGTCTCGCTATTGTATCGATTGAGCTGAAATTTATAGAGTAGTGGTCCTTCTATTTTTTATCGACACATCTTTGTAGTGGGAGCGTTCACTGAGCCGTAAAGTGTATTCTGGGAAATGTAGTTATTCTGTGTTAAAACAGTTCACTTAAACTATTCCTAACTTAATTTATCTTTGCCACCCATGCTTGTATGGCGTTTGAATATTTATGTATTGTTACCAAAAAGAAAAAGTTCTGAAGATTTAACCAATTTCCAGTTTTAAAGTACATAAACGGCGTTATCACAAATTTTGGCTGAACCAGGAAGTCGTCGGGAGTCATATGATGTTGAAAAATGGCTGCCGTGCAGTGGTAAGATTTTATTTTCTTATCCAGAAAACTCTCTGTTATTCAAATAAACAGGATGAACCAGCAGCTTTTTAGGGTTATGCGAAGGTATATAAAAAGTAAATCCATTGCAAAAAGGTGTGTTTAATAATAGCGACTGAAAAACGTTGACGTTTTGCATGTTGTCAACCTAATTAGCAAAAATCTATATTTTCAAAAGTGTCCCTGCTTATCATTTTGTTTTGAACGTACAAATTCTAAGAAGAAACGGCATAGCTGCCCAGGTCAGAGGTGTTCCAAGAATGTCTGTCATATACCGAAATGAATATTTTTGGCACTTTATAGTTTTTTTTATTCATTGGCAAATAATACATCTAATTATTACTAAATACTACTCATCTAATGGCCAGATGTTAAAGTCTTAATTGCCTCACAGTAAAAACTTCTAACGTTTTCCCAACATATTGTTTTTCCGTCTCCAGACACTATTTTTAACTGTAGTGATTACAGACATGTTGGCAGTCTGCACCACAAAACTATACAAAACCTTGTTTTTGAATTTACAGAGAGCTCTTGGGGTCTGAAAGGATTTGATCAGAGCGTTGTGAGCCTTTTTTCTCTTGACTGTCTGTTGTGTGATCAGGCGTTCCCGGGGACGTAACTATGAGGCAGAGCTGCAGAGGTGTTGTCCAGAGGTGGCTCCGATTGACTTCGGAGAGTACCATCCCCTCAAGCCCATCATGGTATCGTTGTCCCAAATGGATTAGCACAAATATTTCAGCATATAATCCTGTCACTCGTGACGTTAACTACAATTTACCACGACGTAATGGCCTTTGGCCTTCGCTCTTTTCTGTCCCCTCCAGGTGACGGACACAAAGACCCGTCGCGGGACCCGCAAGGGCAGCACCTCCTCCTCTTCCTCCTCCTCGTCTTCAGCGCCGCCGGATCCCCTCAGCTCCATGCTGGACGGCACCGACCCCCTGTCCATGTTTGCCGCGGCCTCGGCCACCGAGCCCACAGCCGTGCCCCGCAGCAGCTCGGCCGCGGTCAGTGTCCACCTCAGACCTTCTGTTTGATGCTTCAACTGTGGCAAAATAACCACAAAAATATGCGTAACTGCTCCAAATAAAGCGGTACAATAATAAATGGATGGATGGAACTGCTCCAAAAACAACAAAAAATGGACATTTTGTGCTTTCAGGAGCTTGGGAGGAAGAGGAGAGAGAAGGAGGAAGAGGTGGTGGGACCAGACTTTGAACCCTGGTCGTCGAAACGAGGGGAAATCCTGGCGAGGTTCACCACCACTGAAAAACTCTCCATTGTGAGTCCTAGATGATGCTTGACCAGGTCATCTGCAAGGCTCCGACTAGGACTTCCTGACTCTTAAAGATATTGAAATGGCACAGAGATGGCAGGCCATTTACCCTCTCACATAAGCCAGTAGCATCTTAGATGAGCTTTGGTCAATAACTGAAATTTCAGCTTCCAAAACTGGTTTAAGGTAAATAAACTGGGCTAAAGGGTAGCTGCAGAGTCCACTTTATCACTGGTGGTAATAAAGAAACTAGAGCCCCTACTCTTAAATTTTTTGTTATTGTTTTTTGTAGGTATTTTCATGTCTGAGCCTCTTCTGGCTGCTCTGTTTTAAATCGGTTTTCCTCTAAATTCTAGTTGTACTGAGTCTGACTACAACTGGATTTTTGTGTCTTTGTGTTCACAGAATCTTTTCATGGGCTCAGAGAGAGGTAAGCCTGCTGTTTCTTCTCGAAAAAAGAAGGCCTAATTTTGTTGATCATACTTTTAAAATTCCTTAGTTTTTTCTTTCTATTTGGACTGTAAGTTTTTTGTTTTATATAGCTCTTGGGGCTTCTTTGGAAAACTGAAAACTTCTTAAAGTTTTTTTCTGTTTCATTATCTGTTTAAACTTTTTTTAAATTAGCTATGTTTTATACAACTAAAGATTTAAATTAAAATAAGAGGCCCTAATAGGATACTTGGGGTAATCTTAACCATAGTCCATCATTTGGTGATGCCTACAAGGAAGTGCGGAGTCTTGAAATCCCTTCCATGTGTTCATCTGAAGACCTCACTGAACCATCAGATGCAGAGGGGCTGTCAAAAGAAAAACCCTTTCTCTAAATTTGGCTAATTTCTCATCAATACATATATTTAACAACAAAAGTGTACTCATTACTCATCCTTGTCTTGGCTAGGTAAAGCTCCAAGTCCTGGATCATCCGCCGTTTCGGAGAAGGTCCGCACTCGCCTGGAGGAGCTGGATGATCTGGAGGAGGTACGGTGTGCGTTAAGTCCGCTTTCTGGTGCAGATCAGTGATGCCCCCCCTCAGATAATCAGGCACACAGCTATTAAAGAGCTGGGCTGTTGTTTTGTGTGTGTTCAGGGCTCCCAAAGAGAGCTGCTGAACCTCTCCCAGCAGGATTACGCCAACCGTATCGAAGAGCTGAACCAGTCCCTGAAGGAGGCCTGGGCGTCTGACCAAAAAGTCAAAGCCCTGAAGATTGTCATCCAGGTAAATTCAAAGGGTGGGAGGCTGCCCCCCCCCGGCTGCTCGGTGCCAGAGCACCGGCGCTGACCTCTGATCCGCCTCGCAGTGCTCCAAGCTCCTGTCCGACACCTCGGTGATCCAGTTCTACCCCAGCAAGTTCGTCCTCATCACGGACATCCTCGACACCTTCGGTGAGGAGGGAGGCCTGGTTTTCTTCCCCTCGGTCCTTGTCAAAGAGGGGGTTTTTGAACGTTATCTGAGGGTGGCTGTCGTTCTTTTGCAGGCCGTTTGGTGTACGATAGAATCTGGACCATGTGTTCAGACCCGAGACCCCTACCAGGTAAAGGTGCCTAAAGACGGCCATCTGAGTGGGTATGGGGAAGTCTTAGCTTATTGTTTTTTTTATTTGTATTTTCTATTTGTTTTATTCAGACTCTTTCACAGTTGAAGACGTCAACGACACCGCAAAGGAGACGTGCCTCAACTGGTTCTTTAAAATCGCCTCCATCAGAGAGCTGCTGCCCAGACTGTATCCCGCACCACTTTAGCAACGCCCACGAAAAAAGGCCTTTTTTCTCTTATTTCTGATTTGAACTAAATCTGAACAAAAAAATACAATATGTGAACATTAATATTATGACATGAGACAGTAAGTTGGATAAGAAAATGAACCAACAAAAAAAAAAAAAACCTAGTAAGAATCTCTATATGCAAATGAATAACGAGTGAGTAATTAAGAAAAAATACATACAAAAATAAGAAAAGAACAGACCATTAACAAAAGAAATATAAGTTAACTGAACAAAAAACATAAAATGGGGTATCTAAAAGGCTGTGCGACTATGTACATTATAGGTTAAATACATCAAGTCACATCAAGTGTCAGCGACCTAACATGATCCAAGAACGGTGAACAAATTCTTTAAAACGGGATTTCAGAGCCCCATAAGAGTGCCTCATTTTCAACAGTTTCATGAAGGAAACTCTTTTATCCAATGAGAATGTGTGGGCGGGAGTGTGTCTAGCCAGTCAGCTCCATGAGTCTGACGATGGTCTGTTTTCTGGGAGAACCACCAAATAACAGCTCTGATTTTTGGATTGAACAGAGACTCGATTGGCCCTTCTGACCCCATCAGAAACCTAAAGTGTGACTCTTTAACTTCGGGGCACAGATACGTGGAAGCCGCCATCCTCAAGTGCAACCGTTTCCTCAACGTAGCGTAAGTGCACCTCTGTCCTGATTCTGTATTTTCTCCCTCGCTGTTCGACACATTTTCCCCTCTGACCCGCACAGGGGCATCCAGGAGACCCTCCCCCGCCTGACGGCCATGATCCGAGGGATCGGAGACCCGCTGGTGGCCGCGTACGCCAGAGCCTACCTCTGCAGGGTGAGGCTTTTTAGACTCCATGTTCATTTGTGTTTGTTTTTCACCTATTTTAGCTTCACTCCACTGGCTGCCCATCCATTTTAGGATTAATTTTAAAATTCTTCTATTTACTTTCAAAGCCTTGAATGGCCTTGCCCCGATTTACCTCTCTGAGCTGCTGCACCCCTACACTCCCAGCCGATATCCTAGGTCAGCTGACCAGCTGCTCCTGACGGTGCCTAAAACAAGGCTTAAGCTCAGAGGCTTTTGGCTTTTGACTCCATGTAGAGCGTTGATGTTATGTATTCAGGACTGTCTCAGAAAATTAGAATATTGTGATAAAGTTCTTTATTTTCTGTAATGCAATTAAAAATAATGAAATGTCTTACATTCTGGATTCATTACAAATCAACTGCAATATCGCAAGCCTTTTATTGTTTTAATATCGCTGATTATGTTTATGTTTATGTTTATGTTTATGTTTATGCATTTGGCAGACGCTTTTATCCAAAGCGACTTACAGAGTAGACACAATATTACATTTCTCATCACAATGACAATAAACTATATAGAACAGAAACACTGATCAGAGTCAGTGGTGAGATAGAGATAGAGGTAGAGGGGCTACAGAAGGAGCTGTGGGGGGGTAGAGGTACGGGTTAGGGTTAGGATAGGAGATGCTCTTTGAAGAGGTGGGTCTTCAAGAGTTTCTTGAAAACAGACAGGGACTCTGCTGTTCTTGTGGAGCTTGGTAGGTCATTCCACCATCTTGGAACGACACATGCAAACAGTCTGGATTGTCTTAAGCGTGGTGAAGGCACCGCTAGACGACAATCCATTGATGACCGGAGTGATCGAGTTGTGACATAAGCCTTTGCAAGGGGATTCAAGTAGATGGGAGCCATACCCTTAAGCACTTTGTAGGCTAGCATCAGGGACTTGAATTTGATACGGGCAGCCAGAGGTAACCAGTGGAGTTCAATGGACAGAGGGGTGACGTGAGATTTTTTGGGCAGATTGAAGACCAGACGCGCCGCCGCGTTCTGGATCATTTGTAAAGGTTTTACTGTACAGGCCGGGAGATTATGGCGTACAGCTGAAGAAAACTAAAAAATCCGATATTTTAATATTTTGAGATAGGATATTTGGGTTTCTTAAGCTGTAAGCCATAATCAGCGATATTAAAACAATAAAAGGCTTGCGATATTTCAGTTGATTTGTAATGAATCCAGAATGTATGACATTTCATGATTTTTAATTGCACTACAGAAAATAAAGAACTTTATCACAATATTCTAATTTTCTGAGACAGTCCTGTATGCTTGCATATTTTTTTACTTTGTACCTCATCTTTTTTTGCTGTACTTCTACTGTCTTATTTTTTTTTTCTGGATATGTTTTTGTGCAGCACTTTGGGAAACCTTGTTGTTTGTTGAAATCGTGCTAATACAAATAAAAGCGGATTGGATTGGATTCAACTCTAGGTGGGCATGGAGGTGGCCCCCCACCTGAAGGACAGCCTGAACAGGAACTTCTTCGACCTGCTGGCCACCTTCCGGCAGATCAGCGGCGACAGCATCCAGAAGCAGCTGCAGGTCCAGCGGGTGGAGGCGCCCGAGTACCTGACGCTCTACTCCCCGGCCATCAACTGGATCCTGCAGTGCATCGCCTACCGAGCTCCAGAGGTGCTGCGATTTGAGCTGTGAACAAAAAAAAAAAAAAAAGAAAAGGAAGAGTTTTGCAACGGTCAAAGCCCGGCCGCCGTTTCTGATTTGTTGTCGTCTGTGTTTCCACGTCAGCTGCTACTAACGGAGATGATGGAGAGATGCAAGGCCCTGGCTAATAAGTATGTGCTCTGGACATCAAAATGAGGATTTCTACAGTTCATATGTTCTTTTTTTTTTTTTTTTTTCAACCATCCATATTTTAATTTCTCTCTTGATGGTAAAATCCAAGGTTTTAGAGCTGTGTTGCCATTTCTTTATGAAGTTATATCCATAATTTTTTGAGGAATTGTGTTTGCAGTCTAAATCTTATTATCGACATAAAGCAAAAGGAGATCACTGTTCTGCACACTGCAGTGTTATTTATGTAGTTTTTACAGTAATATGAATAAGTAATAATAATAACCCATTTATACAACAGCTTAGATTCACATGCAACCCCTGGTAAGAAGCCATTTGCTGGTAAAAAAACAGATGCTCCTGCATTCATAAAGACGAGGACAGAGCACCTTATGTTGCGTCTAATGACATTTTTAAGATTCCAGGTTGAAAAAATGCTAACAGAGTCAGAGTACACCTGTAAATATTGCAGACCATACATGAAGTCATTTGAGTTGTGAAAAACAAAAAGACTGATCTTGTGTCTGTTTGGGACAGTGCCTTGCTCCTGAACTCCATCATGAGGGCCTTCAAACCGGAGTTCGTGGCGGCCAGAGCCACCGACTTCATCGGCATGATCAAAGACTGCGACGAGTCCGGCTTCCCAAAGGTCAGAGGCTCCTCTGTGGTCACAGATTCTGAATGTCCAGGTATATATTTGGACCCGGAGGAGGTTTGAGGGTTCTCCGTCCCCTCTGCAGCACCTGCTGTTCGGCTCTCTGGGACGCAGTCTGGCCTGTGCCGACCCCCCGGAGTCCGAGAGGCTGACCATCCTGAACGAGGCCTGGAAGGTGGTCACCAAAGTCCGCAGCCCTCAGGTTGTGTGCGAGCCCCACGCCGTTTGTCGCCGAACGCCCCCGCTCCCCAGGTGTTAACGCCGTGCTTTTGTCTCCGGGTTTCAGGACTACATCAACTGCGCAGAGATCTGGGTGGAGTTCACCTGCCGGCATTTCACTGTGAGCAAAAAAGCTCCTTTCCATGTGTTGGATTATTATTTTTATCTTTTGAATTATGATAAAACACAATGTTCTTGTACAACGGAGTATTAGGGCCACAATTAGAAAAGAAAAAAAGGAATTACTTCATTATTAATTAGATTAAAGTTGTTTTTAAATATGGCGAGGATCAATCTTTCTGCGGAAATGATGCATTTTCTTACATGTTCTTTTTAACGTCCCGACACTTATGACAATCTGATTCCACTGTGCCAAAAGATTAAGCGTCTCCTTGTTTGTGAAACCTAAAGTACATTTCCACAAATTCCGTGATCCACGACCCTCAACTCTCGTCTTCTAAAACTGAATAGAATATTTACGACTGCATTCTCGTCATTTATTTTCACCATATATTATAATGTTTTTAATCTCGTAATTGATTCATCTCGCCACATTTAAGAATGACTTAAAAAAAAAATTTAATACATTTTTTTTTTTTAAATATTTTATACTGAGTCGTACTCTTTTTGTCAGTATTTTTTCTTCTTTCTAATGCTTTATCACACTCTTTTTTATTTTTCTTGCTCTCAGAAACGGGAGGTTAACACGGTTCTGGCCGACATCATCAAACACATGACGCCTGACCGGGCATTTGAGGACGCCTACCCTCAGGTTGGCGCTGTGCCCCCCCCCCCCCCCCCCCCCCCCGCCTTCATTGACCCCCCCCTGTTACTGACCGTCCTGTCTTTGCTCCGCCCGCAGCTGCAGTCGGTCATCAGGAAGATCCTCACCTACTTCCACGACTTCTCCGTCCTGTTCTCAATGGTCAGTGCTTTTATAAAACTGCCCGTCCCTCCTCACGCCTCGGTTTAATGGCCTCTCCCCTCTCACCCCCCTCCCAGGAGCGCTTCCTGCCCTTCCTGGACATGTTCCAGAAAGACAGCGTGCGGGTGGAGGTCTGCAAATCCATCATGGAGGTCTTCATCAAGTAAGAGCCCGGATGTGTTCCGGTTCTGTAGGATTCCCTCTTTTTGTTCCAGCGCATTTGTTTTGGTTTTTTTCTTGGCTGCAGACACCAGGTGGAGCTGACCAGGGACCCGGTCATCCTCAACGCCATGCTGCACATATGCAAGACCATGCACGACTCGGTCAAGTAGGTCATCCGTATGTCCGGTGGGCATCTCCGGTACCCCCGTTTTTGTTGGTCAGTAACCGCCTGTCGGTCTGCAGTGCACTCACCCTCGAGGACGAGAAAAGATCACTGGCTCTGCTCATCATCGGTTTCATCCGCATGGTGAGACCCTACAGGTTCTATTCGCCCCAAAAGATACCAAACTCTTTTACTGAAATTGTCAAATGACTGAGTTTTTTAAAACTATTTAAACTTGTATTCACTCTTGCTGTGCATTGTTGTGGCCCAGTAGTTGTTAAGTGGATTGAGCAGGGGCATTCTATAGCTATATCTTTTTAAAGATTAAATACTTTGTCCTGTATTTTATAGTAATACATGAATCTAGATT